>VZSF01001699.1:979421-1313841 GCA_013398295.1 Chionis minor
GGGGGGGGGGATGGGATGCTGTACATAATTCTGTTAAATTTGTCATCCAGAATGGCTGACCTTAAATTTAGAGTCTTACATGCAGTCATTTTTCCTTTTCTCTCTCCCTAAGCTAAGAAAGCCCTGCAAGGCAACTGACTGAGCAGGTCACATTTTCTACAAAGATACAAAGAGGTTATCTTGTTCAAATAATTTTATTCCAGGAAAAAAAGAGGATGGAGTGAAAGGAAAGGCAACAAGGTCACTTCAATAACATCAGAATATTTTATGTTCTAACTGCCTTACTATTTATATATTTTCAACTTCAAAGATGAATTTTCACATAGAGCATTGTTATATAAATGCAACAGCCCTCCCCCCTTACCTCCCCCCTCTTATGTTAATAAAGCAGTTCATGAAAGTTAAGGGCCTAAGAGCAAAAAACCACCTCTCTCCACATCAGGCACAATTCATACGTCCCCAGTGCAAGCTTTCCCATGTCATCCTGCCAGTGACCTCGGCCCTCATCTGTAAAATCATTTTCTCAAAGGAGATGAGGTATCTAGTCTGGGCGATAGCTCAGGTCCTGTGTTTTTTCTCATGAGACGCCCCTACATGAGCCCAGCTAAAGTGTAACGGCTAAAATTTATAATTCATGCTAGGGAAGATACATAAAAAAGCAGTGGGCGCCTGTTTGCATTTTGCCGAGAAACCGCTGGCCTTTTACCAACATCCTGCCTTGCTTTCTTGCTCCCGCCTTGTTGGCAGCCCTGACTGGGAATGGCTTGTTTTCCCTGTTGCTGCCGATCATGTGCCGGGCACTGGCAAGGCAGGACTCAGCCCTCACTTGCCACTTTGGACTGTGCCATAGGACCATGGCACGGCATCATTAGCAAGTTTAGAATTCTTCCTGATCTTTGAAACTCTTACTTTAAGCAGCCTCTTCCACCACGTCCTACTAATAAAGGCATCACGCTTTGCCTGTACCTGTTTCTGTTCTCCGGTTGTATCTCAGACTGGATCTGGGTATTTCCCAAAGCCTCCCTTCCCCCATTAGGCAGACTCCAGGCAGCAGAAATATTCAGATTTACCCCTAGATGGGGCTACTGTCCACAAATCGCTACACTGGGATTACAAATTCAATTCTCTGAGCGCAGGAAGCTAAAATTAAGTACTGACTATTTATTAATCTCCAGCCCATTTATTAACCCCCTCATCCTTCATACAGACTTCTCTGGCCTAGGCTGGCACACTCCAGTGATCATAGTGAAACCTTTAACTCTTTCTCATTCCTCTTCTACCCTGCAATAAGAGCTATTTTCCAGTCACGTAAAACTAGACAGAAAAAGGAAGAGCTAACGACCGTTCAGAGAAAGCTATGCATGCTTCCTAGGTTAGGAGCAGCCAGCAAGTGATGCAAGGACAATTCTGTCATGAGATCCTAAACTGAGATATTTCAACAAGGTATAATAATGCGGAACACACCTAAGGGACACATAATTAATTTTTCTCTTTACCTGATATGGCACATGGTACCTTTCAAACCTACTGCCACGCAAGTTATCTCCTTCGTATTATTCTCTATTTTCAGCTTCACACTTTTCTTAGCTGGTGGCAACTAACGAGCACTATATTGAAAAGCCAAAGTAAATCCCTAGAGAATGTGTCTAATACCCAAATAAAATAATTTCACAAAGTCTTCATGATTTTAGCGGGATCCCAAGAGTGATTTCATACAACAGAATGAACAGTGACGATATAAACAGATCAAACAAATTACTTTGCATATTTACAGGTCCCTTTCTTCAAATCCAATTCTGGATTGCTTCAGAAACCTGTCCCATGCTGACCTAAGCCTCTTAACGTCCTTTCCACTTATGCTGAGAGTGCAACACACCGTCACATGAATTGGAAATATTTTACATCCATGATCTACAAGTGTAAATGGACAAAGACAGGAAGCAAAGAATTCACTTCACCATGATTACTAGTCTCTGCCAAAGTGATTATTGTGCTATTTTTTTCCACTCTAACTTGAAGACAGAGAGATTCTGCAGTTTGTTTCCTAGAACTACTTCTAGAAAGTTTGTATGTTGACCTTCACGTAAAAGAAATTTATAGAATAGTTGTTGGTACTGCTATATGAGAAGATGAAATGATTCCATGCCAAGTCAAAAAAAAAAAAAAAAAAGGAAAGAAAAAATGAAAAGGAATAAAGAGCATGCAAGGCAGACAATCAAGTAGAAGTAGACAGAATAATTATAGATGTCTGAATAACACTCCAGATGGCATTTTGGGCATCACAGTTAATAAGCAGGCTGTTTCAGGGGACCAGCATGTTAGCACATTATTGCAACAACTGGAAACCAGCAGCTGAAGCATGTCTGTCCGATTATCCTGGGAGCAGGCTACATGCAGCAGCCAAAACCAAGAAAAATACAGCGTCTGGATGCTTACTGGTATGACAGCTTCAGGGACCCATTTTTCTTAACAGTAAGGACATGCTTAAAAGAAGTTATCACAGCCATAACTATCAGTCACTTCATCATGAGGAAGTAGCCTTAGGTCAGTTAAGCTGGCCTAATGTTTGGGCATTTAGAAAAGGTATCTTTTTGGCATTAATTACCTTATCTATATATTTAAATTACAACTGCTACACTTCTGGTCAGATTAAAATCAAGCTAGTTCCTGTGTTCTCCTCCCTCTGGGCAAATTTATTTTAGCAAAAGCAACAATAACAACTGAAAGGGACTTTACACCAAGATTTAATTTTATTCCCATTTTCACCACTGGAACCTGCAAACTACTTCTGCAATTGCAACTGTTCGGGTTGAATGTTAAATTGTCTGCCAAAATAAGCTTGATATCTTGTCAGTTATCTTCTCAAATGAAATACATCATCTTCAGTACAGCAAAGAGTCCCATTGCTGATATGCAGCCCTCAGGAAATGTATTTCAGGGATGGAAGGTCTGATATTTCCATCAAGTAGAAAGACCCTTAGCAACACCCATCCCATAGTAAGCCCTAAACTCATTCTAAAACAGCAATTCTGTGAAAACATAATATATGATACTCTACCAAATGTAAAAAATAATGTTTTTTTACTTTCAATTTTAAATCAAGGTTACACTATAGAGCTCCTACAGATCTGATATCAGAGAGGAATTCCACAGTTTCAGCTCTGGAATTAGAAGTTTTAGTACTGAGTATCTTCATTCTTTTTCCTTGATTCCTGCCTTTAGGTTTTCCCATTAACGATTCTTCAGATCTCTTTGTACCTGAACAGATCTACATATAAAAATCTCAACAAAACAAACAAACACTTAACACTAATTCCTGAGATATTAGGAAAATAAATAAAGATATTTGAAACGATCTCTTTAGCTCACGGTATGGATGTTAACTGTTTGCATTAAAAATATTACAGTTCTTCACTGCTCCTTGGTTCACAAAAAATCCCCTTATAAGTGCTATAGAATGCATTTGTCAATTAAAGCCTTTGAAGAGACCTCCTACCTCCCAGAGAGTATTAGTTGCTTGTTCTGAAAACAGAAAATAAATATGATTTGGCAGGGGGGTTTTTTGGTTGCTTTTTTTTTTTTTTTTTTCTTTTTTCCCTGGGATTGTTAAGTCACTGTATCAGAAAATAGTAATAAAAACGTTTGGTTTGGAAAAGATAGTAAAAATACGCAGTAGTTTTCTACCTCACTGTGATATAAAGCATATTTATCTATGTACACACATTCTACCCTCACTGAAGGATTTCCTGTTGTAATACTGAACAATACCAAGCCTGATGTACCTTAAGGTTGGCACACATACCCATTCCTAATATCTTTTATCCTCTGGGAAGAAAGAAAATATCAAATACATCAGAAAAGAAGGCAATTTATGAATAATTCATACTAGCTTCTTTGGTTCTTGCTTTCTTTCTTAGTATCTATTTCAGCTTGTCTACATTTATGTTAAAAGGAAAAAACTACAACAAAATCTGGAAAGACTGTCATGAAAAATGTACAAGTAGGGGCTTTGTTCGGTAAATTATACTGCATATGACATGCATCGTGATTCGACAGGGTATTTGTGGTTGGCAGGGTCTTGCCTTTTTTTTTCCTCTTCTCAATAGTGTTGAATGAAGTGGCAGAGAAAAACAAACAAACAAACAAATCCAAATCAAAGCCAAACATAACCTGAAACGCTAAGAAATTAAAAACAAGGGAGAAGACAGCCAAAGGTATTTGCTCTCAAAACATAAGCTCACATTACACACTTTAAACATAATTAATTAAGATGTAAATTCAACAAGGAAAATCAGAGTATAGAGTATTATTTATGTCCAGCTTGATTAAGTAAACTTTGTGGGAGAGGTTTTAGCATTTCTTGGACTAATTCTGAAACACTGCATGCCAGATAAGCCACAAGGGAAAGAAAAGGCATAAAAAAGAGATTGAAAACTTAAAGGTTGCCAAGTTCCCTAATGTCAGTTCAAGAGGTCCCATCCACCCTGTACATGGAAATCTCCTTGAGCAGCATCTAGACCACTAAAGTAAATTACAGACATTTTAAAGAAGCATAAAAGAAACATAACAAAAGTTTGGTTTGCCAGCATCAGAGCTACATCTCATGTGCTTGCCCTGGAAGAGACATTAATATGAAATGGCCCACCTCTGCCAGACAGGATTTGAATGGAGTTTGAATCCTAAGATGCTTTGGCATTTTTCTGATCTCCTTTGTATTATTTACACCTTGTTCATCTTCTCTGTATCTCCCTTTATGTGCTACTGAAACATTTGACAAAACTTCTGGAGACTTCTGCCGTTCTACTATTACCCTCACCATAAGCAAAAGAGACTTTCCTGTGAATGAAATAAATCTCTTTTAAAAAATCACAACAGATAACCATACCCCCCCCCCCCCCCCCCGCCAAGCCCAAGAACTAAAAAAATGAACTCAGAATAACAGTTTGCATCTTGCGCAGACTACCTTTCTCTTTTTTCTTTCTCCTCTTACTTATCTTAAACATCTCTTTTTGAGTCCACAACACAATTTTTGAACAGTGATCTATTTAATCTAAACAATTTATAACAAAGAGAAGAAAGGTTGTCCTCATATAAGGTATTTTCACCTGGACTGCATCAGCAGTAAATTGCCACAATCCTGAAACAGTACATGAAGCCATAGCATGGTTACTGTTTAGGCACAGTAATATAATTTGTTGGCTGTCTTAGAGGAAGTCTGAGATTAAACTCAGAAATGTGTCACTGAATGGATTCAGTGATCTTCAGTGTTAAGGCCACTGAGGACCCACTAGCAAAGATGGCTTCTGAGTTCCAAAGTTTTTCAGGATTTTCTAGTTCCAAATGTATAAATCCCCTGCATCAAAATAGAAAAATCAAACTCTTTGTTTACAACAGAAGGAAGGTACTCATGAAGCTTCTCTTCAGCTCATGAACATGCCAGTAATTTACAAGATGCCCAAAGATATAGGTGATTACTATTCATTATTTGAATTATAATCATACCAGAAGACACAAGGAAGACTGATATCTCATTGTGCTAGGCACAATATACAATACAGAATGAAAGACAGTTCCTGACATAAGAAACATTAGAATTCAAATAAACAAAGAGGTAAAAAGGCACAGGGAAATAAAATGACTTGTCTGGAATAATAGGCACTTTTTTACCAGGTGAAGAACAAAAACAGCACGTAGGTGTCCTGAATCAGGATGAGTGTCTGATGTTTGTGCTTTACAGCATCACAGTGGGAACAGAATGAGAGTCTTTCACAAACAATCTAAATCAAGATATTTAACTCAAACGGAGAAAAATAACCAGAGCCTATAATTAACATGATTGCCACAGTCACAGGTTCAAGGAATGGAACGTCCTTCTTACTTACCCAGTAAAATTCAAACCATGAATAATTCACTCATTTCTTGGGAAGATAGGCAAAAGGAAATCTGATTAGGCAGCCACCTTTATCTGTAGAGAAATTTGGACCAATACCATACAATGATGGTGGATGGAGCAAGGTGATCCTACAGAAGCTTCCTTTGAATGTTTCCTGGGACCAGTGATAGGAGAGCACAACATCACAGACCAGAGGGAAACTGAATTCAGAGATAAAATTTTGAATAAGAGTGTTTTGCTGAGAAAAGTAGCATTTATTAAATAGACTATCAGATTCATCATCTGTTAAAGTAAAAAAAAATACATATATAAAAAATGGTTGTGAAAGATTTCAGGAAAGAAATCTTTCCTGAAGACAGAAGATGAAGCGAAGCCATGATGTTCAATATAATTTTAAACCTTTAAACGTTTCAGTATTTTTCAGACAGTAGCTTAGGTCACTAATGAAAATAGTATATTAATGTTTAACTTGCACCCTTTTGAGGCATGGCAAAAAACCCACAGAGTTCATTATGATGAGAGTCCTTTTTTGTTTGCATTCCACATCGAAGCCCTGGATTTTGAATAGACGTGAAGTTGATCAGGATAAAAGAACCTGTCAGAGTGCAGATGAAAACTTTTGAAGTTCATAACTGCTTTACATCTCACTTTGGACTCTCATTTTCAACATATTCATATTCTGTCATCAGGATTTTTGTTAACATAATGCTGTAGAAGAGTGAGCCTGTAAAATGAGACTGCTAAATCCCAGCTTTATTCTCTAATGACTGCCTATCAAATATGTTCAGATTACCTGTCAAAGAGAAGATGTTTTTAAATTTCTAGTTCTTCAAGCCATGTGGGAACCCAAAAATCCCAGCACTGTTGCCTTTGACAATCACAACATTAAGAAAAAATAAGCAATCAGAACGTAGCTGACAATCACGGTAATTATGTCAACAAAGTGCAATAACTTGCACCTTTATAGCTATTATGTGTTTCCCAGATAGAAACCCCCCCCCCCACTTCTCAGTAAAGAAAGTAAATATAAATATGTTAGGGTTACATAGTTATACAAAGCATATATACTTTGTTTATACAAAGCCTTCTTTTTGTCAAAGCACTGTAAGAACTCAAGCATTTGTAACAAGGATTTTCATGAAAGAATTGATGTCCCTGCACTTAAACAGGAGCTTAAGGTTTGGAAGAGGTATGCTGAGTTTCTTCTATCAAGAGATTCGCCGAGTATACATGGAGAGATGTCTTTTCTACACACACAACTAACTAGAACAGATATTCAGAAACAATTATGCCACAGTAAATATACTGATATAGTTACCATGTTTGAAGTGATTATATTGTGCAGATATTCTGTTCCAGAATATGTTCTTGTTCAGAAATACAGCAAGACATGAAGAGTGCCACAGCTATTATGAGAATAGCTTTTCCATTCAAATCCCTTGTTGCAAATAAGCCTTTAACATCACTTATCCACATCTCACAGATGAAGAGCTGAAGCAAATAATATTTCCCTACCTCAAAAAGGAGGGTAAATACAGTAAAGAATTAAAAATCCCCATTGTGAATATGTGTTTTAATTCCCTTAGTAATGAGCCCACTATAAAGAACTTTGAGTAATAAAGTGAGGTAGTGAGGTAAAGGATGTCATATGTGTAACTTATGCTGCTTACTTATAACTAATGGAAAGCTAAAGCATAAAAAACCAGCTTTTCACTCTCTAAAAATAAATCATTGCTTTAAACTGAATAAAATACAGTATACTTAATTATATAACTACACTACTTTAGAAGCTAAGGACTGAAAACTTCTAGGAGGGTGGGCATTATAACAAACATTTACCAATGGAACTTGCTGCAGTGATATAAGGATGATCCTTATGAAACCTAAAAGAATGTCATCATGACTTGTTTTGTTGAAACACTTTTAGTACCTACTCTTTATGACAAAGATTTCTTTTTGTTTGTATAGGCATCCTTCCTCAGAAGGCATTTTACTGAATATGGCTTTCTGCTCAGAGACAGAAGCTTCCAGAGCTCTGATATCCGTAGCGGTAATAAACAGCCTGGTAGCACTGTCAGATGCATCAGAACTATGACAGGAGGAGGGAAGGGAAAGGGAAGGATTGATTCTAAACAGATCAGACTTTGAAATTTTCTAATGCAGATTATTTTTCAATATTATTATATTTTTATTAAAGCCATACAAAATAGACTATGTACTTTTGTCAACATTTGTCATCTTTCCTCTTACATGCTTCAATTCCACTTCACTGGTTCCCCTGAATTTGACTCTTTATACGTGGCTTTAAATTAGTTATACAGGTATTTATGGCTCCAGTTCAAGTAGCCAAGAATACTGTCAATTTTCAAAGGCAAATTAACCTACATTTTTTTTTCTCTTTTTCGGTTTCTTTTTTGAGGGGATTATTTTTGTTTGTTTGTTTTTGAAGTAAAACCTTCAGTTGCTTCCTCTGGAATATTAATATTCTGAATAATAATGCAGACAATTTTAAAACACTTGTGCATTTCCAGTGAAATGAAAGGAAATTAAAAGGAAATCTGATAACTCTATTAGCAAAATTACTCACGTAGAGCTACAGGAAGTCTTTTTTTTCCCAGAAAAGTGAAAACAGAACAGAGTCCTGGGCACTGAGGGGAGTTTCTGTGACCTGCACTGCATATCTGCAGTTGATGCCGTCAGAATGCTTTGAGGGACAGTCCTTAAGCGCGTGTTAACTTAAAAAACACTGTAGGGTATCAAGAGTCACTCAAGGACGTACAATAAACTGTCTCCATTATCGCAGGCATGCAATATATAATAAAGATATCCAGTACAGTGTTGAAAATACACTGGAGACTAAGGACCACTCTGATGTTCAAGATAAGTATACTATATGTTTTACTGGACATAATTTGGGAGCAGAATTGTATAAGCAGCAGACACTTTATCTGTATACAGGGCAACACAGAATTTAGCCATGGAAGGAACTCAGCTAGCTTTATCCATCTTAGATGCATGCTGGAAAACTAACGAATTGGGGTAAGACCACACTCAGTATGCAAACAATTAAACTGTATTTATTATTGTTGCTTTTTTCAATTTCTCAACTTTTCAAAAAGCAAAGCATTTTGAATATAGTCTAAGAATTCCATTGAAAATTTTAACAAAAAAAGCCTTCACCTTTTAACTATTTCTGAATTGACATTTCCAATCCAAAGATGCAAAATATAATTAAATAAAATTAAAACTTTGGTAATGCAAATGGAACGGCGCCTGTTGAGGAACAGCGGCATCCCTTAAATATACCTCTTGGCTATAATCATGTTCTATATAATGATTTTGTCACAGTTATTTTCTAAAAGATACTATATATATCATATCAAGAACATCCAGATTATACTTGAGCCTGTTTACATGAAACAAGAACTGGCTTAAGGTTAACTTTACTGTTGTTACAGCATAAAGTTATAAAGACAAGCCAGTGACTTTAAACTGTTCACGGTATTTATTATCTGAATGCTGCTGCAAAACGCATTTTTATAGCCTCAGCACTTGGTAGGCATTAAACAGCTGTCAGAGGAGATTTTGAGAGTAACCTTGTTAGGTTTAACACTGGTTTCACAGCACAGCCCGCCTGACTCACCAAAATTGCCCAGCTCAGGTATAAGCAGCTACATAGTACAGTCTTACGTAAGTTACTGCGTCCTTCCCTGTCTTTGCAGGACAGCAAAAATCGCACCACCATCCCACCCCCTGTCCCTAGAGGAGACAGGTATCACCTCATCCTTTGTGCTTCAGTACACTGAACTCCCCCGGCACTTCCACGCAGGTGAAGGATTGAAGGAGGCCACCAGGGAACTACCAGGCCTGGAGTGGTTTAGTGACCACCCTGGATACAAACTGTGTGGGTCATCACTCATAGAATCATAGAACATAGAATCACAGAATCACTTGGGTTGGAAGAGACCTTCAAGATCATCGAGTCCAACCATAACCTACACTACCAAAAACACCACTAAACCATGTCCCTCAGCACCACGTCTACCCGTCCACCTGTCTTTTAAATACCTCCAGGGATGGGGATTACACCACCTCCCTGGGCAGCCTGTTCCAATGCTTGATAACCCTTTCAGTAAAGAAGTTTTTCCTAATATCCAATCTAAACTTCCCCTGGCACAACTTGAGGCCGTTTCCTCTTGTCCTATCGCTTGTTACTTGGGAGAAGAGACTGACCCCCACCTCACTATAACCTCCTTTCAGGTAGCTGTAGAGAGTGATAAGGTCTCCCCTCAACCTCCTCTTCTCCAGGCTAAACAATCCCAACTCTCTCAGCTGCTCCTCATAAGACCTGTTCTCCAGACCCCTCACCAGCTTCGTTGCCCTTCTCTGGACACGCTCCAGCACCTCAATGTCTCTCCGATACTGCGGTGCCCAAAACTGAACACAGCACTCAAGCTGTGGCCTCACCAGTGCTGAGTACAGGGGCACAGTCACTTCCCTGCTCCTGCTGGCCACACCATTCTTGATACAGGCCAAGATGCCATTGGCCTTCTTGGCCACCTGGGCACACTGCTGGCTCATGTTCAGCCGACTGTCCACCACAACCCCCAGATCCTTTTCTGCCAGGCAACTTTCCAGCCACTCCTCCCCAAGCCTGTAGCGCTGCCCAGGGTTGTTGTGACCAAAGTGCAGGACCCGGCACTTGGCCTTGTTGAACCTCATCCCATTGGCCTCAGCCCATCGATCCAGCCTGTCCAGATCAAGGACAGGCTTGGACCACTCCAAGCGACGGAGAAACCATTCATCTGGCCACGCGATGCTCCAAGCCCTATCAGCTAAATACATGATTTGATGGACGGATTTTGAACATGGACACACTCTACCTAGGGAAAAGTCTAGTCTAATTCCTCACTTAAGGCATAACGTGACACTAAAAAAGAGGTTATATTACTAGTATACTTCAGTGTTTTAATAATATAAATAGCAGATATGGGTAAAATAGAAAAAAAGAAAAAAGTAAAATAAAACAGAGAGTGAGAGTACCTGTGCACTTTTCACCCCTCTGTCAATACTGTTACGTGTAACTGTTATGGAGAAAAACAAAAAAAAGAGTTTGAATCATGAAAATTCCCCGTCTAGAGTTAACTGGTTTGCAGTTCACCAGAACTGACTATGTCTGCTTTTCATTGGCTATAAATCACCAGTTTAAAGGACTCAATTACAATGATCAATGATGCTTTAAACAACAAAATGAAAACTCATAATAATAAGTATAAACAGAATTACAGGAAAAATAAGCACAAATTGATACTATTTTGTCTTAACCATATTTTGACTTTGTAAACATATGGACAAGGCAAGTCTGCAGCATCTGCAATCAAACCTCATAATTACATGAATATATTGAGAACCAAAATAAAAACCCTTTCCTTTAATCCTAAAACAGTGTAAGTTATTGTAAAATACTTGACCAAGCTTCTTACGCAACTGTGTATAGCCTAAGTTTTATTTTGAGACCCTCAACATATTGCACAACAGAATGATAGGAGAGAAAGACTACTTCTGAGCAATACTTTGCAAGTATTTGCTACAACGAAGAGGATAAGAAAACCAGAAAGAAGGAGATTTCAGTTGCTAGCACTGGAAATATTTTCAACATGTCTCTGATTTAGACAGTAAAACAGAAAGGTGCTGACAAATGTTTTAACTAATGAGGAAGAATGAGAGATAGGCCTGGATCTTCCTTAGTGTGGAGTAGTCATTTTAACAGAGAAAAACTACAAATATTTGGAATTTAGAAAGCACTATCAAATTTTCAATTTTTCTGTGTAGTAGAATACAGAAAAAATCAGCAAACCGCAAGTTCTGCCTTGTGAGACAAGCAGGTCCATGTAGGTAGAAAGCTGGCTGGCTGCAGCTCACAACACCTGGGAGCCAAGTAGACAATGTTCATTAGGACTGTTCACTAAAATTAATTGAAAAAAATAAAGCTACCTATGTGAAATGCTTAATTTTTCATGGTACTGAATTTTCCTACTATAAGTTTCCTCAGGGAAACTTTTAACAACTTTAACGCCAGTTTTGGGCAAGTTCCACAGGCTGACTGATTCAGGCCCAGGGTGCTGGAGCGGAAGCATTGTCAGCAAAACTGGTGAATGGATACCAGGTCGACAGCTTGGAAAGCAAAAACCTGGATTACTTTGGACCCATGTTATACATGAGAAAACAGAAAATTCCCAGGTAAGTTAGGGACGACACTGTGGGCTTCTCCCATGAGAGACAGATTTAGAATGAAGAAGCAGGTATAGAAGTAATTAGCAAAGACCCCCACATGTAAAAGTAGAAAATGAGGGAACAAAAGTGGTGAAGAGCAAAATCTTAAAGAAAGAGGACTTGTACAGGAGAATCTTCAAGAACATCCACTAAAGAAATGGGGAGAGTGACAGCAGAGGCAGGAGAGGGCTCTCATGAGAGCTAGAGGATAAAAGTGCCGAGGAAAAGGAAGTAGCCCAGAACAACAAAGCCAGACAGAAGTTTGCATGAAGTTAGGGTAGAGTAAAACACTGACTCTGAGCCAGAAATATGTAGTTGATGGCTTCATTGTGAGCAGGTTCTCTGGAGTGGAGAGCGTGGCATCTGTTGAAAACACACAGGGCAACATGGTCTAATCTGTTCTGTACAGGTACTTACACCATGCTCACCACTATAATGTGAATGCCCTCCAGCAGTGCATTAAGCTACATGATTAACATCTGCTAGCAGTTGTGCTAATTTCCATCATTCTATCAGGTACTGCAAAACCAGTGAGAGTTAAGGAAGCCCTTCAAAACAGGCCTTTTCAAGGCAGGAAGGTGGTTAATGGATATTCAGGTTAATACACATCCCCCTGTGTTCTGTCAAGACTGTAAATCACCATCCTAGGACAAATTTCTATTTATCCAGAGACTACAGTGTTCATTGAAGTGTTCACCATGACACAGTCCTTGAAAGGCTAAGAGTTACAGGAAATAATTTTCCAAGTAGGCTGCCTACAGTTTACAGCAAAATTTTACGCAGACCCATTATTAAGTGGCAAGGATTCCAGTTAAATCCCTGAGGCCTGATTCTTCCTTCGTTTACAACCAGTTGATCCTTATGCGATACTACTTTCAGTACTTTTTGCTGATTTAATTCTGTGTAAGGAAGCAGAAACAGTTTTTCAAAATCACAGCCAACTTGTCCCAAATTGTTCAAACTCACAAACCATAAGCAGTGATCCATGTATTTTGAACTATATGAAACAATATTTCCGTGAGATCAAGGAAGTGAATAATGCAAACTCTGATTCTTCTTATCAGTGCAATGCAGATTGGACCATTCTAATGTGAAATAAGCCTATTCTCTGCATTGGCATTAAAAAGAGGCACTGTGAGCCTTGAGAACTCTGAAGATGACAAGAGACACAGCAAAGGCATGAAGGCTATGCCTGCTTTTATCCCTAAAGCTCTAAAGGAAATGTATCTAGATCACAGTCTGATTATATTTCTTTAGAATTGCCACAGCAAGATTTATAAGGGTATACCTGGAGATTGGCTGCCTACCACCCATGATGCATCCTTCTGTAGTTCAAAACCAGGTTATAACCATTACATTGGTATGGAGACATGTAGTCCTCTTAAGTTATTCTCACTGAAATGAAGATATATTCTGCTTTGACAAGTTTTATTAATTACTCAGCATTACCATCTGAATCAAAATATTTTCAACAGGTAAGTATTTTCTAAATGCTTCCACTGTGTGGCTTTACAGACAGAAAGATGACTAATTTTACGTTACAGCACTGACTTCTAAGCCTATCTTCGCTACCTGATCCCATAAACATGATTGCATTTCACCTCTTAAACCACTGGGTGACAAGATCCTCCTCTGATATTTAGTTTCGACTTAGAACAATAATCTGGACTTACTAAACACACTTCAACCCCTAGATCCCTGGATCCTGAACTGTGATAAGTATGCCATGGCTGCTATGTTTACCCAATGTTCCATCCTTCACGATATTTTTTTTAAATGGCACCTGAACGGACCAGAAGTCTCATGGCTACCAAATTAGGCACATTTCTGCTTTCCATTTACTGCTATGGTCAGATGAAATCCCTGCCTTAATTCATCTCCCAGTGGCAAGATGGCACAGAAAAATATTAGCAGAGCGACCAGCAGCTACATCACTTATTGAACAGTTACTTAAACTGTGACAAGAATTAAAAACACTTTGGCAATTCACTTTCTGTCTAACAAGTAATTGCTTAAGAATTGAAAAGAATCAAAAGTAACCACAGTAGCTTTCCTGCAAGGTGCCTGTCTACTACGTAAGATATAATTGTTCCTTTCCATCACGATTCAGGTGGTGTTTTTATGATTCAAGGATCTTGACATAGGGATTTCTCGAGCAGGATATTATTTTCCTGATGGGGTGGGTACCACAAAGTCATACTTTTAAAAGGCCTCTTTTTACTCCTTTCAAAAGGAGACAGAACAGCATTATGATTGTCTTTGGGATCAGTAAAACGTGTGGGTGGTTGCATGGAAACAGTATTATACGGTGTGGGTAATTGCTTAGTCGTGCCTTTCACTTAACCAAGCTTAGGCTTGTTTTTTTGTCTTGATTAGCCACGCAAGTCAGCTTGCATGTTTCAGTTCTGTGAGAAATTTCACAAGCACCTCAGTCTTCATTTTGTTGTCTCAACAGAAAACAGATATTGATGAAGAACCCTGCCCAGGTGAAAGGGATTAGAATAATCTATGAAAGTCCCAGAACCACCAGCTTTCTCCCTTACAAAGAAGGAACCGTTCCCAGAACCAGAATATTAATAAGTGGTTCCTGAAGGAAAAGTGTCGCAGATTTATGAATCCTCCCATCATTGAAGGAAGCTTGTACCTCTCATTCTGGGTTGATAGCAGTTAAAATATTTATGCATTACACAACCCCACTTTACAGCCTTCTTCTGCTGCGGTTACATCCTAAAGAGAAGGAATTAGAACAAAAACATTAGCAGAGTGCGCACTGATCTTTACAATAACTTTATTGTTGCAAACTATCTGGAGGGAAAAGTCTTTAAGAAAAAAAAAAGATAAAGTTTATATACATAAAGAAAAATCTGAAGGTTTGACAGTGTTCTATTCTGTGGGATGACTGTAACATTTTGGGCGCAGTATATCCTAATACATGGTGGGGGGGGGGGGAAGAAAACAACTGGGTTTCTAAAATAAAACCTGTTTCCAGCACTAAAATCTAGCTCTGTTTCCCTCAGCTGTCACCTGTGATAAGGAAAAGACTCAAACTCTTTTTCTTTTCTTCTGACAGCTGCTATTCTACAACAGGCCAGCTATCCTGCCGTGGTTTGACACCTCTTTGTCAAGCAGGCTGTTTCCTCTGCATGAAGGTACCTGATGCTGCAAAGCCCAGACGGAGAACTAGCTGCAATGGCGACAAAGCCATGGCAATGACTGAGAGTGGGATTTTCAAAAAGTCATTTATGATCACAAATCCCATTGAAAGTTAATGAAGTTTGGGCTCCAAAATTACTACATTCTTTAAAAACAAACAAAAGACATCTACCTTCAAAAAATTAATTAAAAAATTTTCTGTAGCTTATAATGAATGTGAGGAGGAACATAGAACAGAAGATGGGGTTGTGTTTTGCATCTGTGAAATGCAACTCTTTCCTAGTTTTTAGTTCTTGCACCCTTTTTAAAGATGGGTCTTGATGTTTTAGGCAACTGAACTCCTTCTGGCAGATGGGCTTGTCCCTCAACACTCTTAAGAGTTTTCATTCTGTAGAGCTCATAGGAAGATTCAGAATTTTTTTCACAGAACCTGGAAGTTTGGATTATGTGTGATGATAGACATCTTTCTTTAGAAAATCCTACCCTTGATTTCTGAGCACAAACTGTAGCAAGCAGGAGAAATAAAACTGTGGAGAGGGGACTTGCTTTTATGGCGTGTGGGATGCTTCAGTCCTGTTCTTACAGGCGTAGATTAAAGAAGCTGGAAGCTTTTTCAGAAGAATGATGAAAAGATGAGTGCCTCAGAAGACAGCTGGGAATTTCTGGACAGTTCAGGACTTCAGATGCATTCTGGCCGTATCCTCTCTGATGGTAGCTTGACAAGTGGAGGCTGAAAAGGACCATTAGCTCTAGGTTGCCCTTACATGAAATAAGAAACCAAAAAGTCTAAATAAACCACTTGGCCACCTATTTTATGCTACTGAGACAACAGACGCAAATGGCAGAATATAACATCATCTTGGACTCAGGATAACTTGTATAATTTTCCTTGCAGAAAATACTGAAAAGGCTTGCTGTGCTGTTTTATGTCTTCCTCTGGAATGTCAAATGCACTAGAGAGCACAGCAAAAGGTCAGAAAGAGTTTGGGGCAAAAGTACTGAAGATTTAATCCTCCACTGTTAGTCTAGTTTGGCAACAGAAAACACTTAAAAAATATAGTCTGTCCTGTGCAGTTCAACATGCCAGTCTGTATTTCTTGCCTCTGCTTAGCAAACAGGGTGACTTAACCACATCTCAATTTATGGCTGTGTGATAGCCAGCGTCAGTTGCTGTCAGTCATGCATCCCCTAAGGAAATTAATCATAATCATAATTTTGCACAGTGACTCTGCAAAGGCTTTGTCATTAAAAAGCTTGATTATCCTTGTTAGTAAGGTTTTTAAACTTCTATATACGACAGTTTGTTCTCAAAGCTTGGTATTGGGAAACACGAAGATTACTTGGCAAAGCACTAACTCACCCTTTTTTGTTTCCTCTGCTAGAACATCTTCTTGATTCTAATTAATTAAAGTATACTTCATGTCACGTGAGGAGCCATTGCAGCTGCCACAAGGATATAATATTTGTTTGAATAGAGGGGAAAGCTCTGAGTCATCTTGACATGAAGAAAGAGTTTTTCTACTTAGATGTCAGAGCTACACAATCAGTTTCAAGACCCCTTTTTTTACCGTTCGGCATTTCAGATGAAGTGATCTGGAAAGGATAAAGTGATTTATACCCTAAGGTGGCATTACGAGTACATAGCTCCGACCAGGTTGTCAGAAAAGTGAGGTTAAAAGGAAAAAAATAGTCAGAGAGCTGATGCACTACCTCAAGTGCAATGGAAGAGTCAGCTGCACAGCTTGGCTCCCGTCTCAGGCCAAACAGCATGAGGATGCTGCAGTCCCAGTGTGCAGACATACAACGGCAAAGCGGCACAGGATGAAGCAGCCATCAAAATCAGAGTGGCCCAAACACCTCCCTGGGGCCCTGCAGCCCACAAGTAAGGTACAAAAGCAAAAGGGTTTGTTATTCCTTGTTTCTAACAAGTACTGAGCTTATCTTTTCATACCTAGGAGTCAACAAAGTAAAATCCGCTTCAGATTCTCCTGATGATACAATGCAAATGGACTTGAGGGTCTGGAACACAGGTTGATATACTGATCTAAACACAATGTGAGAGCAAGGCAGCCAAGCCCCACGCTGGAGAGAAACTAAATTCAAATGTCCTTTCTTTGATGGTGCATCCTTGTTGCTATTATATTTCTTAATTTATTCGGGTAGACAGATGCAAAAGTGCCAGAATGATAAAACTGAGGCAGTTGTATGGAAAATGTGAAGGAAACATTATCTGTGTGCCTTCTTTAAACTTGTGATCTTGTGCAGAGCCATTTTACACTTAAGTGAAACTGTCCCTGATCAGAATTTCCTGCAATACCTTAGGGAAAAAAATTGCATGCAAAACCACTTCAACAAATGTTTCTGAATGCAAAGGTCAGAGAAGAACCAAACTGTTTTCAAGATTACATTATCAGGAAAGATTCCCAGAGTGAGTGAAACATCAATCAAAATAAAAGAGTCCTGAGAACACAAGCTGAAAATTGTTTGCTTGCAATTATTCCATTTATTTTTGTGATGTGCCTTTCTGTTGACACATTTATCCCAAAAGGATACTCAATTTTCACAGTAGAAATATCATAGAAAGAATATGGAATTCTCTTTCAATGAAAAGTATGGGAGCACACACTAAAAATACAGAAAATAATTTTCCAACACTGATAACATTGAATCTTTATTTCCCTGGTTAACTCTGCTATTCAATGATCAAACAGCAGAAGGACTAAGATACTGGTACTTCAAATAAATAGTGTAATTAGTAACCTAAGGAAAAGCAAACAAAAAGTACAGAAACCCATTTACCAATGGGAGGGGGGAACCTATTAAGAATTCACTTATGTTCATCATTTGTTATTTTAATATGCAGGCCTTTTATTTTGCAGTCTGTATAATTCTCTTCATTAAAAATTCAAAAATATACAAGTATATATTCATGCCTTAGAGACTTTTTCCTGAAAACATATTTGTACATATAAACATGGGCAAGCATTTAGATTACTATTTAAGCAATGAATGCAAATGTGCACATATGCATTCATTTAAAATGTGTATCTATGTATGCAGAACAGGTAACTCTGTGACGTTTTTGCATGCTTAATTACAAATTTGCTTATCAAAAGATGTATTTTTTATTTCTGGTGAAACAGATCACAGATAATACTTCATAGTTTAGTTATTTCAGCCTAAACCTAATAGTGGCAACATGAGCACCCATGAATTATTTCAAGCGCAAGAGAAGCACTTTCAACAAACGAAGTTACTCGCACTCTAATGCTTTGCCAGGCAAGTCTTTATACAAGGAAAATGTGTCTTACCTAAAAAGGCATAGGACTCAAACTTTTCTCTCACACAGCCACACCCAGAATTTTAAAGAAATATACTGCCAAACAGTTTACGAATACTGTATATTAAGACAGTTATTTTATCACTTATGCAGATTTTTAGACAATGATAAGAAATCACAGATGAAGACAGATGCCTGTACTAAAATTGAATCTATCAACTGTTTTCACTGCTGTCGATAATGAAAAACAGTCTTTTCAGAAAGGAGTTGATGATTTGAATGTCCTAGTTTTAGCAGGGCCCAAACAAACCCTTTTCAAGTATTTTCAAGTATTTTGGCTGAATTCATGGCATTTCTTGCACAAGATGAGTTTCTAGGTTTTTTTAAGGATGCTCATGTCAGTCCCAAATAAAGGAATCGCTTCACCAGCCCCACATTTCCAAATATAAACTGTGTATTGGGAGCAAACGGGGCTGCACTATAAGAGAGTGATTCTTCTGTACTTAGTACTGCCAAAGACAATGGTCAGTCATTCCTAAGAACATTATTATATGAAATGCCACCAGATTTCTTCTTTTTTCTCACTATTGACAAATATCAATGAATATCTGGGTGCTGAATGATAAAGCGAGGATGCAACGCTGTTCACGCTCTCTGCATACTGCTGAAAAGCAGCTGCGCAGCCCCTTCCTTCCATCTAACCCAGAAAATGCTGCCAAGTATGTTACAGAGCATCTGGTCAAGACTGAAACGTATTGCTGAAGAGTAGTTGGTAAAAATGAATTTTAGAGAAACGGATGTGATACCAGCAGAGTGGCAGAAGCTATCAGAGTTAATGTCAAGATTATACAAAGTCCTTTTTCTGATACTGCGCCTACTTATTAGTCAAATTTGCAATTTGGGAATACTCTATCTCCTGTTGCTACTAGAGAATCAATCTACTATGGTGTTTCGGCAGGATTTTTCATTGCTGCGTGACCAGAAGACTGCACTCACCCTATTGTTTCCATCTATTTGCATTGAATTTCCATTCCTCCTTTAGTGAATTATCCCAGCCATGCATTTATATATTTCTTTAGCTATAACATGCACCTGCCTTAGGTGCCTTTAAGATGCTATATCTGGTAAATCCCGAATGATAAATGACTTCCATTAATTGAACACTGGATAGAAATTATGACTTACTATTTGCATTACAGTTGTGCCTAATAGTTTGCACTAATATCAAGGCTCAGTTTTCCTAGGTAGTGAAGAAAAACACTGTAAGACATAATTCTTCTGCCAAAATTCATGTAACATAAGACATGTCTAAAAAAAACGTGTAACTCGGGGACATGACAGTGTTTATATGACAACACATAGAAGAGGAATAGCAAGAAGCATTTTGCACCAGTCTTACTCTCTTGCCTTGTAGACCAACGCTTCATCCACCGGATTATGTTGCATTGCCATGAACGATTCCCCTCATGCAGTTTGCAAGGTATGATTAATTTTGCATAAGCCATTTACAAATACTACCCTAAATCTTATAAAGCAGGGACTGCAAGGTAATTGCTGCAATTTGATTCTTCATTGAAAGCATGCGGATGCTGTATTTAAGAACAAATCCTCAATTCCATCAATGATTTGTGGAACATGATTATTATATCTAAAATTTGATACCACTAAGAGACAGAAAATGAAAGTAGAATATAAATTATCCAGCAACAGTGCCTCATTATATAGAGAAAAAATACTTAGAAAGGAACTGATGATGCCTAAGATTCGTACTGATTTAGCCTTTAACAGGCTGGCATGTTGTATTTTATGGTGTAATGTAATCACAGTTGCACTTTTTTATTGTCCAACTCTTTTGTATCGTGTAAATGGCACTAAGTAAGTCTATAAATAATGATGTGGTAGCTAATTGCGCCACAGCCATATTTATTTCTTTATTTCCTTAATACATTCAATGCTATAAAAACAATGTAAGTCTGGAAACACTAGGAAAAATAAGCACAATTAGCCTTTCATACACTCAACTGTACATTTCAGAATCTGGCTAGGTAGGTTGGTATTATACTTTACTGCCACAAGTTCAGGAGAATCAGATCATTGAATAAAGTCAAAATAAACTGTGCAACATTCTTCATATAACACCACAGCATTTTGCATTCCATACCAACAAGGAGAATTCCAGACATTTTTGTGGGACGGTTCTCCTTTATCCTTACTTTCCCCTATATGGACAAGCAGTTTATTGTCTCAAATTCAACTACAGAGGGAGGATGAGAAAAATCTTATCAAACACAGTTAAGAAAAATTTGCAATGTCTTTTTAAAGTATAATACTACAGAAATATATGCGATAAAACCCATATTTTTCAATGGCAGAAAGTGCTAATCACAAACACTATTAGCTGGTATTCCCCTTTTCTCGCCTCAAGTCAAGAAGGGCACCATTTCAGAAGGCATAAGATTAGGTACTGCAGCAGTAAGACCGAATGGCATGTCCTACTTTTAAGAAAAATACTAATAGGTTGAACATATATGGACTCCTCTGGGTCTTTCAGAAGGACTCTCAAACTAATTGCCCAACATATTATTTAACCAGATTTTCTCTCATGCCCTAGCTACAATTTTCTGAATTAGAAGATGTAATGGAAATTTCAACCTATTAATGGCTACAGCCTTATATTTTTATATAGGCTTAGAAGCAGAAACTGTAAGGTGACCATGAAGTCACCCTGCTGATCTTTGCCCTTGCTTCTGATGATTTGTTTCTTTTACAGTATTTTATTCTAACTACTGCTCGTAGGTATCAAGGTTAATGAAAACTCAGGCCACAGTTGTTTTGGGATGTTAAAGTATCTTAAATTTTACACATGGATCTGTTGCATTCATTAAATGAACTTTGTTGAATAATGGTCTGATTTTTATGGATTAGCCTACCACTTGTCCTTAGATGGAGCAGACTCAATTTACCTGATGAAAGAGCCAACACTGTCCAAAATTTGGCAGCATCTGATACCAACCTGACATGAGAACCTCTTTTACAAAAAATTAAAAACAAACAAAATCTCAAGGAACAAATCAAACAAGAAAGATCTTCCTTCCTTATTTGTTTGGTTTTGTTCTCTTCCTTTGTATTTATTCAGTCTGATTTGAAAAAAAGAACATGATTTTTAAGTAAGGTCCAAATCTTTTGGTGGATATCATTAGCAGGCTGTCATTCTCAAACAACGCAGGTTTTCTAATTGATATATTTTTTCTTGCAGTCAGACAAAGAAAGAAGCTTAGCATCCCCTGTGGGCTTGTCAAGAACATGAATCTCCAAGGATACAACATTGAACACAGAATACTAGGACACAGCCAGAACTAGGTAAGGCCAACAAGCCATCTAAATGCAGCAACAGCGTTTCCTGGTCTCACCTAGGATGGAATCTCAACGTTCATGCTTTCAACTCTTACTCCTGCGATTTATTTTCTTTCCTTGCAAATAAACTATGTGGTTGCTTTTTCTGTGTTTTTTGTTTAGCCTAGAAGTCACATGCTTAGCCATGGTAGACTTCTAGTATTTCACACAGTGGTTAAAGTTGTACGAACTTACTGGCAGAAAATCTTGCCTGTTGGATTCACCATCTAGTCTGGGTAGCTTATGAGGACCATGAGGACTTTTCTTGATAGTGCCCTCTACAACAGTCTCACAGGCAAGCTGGGAAAACACAGTCCAGATAAAATTTCTGTCATGATATGCACCCAACAATTAATGCTTGTGCCCAGAACAATTATCAGTATCAGGCCTTGAAGCTTCATCTATCCGAAGTTTTCAGTAACATCTTGTAGGACTGAATACAGAACACACCCTTCACCTCTAACACCTACCTAACACTAGCCTTGGAAAGATTACAAATGCCAAAGGGACAGGATCAGAGTTGAAGAGAGAGTGCCTAGGTTAACCTGACAAAGGAAAAACAGCAACTTTAGAAAATCAAATAGGGACTAAAAACGCAGAGTGAGTTACTAGGCAGCAGAAAGGCATAAATAAAAACTGTGTACCTCCTTAAATAAATACAAACTAACAAAAAATTATACAGAGCAACCAGATCATGTTGAGACGTACTTCAACATGGCACGTATATGACGTATGTAATACATTGAGGGCAATTATTGTACTCTATCTACTGCTGAAGAATCCTCAGCTGGAATACTCTGCCTAGTTTTAAGCACCACAATTTAAGGAAAATATGGCTAAACGAGCTATTTCAAAGGAAAACAACAGAACATTAAGTCTTTTGTTAAATATGAGCTATATAGAGAAACTGAAGGAATTAGCTTTGTTCAGATTAGAAAAGAGATAAGGGAGGTAGGTATCATGGAGCGTTTCCAGTAGGCAAACAGCCCCAAGAACACCGTGACCTTCTGCTCTTAATGTCCACAAGAGAAAAGACTTAAAAACATCAGCTTTCCTACCACAGCAGAAGACACAGGACATCCTTTCTCATAGATAAAAACAGATATTCCATGGAACAGACTGCTTGGAGGGTACAATATCTCCATCCTCAGAGGTTTTTAGGAGCAAGCTAGACAAATATCAGTCTGGATTAATTTCAGCATATTTGATCCTGCCATGAATGAGAGGTTTGATTAGGTGGCCTCATGAGGTATATCTACTCCTACATTTCTATGAGTCTTCATTCTGACTTTTCTTAATCAAATGAAGTCTTAAGCTCTTCAGTTCTTTATCTCCCTGAAGACTTGCACAGGTTTTACTCTATTTTTCCCTTTCTAACAGCAATGTATTAAAAATCCCCTGTGCTTACCACAGGCATTCTCACGTAATTTGAGCGTCTAACTAATCTGAGTGTGGACGTAAATAACACAGTTGTTGGGAAACGTAAAATGAACCAATGCAACGTACAGACAACATCTATTGTTAAGGACAAATAGGTAATTCACCAAAGATGAAAGATTAGAAACAACATAAACTCTCCACCACTGGGGAAGGGAAAGGTTTCTATTACTTCACCTTAAAATCATGCTCCAGAAACATGAAATTTTCACTCCTGAAAAATAAGATTTCTTAAAACGGAGACAGTAAATTAGATGAAGTTGCCTATGAAGAGTACCTTCTTATGGTTACTTAATTTTTTTACTCACTTCATGAAATATGCCTCATTTTTCACATGAACTTGCAAAACTGTTAACATCAATGCAATCTGGAGGTAAATGCTAGACAACTAATTAAACAGAAATTGAGCTAGAAACTCTGGTTTTTATCAAAGATTCTGTTCTAGTAGTACTTTATATCAAATCTTTGATTATTGTCTTTCTTTGGTTTTTCTGTCATCCGAAGGTCTTCATTATATGATCACAATCTTTTCTATACTGTAAACAGTGTAGAACATTAACTGGATGTGGAAACTTTAGCAACTAATGAAAAAGCACTAAAATTACTTTTTCAAAGCTGATCTCAATCATTTTCTCCAATCTCAATAGTTAAGAACACTAAATGCATTTCACTGACACATGATGCTTGGTGGCTACATTTTAAAAATGTACTGAATAATTGGTATGAATCAGAATTGATCTGTTTGAAACAAGACAAACACCCCCCCTGTAATTCCTGTTAAATTTGACCAAGAAAACTTTCACAAGGCTATTAAAACCAAACCAAATACATGAGGAATAATATCAAAGCAAAATGATAACAGCAGAAGTTTACCTAACTTTTTCAGCTGTAAATTTGGGTTGGATTAAGTTTATAAACATATTTTGATTCTGTGTTTGCTCAGGCTTTGGCAACTTGTCAATAGCTTATTAAAACACACAAATCTGTGCTTGTGACAGTTTTATACTACAATATAAATGGATAAGAGACAAGACTATTATTAAACTATGATGTTTTGAGGATATTATCAAAGAAGATGTGTGTAACATTGAATAGGTAGTCAAAAAATTATTTAAATCGTTTTTTACTTGTAAAGTTTAATAAGAATAGAGACATGGTTTAGTGGTGGACCTGGCAGAGTAGGATCAATGGTTGGACTAGATGATCATAAAGGTCTTTTCCAACTTAAATGATTCTGCGATTCTGTGTTCAAATGACTTGCTCAAAACTCCACTCCCCTGCCATACATGCGGTAAACATTTTCAACTTTGTTAAACTCAGTTACTTATTTGAGTTATTAAAATGATGCAGCCTGTGTTATTATGAGTGAACAGAGAAGTGCTATAATGTGTACCAAAGTTATTTTATAGGTGTTGTGGTTTGGGCCGGATTGACCTAATCAGGCGGAATGACAGATGCTCTCTCTCTCCACTTCGAAGGGAGGCAGGAGAGAGATAAAAAGAGAGACTTTAGAATGTAGAAGGAACTAAACTACTTTAATGAAATATTATTAATAAAATATTTTTTTAAAATAATCAAATATATACAAAACCATACCAAGCTCCCAGGGTGACAATCATGCCACCAGAAGGCACTGGGGAAGTCCCAGACTGGACTCAGTCCCAGACCGGATGGATAGGAACTGCATCTGTATCTGGATTTAGGATCGAGATCAAAGGCAGACAAACAGACAAAGTCCTCCTCAGACACTGGCCATTGAAGAAAGAGGCTGACCCTTTGTTCCCTCAGCTTTCATACTGAGTGTGAGGCAGATGGGATGGAATACCCTGTTGGTCAGTTTTGGGTCACCTGCCCTGTCCGCTGCTCCCCACAGGTGTGACCCCTTTAAGCTCTTCCATTTCCGACCCTTCAATGGGGCAAATAACAGAATTAGCTGGCCTTGGTTGTTATAGCAATATGTATAAGCAAGAGTGTCTTTGCATACCATGCCTTAGCATCAACTATAAACATGGGTCTTACCACACTGAGAGCGAACAGTTTTCTGCACAACTTCCTGTTAATTCCAGCAGTTACAAGAGGCCTAGTAAGAAGTAAAGTTACTGAAGAAAATTGGTCCTGGTTTACCTCAAACTAGGACAATAGGTACAATAGAAAATATGACTCTTATATCTATGATTCATCCATATGATTCCCATAATTTTTTTCTCCAGGCTGATTACAATAGACAGTAAAAATCAGGAGTTAACACAACTCACATACTACATATTTACAGCTCATCCTTACCATACAATTACTCTTTATTTCACTAAGATAAACCAACTCCTTTTCATCTTCTCCTCATATTCATTTCCAATATCTGCATACTCTAGTACCATCCAAAAAAACTAAAGGCAGTTATTCCCTGGACTGTCTCAAAGGGGCAAGGTGGAGAAATTCTGCTTCAACACAGAGACTGTTTCTTACCACAGTCCATGCAGTGTAGGTTGTAGTAATCCTGTATGACTAGCTCAGATAATTATCAATTTAAGGAATAACTAAAGCGTAATGGGTTGATTTTGGGAAAGCATGTTTTAAGTATATTTGGAAGTACACTTTCTTCTCATTAAAGACATTTTACTGTTACGTTCAATGTCAGATGCTACACAAGCTCTTGCTTGGGTTCATCTATGCTGGAGAACAAGCAGCAGAAAGTTCACTTCTCACAGCCACAGAAACCTAGAGACTCTGCTTCTGGACCTGTAAGTTCATGGACTTATAAATACCTTCACGTTGGTCAGAAGAGCACAAAGCAAGCCACGAAGAGGATCTTTATCAATGCAAAGCTAACAAATAAGTCACACAATCTCTCCCTGTAAAGCATGTAATTTATTCATCTAAAGTCAAGATGACTTTAGAGGGCAGTCAGAATCCATCTTTTACTATATGAAATGCATTATATTATCCCACTAATAATCAAGCTCCAACTTAAAATTAGTTAAGGGTGGGGTGGGATTCCCCAGCACCATTCTTACTTGGAAGCTCTCCTCTCATGGCTGGAGGCTTCTAATTTCTAGCTTAAAATATATTTATGGCCAGCCGATCTGAATTTGCTTTTTATTTCTGCCAATGAACAACAGTTTAGATGTTTTTTCTTCTGAGTTATCAAAGTCAATTTTTTTCTTATTTCCTAGAATGAATTTCAATAAAATTAATATACCGTAAATATGACTCCAGTGGAACACTGATCCTTTAGGTAATCTTGAAGATCACTTCCAATTTAAATAAATTGCAAACAACTTGTAGGGAACCAAGGAGAATGTCCACAGCAGATATGCAGTAGGTCTGTCATGAATGCTGCCGGACTGAGGAAGCCTCCACTGAAGTTTGTACCTAAGACAGACTGAAGGATTTATTAGCAAAGAAAATATGCTATTTGTGTTCGTAACAAGGTCTAAAGGAGGCACTGAGGATACAGTTGACATTTAAAGCAACTCTTGGGGCTGTCTCACGTTGAAGTGTGTAAATTTTTGTTTTTTCTTTTCCTATCATTCAGAATCTGCCACAAGTGTAGTAAAAGAGGGTAGCACAAGTGATACAGATATCCACGTGTTAACATGACTGGTGAGAGGATTAATGTGGATAATTAATCTGGATATTAAGTAGGCATTAATTCATACTATCAGAAAATGAGAAATGTTAGATGCACATATCATATGTGACTGAGCAGGAAAAAAAGTGCTGTTATCAAGCTAAAGACTGTGTTTTAATTTAAAAATGAGATGGAAGCAGAATAAAAAATGGGACACCTGCTCAAAGTTTATTATGATAGCCTATAGAAGTAATGATGCAAGCAAGCAGAATCACTGGAAACAGGAAAGGTGTAATGAAAGATTAAATGATTCCCCAAATATTACTTTTAATTGTGGTGTTGACTTCTATGAATTTATATCCTTTTAAATAGGGCACCAAAAAATGGGCAACTATCAAACTGAATGCTCTGCAGATATATCCACAGAGGCAGACACAGCTGTGGATAGCTGGCACAGATGTTTTATTTCTGTTAGCTCTCAGTCAGATTTTAGGGGCAGATTAGTCACAGCTGTTGCACACAGAAAAATAATGTACCAGCACTAATCCTCATCTACAAGGGGACTCCTACATCCAGTACTAGATGTAGGGTTCCTTGGTGCTCTAGGCAAAGAGGTGAATGCCCATTTCTCCTGGTCTTTAGTCTTCAAGGCAATAGTCATTAACTGTTGTAGCCCTAGGTGAGTGTTTGCACAGTACTATACTTGTCCCTAGGAGGTACTGCTATGACACTTTAGATGAGTAAGAACAGTATCTGCAGTCACATTCAAGGGGATGAAAATGATAAGTCAGAAAGAAATTTCTCCCTATGGTACAGTATTACACAACTAAGTGCCTTATAGGTTTTTACAGCTTGCTTTCAAACATCTTCCACTGCTTGTGTTTGAAAAACAACATAACATGGAATGCAAGAATTGTCACATACAATGAAACCTGTATTTTTATGGTGTTTTCACTATTCCCGTCTTCTTTTAGCTTGAGTTAATGTCAGGTAGTCAAACTTCTCAGAAACTACAGAAAAAGGTGTTGTAATGGATTCAATTAAATTAGCATGTATAATCTCATATATGTTTTGCCCTTGGTGTTCAGGACAGGCTGAATATTTCCCTGTCCATGTTGTTTGCTGAATAAAAAAACATGATAATACACTAATACATTTCCAGAGTTAAGACCACAATTTTGTTTTTAAATCCAAAAAAACCCCAAGTAAAAATGTTCTGCAACAAAAATAATTGTTATCACTTCCTGTACAAAAAATTATCACATAATATCTGCTATTTTATACATCTGGGCAGCGTTCTCCTACCATTCCACTACTTTCATATTCTTTTCATTGATACCACTTTTGGAATGGCATCTCCGTCTTGTTAAAAGCCATCCCACAGTCACAATCCAAAATCCAAAAATACCTAAATATCTCCTCCAAGATTAACTGCATGTTCTCAGACCTTCCGCTAACAACCCATAAGGCCAATTGTCTTCACCTTGACGAGTCTTTGAGCCTTTGCAAATCTGCCTTCTCTTTCCCTTCATCTGGTTCTTACGCAATACCATGATTTAGTGAGTGAAATTTTGGGTGAGAAATGAAAACAATTGCCTAATACTAATATCTGCCCCTCTGTTCTACATTGGGTTTCAAAGTACAGAAGAGGTAAGAGTGCCATAGCTATGCAACAAACAAATACCTCTTCCAGCTGTGTCCTTTCAGACGCTGTTAGCTGAATGCTCGCTGCTTGCCAGCAACCAGCGTAATACATTTGTTCTGCTGTTTCCTTTACAGAAACTGTGGTGAAGAAGCAGCATGGTGGCTCGTGAGAGGAAAGAGCTTCATAAAACCCAGTGTGAAACACGAGAAAGCACCACCAGTGCATATCATTCCTACAAAGTTCATATACAGAAAAACCAAAAGGCAATTCTAGAGGGAAAAAGAAGCGAAGCTGCAGCAAGGAATGAAGCTGTCAAAACCAACATGTAAAAACCATCTTTGTCTTCCTACAAACTCATAAGAAAGAGTAAATCTCATGACTGCATTGTTAAAAAGATTCCCAATCTATTCCAAGCAAACTTGTCTTCCACAATGCCATTTGCAGAAATTGCTGGGTTATGCTTTTGAGATTGCTGTGAGAGAGACTCAAATAAAACCCTGGAATTTTTACATGGACAAAGCCTGGGAAGCATTACAACTCTGGATTACCAGAATGCATTGCTCGTGAAGAAAGTCACACAACACCAACAAGAGTGAAGGTTTAAGCATAGGTCTGCTATGTCTACAGAAAGGTACAGCAGGAATGAACAATCATATTTCTGCAGGAAAGTCATGATCATTTAAAAAAACGTAACAGGAATAAGGACATCAGAAATTATTAATTATGATTTACGTTTCCATATAAATGAAGAACAACACCCAAAATTTTAAATAATATTAACTGCATAAATTGAAAATCAAACACCTTTAATTCAAAATCATGTTAGAAGTGGTAATTTTTCTGTATCGTCCAGGCTAAGATCATGGCTAGGATCCCACTCTTGCATAAGTATTTATTTTTATTCATATTGTTTTTTTCAAGCAGGATTCCTGAAAACAGATGAGACTTAAGTACCATGGTTTACCTCGTCCATTCGAGACCTTTCCAAAAGTCTTCATAATGATGATCAGCTTTCTGTGGTTAGGCAAGATGTATGGACTACTGATGTCTACTTTTTCTTTTACAGAATAGTCTGTAAAGCAGCAAGGTCTAGGAACAACTTAAATCATTGTATTTCCTTTAGCACTTTAGTGACAACTGAACTACAAAGGAGACATAAAATTTACAGCTCTTGAACTCTCAGGTGCAAACAAAAATACAGCACTAAGGTCCTGACTTTACCTTGTTATTTTCTCAAGTCAGTCCTCTCTAAGTTCACTTGAAAGGAGTTAGACCATAGTTTCTTCAGTCACATTAGCGGCTAGTAAAAGATCTTTTGGACTTGATTGTCAGATTGTCAGATGCAGTAGTTATCTTCATAGGGAGGTATGTAAGATGAAAATAAGGCCTAGAGATTAAATTCCTCAATTCTATCTCAAAGACACTCTGCTTTAATAAGATAATCTTTCCAGTAAGGCAAATTGCTCATTGTTAAGTCCACTTTGATTTTCCAAAACTCTGGATCAGACCACACAAGTCAATGATGAGATTTTATTCCCTGTTATTTTTATTCTGTTGTTTTATTCCCTGCTTTAACCTGGGGACTCAATCTTTTCCTTATTAAATCAATGGAAGAACACCTATTGAACCCAATGGGAGAGAGACTGAGTTTGCAGCCCTACCACCAACACAGGTATTTACCATTCACAGGGAAGACCATTGCAATGTGCTGTCAACATGTCACCGTACTATTAACAGAAATCATTGCCTTAGTGAAGACATCAAAGCCCAAATTTGTTCCATGATACTCAAATTCACTCAAAAAGATGCATATTAAATAAAAATATGCTTAATAAATTCTCAGAACAGCAAGCATTTTTTCCTGGTGATTTAATTCCCTTTTGAGCTTTTTACCTGAGAGAAATCCTGGAGGCATTCCTTTACAATTCCTGAATGGGCTATCTGTTGTTATAGAAGAATTTTTAGAGAGTTTAGGAGTAAAAATGTTACTAGATTTTTTCCCTTGTATACTGATACTGACTTACAACCTCTGTCCAGACTCACACCTATAACCCTACAGAATGACCATACACTTGTCCACCACAGAAGGAATATTCCTATTGTATGCATGAAAACTGTCCTGTAGGTTCCTGTTGAAACATACAGATGTAATTGTATTTTAGGATTCGAAATGAAGTAACAAGGCCGCTGCGAGGTCTTTTTCCTTGTAGTAAGAGGAACAGAGTTTTTTTGGTGACTGTATTTACAAATGACAGGTTCAGATGTGGTAATATTTATTTTTATCCTATCCCAATCACCTTTGCTGACTAGACACACCAGGTAACTGTTACTATAACAAAATCACCAGCAGTGCTGGAAGGATGCAATTGTTTCTAGGTGTTACTCGTTAATCATCTGCTCTGAAGTAACTCTTCAGAAAAATTAGCTCATCCAATCAAGGAAGAGAAACAAAATGTGAGCAGGCTGAACTGAACAGGAAAGGTTGTTGATCCGTAAGCAAGCTGAGGGCTCAGGTCTCTTTGGGGTAGACAGCTGGATCGCTCCATGTTCAAGTTGAATATTTTTACGGAATCTGGGAAATGCTTATATACATTTCAGACACAGACAAGAGTCCTAAAGATATGATAGGAAATGTAACCCAGCAGGTACTTTACTTCCTATCCTGAGAGAGGATTCCAATGCCAAAGATGGACCAGAAATACATATTTGAAATTATGCTTCTATTGTATATGCTTCATATAAAATGGGAAATTAAATACATTTTAAATTTTCTTGGCTGTTACTGTTACCTCAGAATGAAATTCATCTCCATTTTAGAGAAATATTGCCACTCTAAGAATTTTAAGTGGGAGAATTTTTCAGGGGAGGATATTTTTACAGTGCAAAATAAGCACTGCTGTTGATTGGCCAAAAGGGTCGGAATAAAATCTCTGACAATAATGTTATACTTTTAATTGATGTGTTGAACAGTTTACTACAAAAGGCATCAGAATATGACTGGGTCCTCCTTATTTTGAAATAAAACAGACTTCATTCATATCTGACATGTAGTTCATGCATTTTCTAACAAAAAAAGTGGTGGTGTTAGGTGTTAAGATTAAGTTATGAGAGACAGGTTGTGCAGGGATGACTAGGATTTTTAACACAGATTATTACGACAAGGCAGATTTTGCATTAATGCAGTTCAAAATAATGAAATGTATTTTGGGCAGTACTTATAATGGAAACACTTTATCTGAGATGTCTAATGCTGAAGAAATCAATCAGTTTAAAGATTTAGTGATGTGAGACATTGAACGTGTAAAATCTGAATGGGGATAGGAAACGTAAAAGGAATGAGTGATACTCGACTAAAATATTTTGCAGTAGCTGTTGAGAAAACTACTTGTACTAATTTGTTCAGAATAATCACACTAAGGCAGTAGATACGCATAGCTGCTCTAATTGAAGTGGAATACGCTGCATACTTGTCCCATATGACTTGCTATGAGTAAACTACATTTAGATTAAGGAAAAACTTTGAAGATATTCTAAAGCATTTGAAACTGGATACGCACAAACTAGATAAACCTCTCTAGAAGTTCTTGTAATGTACTGTAATATCATGTTCATATGCAAGTTTAAGGTGAAGTTTCATCTTACAAATTGGTTTTCTTAGTTACAATTTATTTTCAGTTTCCATTTTTTGCCGTTCAAAATTCACTGTGAGTTCATTGAGGCAAGCTTAAAGTGCCCAGCTTGTATTAGTAATTCCACGTCTCCTAAATTGCATGCAAAACCAGAAGACTAAAGTACTATCATTATGCTGTGAAGCTAAACAGCTGTTCACTTTTTTCTCCTACGCTGACTTTTTCATTTCTAGAAGAATGCCAAATGCCATTGCAAGGGTTCATGCAAGATGGAGGCTTATTTCTTGTTTTTTCCAGGAGACAGCATTTTTGCTTTTCATTTTTGTTTTTCAGCATTTTTCTGTATTTTTTCTAAGATAAATGCCACTCAGAATACAAACACACATTTGCTTTTAGTATTTAAAAAGTAAAAGTTTTCAATATTCAGGCTGGTACCAGCAGTAGTAGGTCTTATGCTTAAAAATTAAACCAGTAAAACTTCACTGATCCCTCCCATTTAAGAAATAAAATAACAGAGGTTGCAAAAAACCAGCTATCAAGTAGAGCTTGAAGAGAAGCCCAGGTGTCAATTATGAAAAAGCCTAATACTTTCATCCCAATCAAATATGCCAAGTACATCTGCTTGACTACACTGTAAATAATAGTCACTTTTGCTACCATAACACATTCAACTGCTATTGTCCAGAAAAGCATTCATTGTCTCTACAATCACTCTGATTCTTCCATGATGGACCACAGTCACTTGTCCTAGTGACAGAAAATGTGTGTCAAAGACAGTGCTAAACCAATGGAGGATAATGGGAATATTAGATGAAAAAAAATTCTGCTTCCACATGGCATTGCATCAGCATTTCTTGATAGATTTTTTAAAATTTATCACATAAATATTGGATTCCTCATTTTTAATGAGATCAAGAAATATACAGGTAACAGCTACCTTAAAAATTCTGAAAATTTAAATTGTTTTTGAAAGCATTTTGATTGGTATTTTCAGTTTTGGCGTGCTTGACTTTTCTACCGTTCCTAATGAGAACAAAAAGACATCATCTACCTTTTATAAACTGTGAGGGATCTCAGGATATTCTTGGTGAGATAGGGTACAATCACAGTAATTTGTACACTAATGGGAACATGCGATTCACCTCCTTAACTATCTGGAATTATATATATATATAATAAAAATGTAATACTTGAATGCATTGTCTTGTAAAAGTTGTAGAATTTAACAGTTCCAGCCAGGCACTAAAAAAACAGAGAAAGAGCTAACTTTTGCACTCAGTGAATATGCTGATGATTCTTGAGACATCCAGAAATCTTGCAGCTGTTGAAGTGGTATTTGAGATAAGTCTGACTCCAAGATAGATGGCAGGTGGGAAAGATCTGGAAGATTACAATAATTGCTAAGGTCAGTCTCCATATACCCATGAGAGGAGCTGTATCAAGTAGCAAAAACGCCTCTGCTGGCAAAAGAATTCACCCAGAATGGCCACTGTAGCTTCTACCACTGTGTTCAAGTCTGGGAAATTAATGGAGCTAGAGCAGCCAGCGCTACTACTGGCATAGTCCTGGGAATGCAACAGCTACTCAGAAGCAAAGGCAGAGTTGGCAAGTACTAAAATAATTTGCTTCTTGAAGCTATGTTGAGTCTCTGCAGCCTGCCATAACAAAATATCTCTCCCCGTCCTTGTTTTTTAACAGCTTCAGCCCATTCATCCTGCCTTTTGAATATATGTATGCATTTATTTTTAACTCTCCACATGAATCCAATCACTATTTCTGAAAATTTGCCCTCTGCTGTCTGCCAAATCTCAGGGGTAAGCTAATTGCTACATGTGACAATGAGGAAAATATTTGTTTGCAGTGGTAAGTAAACACACTTTATCTGACAAGCAGCACTATGAAGAGGAATTGTGACAGATTCTTGCATTTGTTGGTTAAATAATTATTTTAATTGGCCACAAATTAAGTTAATTTTCCCCGAGTTGAGTCCATTTTGCTCAAGACAGCAATTGGTAAGGGATCTTCCTGTTTTTATCTTGACCCATGAGTTTTCTTCCTCCTGTTCCTCCTGTTTTCTCTCCTGTCCTGCTGAGGGGCAGGGAGCAATCAGCTGGGAGTTTGGCCATAAGCAGTTTAACCCACCACATGGGGATATCTATGGGGAGGACTTTGCACTCCTCTAATATGTCCTGGGTATATCATAACAGCCAAAGCAAAACACAGAGTCTTTTTCCCAAGCCCAAGAAGAGCTGTAGCTGGGGAAAGTCACAGGGCTATGTTTTGTGCTAGGCCACACAAACGGAGTTACTCACTCTTTATGGACTTGGAAGAACTTGACAAAATAATTATCCAGCACCTCTAGTTTTGAATATGACTTTTTCTTTATGTTCTCCCTATTACTGTAATCTCCTTTGTGTTTTTCTGAAGCCCACAACATATGGAAAGATGATTATCTGTATCTTTTTTTCCCCAACTGAAATTAAACTTAACCTTTCTCCTCATTCTCTGTTGCCAAATCTTTCTGCCTTAAGTTCATTCATTAGCTCATGACCACAAGTTTGGACAAGATATGAAGCAGCAGGTCAGCTTGACAACATGTCAGGAAATCAAACAGAAATAATTTTCTGGAACTGAAATCTCATTGTACTTCCCAGCCCAAACTCACTTGGGCTTCAGGGAGCTTACAGTTTAACAGTAATAACAAATAAATCTCTATCGGTTTATTTTAAAATGATGCTGTTCTTTAAAGGTGTAGCAAGGGAGTTTTGTGGCTACCCCACACTCAGATGCACAGAACTCTCTGCTGGGAAAACGCAGCAGCTGCTGCTCCAACGCTGCATCAGTCCCGGCACAGATGAGCAAGAGCACTGCACTCCCTTTGCTATGCTATTTTTCCTTTGTTGACAACATCACAACTGTGTTCCTGGAAGCCCTAAGGGACTACTAGGAGCTGCTTCAGCTGCTCAAAAGAATTATATAAAAGTCACTTTTTTTTTTTTTTTTTTTTTTTTTTACTTTTTGAAAGGCAGTTTATTTGTGTTAAAAGACCTAGGTGCAAAGGGACCAGGACACGTTGCCAACCGCTCTTTACTCTCACCTACCTCCCATAATTCAGTGTGTACAGTCTAAAAAACAGGCATAAAAACGATCTTAGAAGTGGCAAGGACGAGATCAGACATCATGATGCCAAAAAGCATCTTCCCACACAAACTCAAATAGATACTAAAGACTCCTGGTAAAGGAAAGGTCCAGAAAGTTTCAGTTGGCCGCCTTCTTTCTTTGTACCCTAACCTTATCTTCTACTAGCAATGCTAGTAGAAGTAATACTTCAGTTCAGCTCCCTGCATTCAAATGCTAGATCCAAGCTATCACACTGCCAGCTGTTCCAGACTGTCATGACTGCGATGCAGTTACTCATATATAAGAAATATACATATATAAAAAGGTACATAAACTTTGCAATACAGACTAATATAAAGCCATGGTTTTCCGGTGCTTAAAGAGTAATAGCATGCTAATATCTTTGAAAAAAAATTCTAAAATATAGGTCTATATTTTTCAATTTAGGTTGCAATATGAGCCTCTCATATTAGTGCCAGTTTATTTACCCTAATAAGCTGCTACTTCAGTAAGCAATTAAAATTTCATTGAGGACTGCAATGATTTCTCTTCAGATTTAAGGGGTTCACAGGGCTGGCATTAACAATATGGTACAATATGTGTGTAGGCTGTATAGATATTACTGGTAATCTATTTTGTTTTTAATCTGTTAAAGGAAAATGTAATATTTTCTATTGTGACTTTAAAATGTTAAGTTTAATTTTAAAACATTTTGTCTTCTTGAACTTCAGCTTTCAAGATTTTTTCTTTTTTTAATCGTTCAGACAGATATTTTGGAAGCCAGTTATTAAAGTTACATTATCATGCAATCTGATTTTTAACAGAGCAGAAGACAAAATACTTCTTCTCCTGCAGTACTTTTAATTTTCTTCTTTTAGAACACTATACAGCAGTCATAGATATCATTATACCCTGCAGTAGTAAAGCTATAGTGATTTTATGTTACTATACACAGTGATGAGATCTGTTTTTAATAAAAATGTATTTTGATTATTTTTCTCCCCAAGTGACCTTCTTGATCACAAACATTTCTGCAATTTGTGGTTGTTTCCAAATAACAGCTCAAAAGATTTTCCTGTGTATATATAGACATGATAACAATTGGATATTGTTTTGGGGAAAAACTTCTAAGGCTTAACATATTGCAGGAAGCACACAGGTGAATGCAAAGAAAGTGTTACAAATTTCCCTTCCTAATCCACTAGCCATTTTATTTAGGATATATGATTGTAGCTTTTCTTGGAAACAAAACTCAGAAAGAGAAATTCTTGCAGAGTCTTGCTTGATACAAGTTGTAAATAATTAAAGTCAATCTGCTCTTTGCACATTGCTGCTGAAGAAGCTGAACAGATGTTTTGCTGCAACACACTCAATATGCGAAGTACAGATTCAGGTAAAGAAGTTTTTTGGGAAACTGGCTTCGAACCTGTTGCACTAGAAAGTATATAAAGGTGGCTTTTTCCAGCAAAGTTTGATCTAATCACAAAAGAATGGAGAGCCAATTTGCAATAAAGCACAAGATTACAACGAACAATGAATAGCAGAGAATATTTTTTTAAATACAATTTAAAAAAAACCATACTCAACTGATACATTCCCTAAAGAACATAAAATCAGTGCTAAGTGTCCACCTGGGGATACAACCTTACTTTTTTCTATGGAAGAATCCACTTTCCTCACTGCAGGTCCTTGCACGAATACTGCTTTTGCAAGGTGTGAGGAAATGCTGACAAACATTTCATAGTTGTGAAGCAGACCTTTACAAAGCAATTCCAGTTGACAGTTGTTTTGATTTTTTTTAACAATTCTGTCTACTCCTATGTCACTACAGAAGTAGTAAGGAAAACAAAGAACACATGCTTGCCTAGCCCTAACTGTCAGAAATGTCTTCTCAAAATTTCTAGGGCATCTACCTTCATAGCAGTGTTACAGACTGGCAGTGCTATTCTGCTCATGGGGATCTCGGCCTTAGATGAGACCATGCGACTTTTTGAAGGTCACAGAGGAAGTCTGTATCTGAAAGAGAACGTGAAACAGGCTTTCCTAGATTTAGATTGGTGATTTCAGCATCATCTTTCACGTCTCCTTGCTGACATTGTTTATAACAACTGTGGCAGTGGACCGAAGACGGGCTCTAGGTTACACAGACATTTGTGATAAAGACAGGGGCTGAAGTCATAGATCTCTATTTCCTAACTGAGAGAATGATCTTTTCTCAGTAAATGTCAAAAAAACCCCTGTAAATAACTTGGAGGTTCATTCTGATAGCACACATATAAAATAAATAACTTTTTGTAAAAAGAAAAAGAGATAAACCATTCCTATTTTGCAATTGATAAAGGATTACAGTGCCTCCAGAGTCTATTTGGCTTTATTCACTCCCTTTTTCTTGATTTTTTTGTGCTTTGTCCCTGTCCTTAACCTATGCCCCAGAAAAAGAGTAAACAGCTGCTAACAGTGCCAATAACATTCAATAGTTCATGTTCCTTTACTCTTTACCCAGGCTGAAGTAACCACATTTGGTATGCATTCCACTCTGCAGCATCCTGGAAACCTGCAGCCTGAACCCGTTTTTCAATTTAGCAGCAATGCACTCTGAACAGCAATATGTTACGGAGCCAGCTGGTCTTCCTTAGCCTTTTACCCTCTTTTAATCTTTTAGTGTTCTACGGCCACCTCATCTACTTTTGGCTGCTGTAACCTTCGATCACGTATCATATTTGTTGTATTCTTTTGCATTGCCTTAACCTTCCTGTTGTAAAGGGTGAAGGCATTGTAATTAGCATTAGAAAACAAAGTAATCTAATATTCAGTTAATTCAGAGTTTGAAAGGAAATCTGCAGGTAAAAGAATGTGAGCCATCTTTGGTGTGTATTTAAAAATAAAACAAAAGCACAGATGAACAAATCTATCCAGTTTAAATCTATAGCTCCCTATTACAGAATTTCATTTGTGAGTGTATGTATATATGCATAAATGTACATACAAGTATATACACCTATACATCCACACACCTGCACAGCTGTGCAAATGCTTGTGCACTTACATACAAACACACACATACTCTGCATAGGCAGTCACCGAAGAGCAAAACCTGTGGTTTTTACACAATGGTTTAGTTAGAATTATTATCACAGCAAGAAATGAACAGTAATGATGCAGAGGGAAGCAAAGACTATTTAGAAGTTTAGGCAAACATTTAGAAATAAAAATGGTTGTCTTTGCAGTTAATTAGCAGAATTCAGAGAAAAATATGGCAAAGTATTTAAATTAGATAGGCCTTTAAAATCTCCAACTTTTCAGTTCTTAGGATACAGAGCACATTCAAAGTTCATTCTGAAAAGTGTCTGCTGTTCTTTTGGTCTAGTGATGATGGAGAATCATAGGGATTTCTCTACACAAATTAAGAATTTTAGCAACATAGGATGTGATATTAGCAGTGGTCATATATCTGGTTTTACTTAGTAGGATAATTCTAATGCAGTTCTCCTAACTCTTGTGTTCCCAGTGACACACCCAAATGAAAGGGTTTCCAAAGAAAGAAGTACTCGTACTGTTATACTAAACTAAGCATATTAATTACACTGTAAGGTAGTCTAGTATGGTTAGACTGCAGGAAAGAAGGCATAAAATTTGATTTCATGTAAGCTTGTTTGTGATTTGCTGGAGAAAGAATAAGTTCTGAAGAAACACAAAAGTTTCCCTTTTTTAATTTAAATTATCATTTAAATTATCTAGAGAGCAGTATGAATCAGGAATACTTGGCAAATATAATTTACATTTTAAAAATTCAGAGCATGGTCCTTTTTCTCCTAAGGATTAAAATTATCAAAACTTATTTGCAGCTTTCACATTATTATAGTTTGTAGCTGCTTGTAAGGGTACAAGAGCACAATGAGCATGTACAAAAGGAGGTCAATGTGTGTCTCTTCAGCATCTGCTTAATTGTTAAAAGTCACCAGAACTTCACCCATTAATCAAGAATCAGGTGACACTGTTTAAGTTCTAGTATCGTTAGTTTATACTCTTAGACAAGGTTTCAACCCTTCAGAATTAGAGCACAAACATAATTATAAGTATGTGTAACACAGAACAGTTTTAAACCTGAAAATCTTCAGTATAAAATTCTAAAATCTAATATACAGTCTGGAATCTCAGAGATAAGCCTACATAGTATATTATGAATTAAATGCTAGCAATAAAAAAATAAGCAATTTGTGTCCTAATAATGTCTCTCTATTTCTTATTTTAGCCTGACATCTGGTATCACAGCAGATTTCTGCCACCTGCAAGGTCAGGAAAATGCAGACATCTCAACACTTACTGACTACAGCAAGCATTATTGCAAAGATTTTTATATGGGTTGGATGGCTTCTATTTATTCCCAAGTGCCTCACATATACACAATAATAGCTATGAAAAAAAGCTACAAAACTGGGAACCAGCATTAAAATGATCCTCCTGGTTAATGAAAGAAACAATTATGGCATACAACACTCTAAATGCAACTAAGTCAGAAAGCCGTCACAAAGTCAGACGTGATGGCTTCATAGTTCGTTATTCTGCTGTGGTATACATTAGCCCATACCTCCAGAGGCTGCCGTGTGCCAAGTATAGCTGTAGTAGCTCAGCGGTAAACTGTACACAACCTCTGCATCATGCACAGATCCATCAGCCTAAAGCCTCACATGCAGATCCAACTCCCCAGCTCCTAATGAAACGCAACATCACTGCGCTACGAGGTATCTCAAAAAACCCAACAAACTCCCACACTTCCTGAGCAAATAAACTTCTGAGTTCATTAAGCTCGAGAAGCCAATTGTTTCCCTTGCCATCTGCTAACTTACTACCTCCTGAAGACTTGCCTCAGTCTGGTGCACCATGGTTATCGGAATATCATCTGTCCACCTGCAATCCTGATTGGTTTGAATAAAAATATTTTTAAACACTAATTAGTAAAAAGACATTTATAAGAGAACCCTCCTGTCCTTGTTCTGCTGTTCACAACTCTTCAGCTGTGGACTACCGGAGAACCCAGCCCCACTGAAGCAGTAGAGACAGGAACAACCATGATAACGGGGTTGGCAGCCAAGCCTAACTTGGCACATTAACTGATGAATCAGACCATATACTACAGTCACCTGACACTTCTCTTCAGAATATTGATTTCTTTCCTGTTAGGACAGAGAACGCCTCGACCTCCATTTCAGGATGATATGTAGCTTTCAAAGCGTATAAGCAAAAGAAATAATTCTTCTTGTTTTTCTTTTAAAAATGTGATTGCTTTCTTCAACATCATTTAATAAACACCTACTTTAAAATTGTATTAAAATCCCCTTTCCAATATCAAAGTAAGTAATTTTTCAACTGGTAGAGCCACTTCTTTGTTTTCTCACAGAAAACTGACTTCTAGCTCATATACACTCAATGGGCCAAACTAATTCTTGGCTTATCACTGGAGCTTGGCCAAATTACACCATAGCATACTCTTGAACTATTAACTCTTGCCATTGTTTACTTTCCAGGTAGGCAAAAGTAAGCACGCCTTCCACATCTAAAATACAATGTGAGGCATGTGACTGAGGATGGTTACAGCTGTTGTAAAAAAGACAATAATTCAGTGGAGACTGGATCTGGAAAAAATATCTAGAAGACATGACTGTACCCCTGTAGTACAGATAAGCAGTTACCCAGTTAAAGCCACTGGAGACTACTTGCGCTAATGTTGCTCACATATGCTTGTAGAGTCGGGATCTAATTTCTCACAATACCAGTGTTCCAGTATCTTAGACTTCTACTCTGTGGGAACATGATTGTTTCAGGCAGGACTTCCCCTTGGGGTGCGTGTCCTTAATTTATTGCTGCAGGGTTGAGTAATGTACCCATCACGGAGGCATTCATGTTTTATTAAAATTAATTTCAAGGGAATGTTGTTTTTAGGAAGCATGTATAGGACTATTTAAATGCTTTGGCAAAACAATACCAGCAATAAGGAATAATGAAAAAGTTTCACTTTTTCATTCCTTTTATCTCAAAACGGATGAGTTCAAGCCTCAGAGTATGCTATGAAAAAGGAAAGAAGCAACAGGAAACTCCTGCTATTTTGTCCCAGTTCCTCTGATTTCTCCAGTTTGTCTTACATCACTTCTGCTGGAAGGAGTCCCCCTTTGCTAACACAGATCTTTAGGATCTATCTGCAGATCTGGGTTAGCAAAATAAAAAAAGCTGTTTGTGAGACATGGCTCTCCCTACCAAATGTTAGAATTTTCTTTAATCTTATCTCTGATCTTCACATGACTATTTCTTTTAAAGTGCCTGTTTTCAGATCTGTGCTAGGCATGTGGGAAGAGCAGAAAATAATTGTTTTGTCTGGTAGATCATTTATTGTCTGAGAGACCATTTTAAGGCGAAGAGATGCCACCTGCTATGAAGTTGTCTCATTCAGTAAGTGATAATTAAAGGCTGAAAATGGAAATGGCCAGAAAGAAATGTCGATAGTTTCTTGGAATTTTGCAGCCGCTTTAAAGTGAGGGTGATCCAGAAATTCCCATTCTGCAAGAGAGAAAAGGAGGTGGGAGGGAGAGAGCGTGCACATGTGTGTGTGTGCACTGGCTGTGGGTATACTCGGAAATACTCAGAAGTATGATGGTAACTGTGACTACAGGCACAAAAAGCCTAACAATTTGTATGACGGGAAGCAAAAAAAAAACAACACCACCAGTACTATCACAAGAACTAGAAGAGACCAGACGCTTTGTGTTACACAGCTAACACTGTTTCAGATGTACACAACAAGGCAGAGTTCATACATCATCATGTACCAGTGTACGCCACCGCTGTGGGCACTTTGCATATGCACCAGATGTGGTATCAAGCTGGTCTATACAGAAATATCTTTCATTTGCCAAGGCTGCGTTTTCTGAAAACAGTATTTAGTGTGGTCAACAGCATTTGCTATAAGGAGAGCAGAACTGTTAATTTTGGTATTGTGTGACAATACAGAGAAAAAGGAATAAAATTAAAGTACAAAATGACCTATCAAATTTGCTTGACAGGTACTAATTCACTTTGATCTATTCCTCACCATAATTTCATTGGCAGGGAAACCATACATATTTATAAAAGTGGGAGCAGGCTGCTGTTGTTCTGTTTGTAATTTACAGCAACAAAGAATTCATTTAGATTACCATACTTGAAGTCCCAAGGTGAGTCTGTCGTGGTTACAGGCCCCCTGCTATGCAGTATACCTAACATAATAAAGAACAAAGCAAAACAACGCTACACTGAGACCAGGGCTCCTGGGTAATCAATTCAGGTATTTACAGCTGAAACAATAGCTCTGTGCAAATCAGCATCATTACTACAATTTGCTGATAGAAACCCCAGGGAACTCGGGAAGTGTCTGCCTTCAAAGCAGCTGATTAATCTGAGTTACTTATGTTTTGTTAAAGCATTATTGTTTCCCATCATAATTAACACTAAATGATTGTTTAAGAAAAGAGCGAGGGAAGTGCGACCAAACGTGCAAGGTACGTATCTCTTCTACCATTTTGGTCTTCCATAATAGTCAGCAAAAGTATGCGTCAAGAAAAGGAAATGAGGCTGGTTTCAACCTTGTGTAGTGTGAAGCACCATTACCAAACTCACCTGATTTTTTTTTTTTTTTTTTTAATGCTGGCTTATAATCGTACATACTTTTGAAAAAATGCAAGCATGGACTCAGGGAGAGCCAATTTAATCAAACTACTGCTTCTCTTTTTGGCACATATGTGGGGCTTGCTGTCTCCCCATTTCACTTTTCCTATTGGAAAAGCAAAACAAAGCAAAAGCGACTTCATTGGCACCGTCCCTCCTCCAGCGCTTTGTCTGATGAAGGCAAGCTGTCCCACAAGACCGCATCTTTCATACATAGTGGAAGAGAACCTAATTCTGCCTATTCATATATTACCATAATGTTCTACTAATATAAAGAAAATGGCATTTAGGCACACTGCAGAATGTTCCTGCTCAGAACCAGCAATTCATCCCTAAGAGAGGGTGAGACATCCTGACTTGCCTCCATCCTGTCCATGAAATCCCCTGCCATGAAATGGAGGTAGTAAGACTATTCACATCAACTGTAAAATGTGGCTTACTCAGATTTGCAAGCCATTTAGAAAAAAGCAGAAGTCACTTCTTCACTGAGGGATGTTTTCAACACTTCTCAAAATAAGATCCTAGACAAGCTTATTTTAAGACTGTTTCTACCTATAGAGAAATTAGATGGTCTGGCTGATACACCATTGCCTGCAGCACCATCGGAGTAATAGTTGTTTAAACCTGCTTTTGCCTCAGCAAAGGAATAGTCACTATCCAACTGTTCCTATGCCCGCTGTAGGCTGCTCCTAAAACACCTACCCAAAGAGCAGACAGTTGTACAGTGTCCAAACATTTCTGAAATTCAATTACATGAATTTCAAGTAAATTGCCTTTTAAATTGAGACACATCATATACTTCAGTCACTAGCTTGTTTTCATAATGAATATCTGAGCTTCTTCTGCTACTATTTTTTAAAAGCAGCTATTCCATGTTAATTGGCTGATTGATAAAGAGCATGAGACCAAAACAACACAAAAAAACTGTATTCTGAGCATAAACTGAAATTCTTATAACACAGCATTTTCATATGGGATTCATTCCCTCGCAACAAGCAGGACTCAGGCAAGGAGACAAAGTCTGGAAATGTCATTGCAAACTAGGGAGTTCTGTCTTCCAAAGATGATGCCAGGCCCAATTTATATGGACTTGAGATCTGAGCAATCTCTAGATACTGGACAGAACTGAAGAATACTGCAAAGTGCATGGGGGACATCTTCACATCTGAGTACTCAGCTTCCTCAGTGAGAAGCAGAAACATTTTTCCTTGAAATTGGAAAAGTATATGCTGAAACTCTTACTGCTGTGTTTACAGGATGCCCATATGCACACGCTCAACAACTTTGACACCGTACGGAGTAACACAGAAATGATCTTTTTTCAGACACTGCCAGCAGCAGCAAAGTTCTTTAGTCAGTGACACTGTCCCACTGCAGTTAATGGGATCATAACGTATCACGGACTGATAAGGAATTGAAGTGTGATTGTAAGTTCCCATGAGAACAGGTATCTGAAAATTATTTTGGAAAAGAACAATAAGAAGAACCCATCCCTAACAATAATGTAAGTTAAGAAACAAAATGAGATCTTTTTTCTTTGAAAGTCAAACAATAACTTAGCAATAAACCAATGACTGAAGCAAGTAAGGCACCCAACTTCTAACACGCAGGTGACAGTGGTAACATTTTGTGGGGATACTACTATTGTTTGAACCCAAACTTTGAATGGGATTGGAAGTTAAGTCCCATGGCTGCTGATTTCTAAGTATATATTAAGGATAAAAAAAAAAGAAAGGCTCCTGCTTGTAGAAGGGGCAAGAAATAGGTACTGCTGTGGGATGTACAATAAAAAAAAAATGAAAAAAAGAAAAAAATCGATACACGGTAGCTTTATCTCCATGTCTATTCAGTCCTCTGCTGATGAATAAAGTAAAAGTGCCCACATTCAGCTCAATCACCTCAAAAATTACAATGCTTAGGAAATCTTTCGTACTTTAATTTTGGAACGTTATAACTAAATAGGATGAAATAGAACTATTTAGCTGGTTCCTTTTATATATATGGGATAACCTCAGAAAAAGGGTTAGCAGAGCTTTTTTTCACTGTTTTATTTACTTATTCTTTGAATAGCTTTTCTGATATGTCCCCGCATGACAGATTATTCATCCAAAGCAACTACCCTTCTCCCAAAGAGATATAGATAACTCAATTATCTCCCTCATGATTCAACCTGCATTTTGTGTTTCCTACTTTCACTCACTGTGCATAGTACTTTCCCACAGAATTACAGCGAGATGAAAGCTTCTGCCATTCACTGCTCAAGCATAAAAACTATGCTAACTCCTTTGGTCGTACTTCTAATACAAAATTGTCACAGAGCTGAGCTTTTGGAATCACTATCCAACATTTAGGAGTATCAACTACTGAGAGAAACAGATTCTTGTAGAAACTTGGAAGCAGTAAAGAACAGAACTCAGTTCCATTCAGATAGGACATACTGTAATACTTTGTTAGTAAGTTCATTTTTCAAATGAATGGTCAGTCTCTGCAATGAATTTCAAATGAACGTGGGGCAGAAGAAATCTATGAAAGAAGAAAAAGGAAAAAAAAAGATGGAATGAAGTATCAAAAAGTGAGTAGAAGCCAGACTGTACACAGTCTCCAAGAAGGTGTTTATTGGAGAGAAGTAAATGATTTTTGTGGATCTAACAAATGAAATATAAACAAATTTTTTCTCAAAAGTTGTTACCTTGCAGTTGGTCAAATTTAGCCCCAAACCCAAACGCTACATGCCAAAGGAGATTCACGGGGAAATAATTTTCATGCACTCAGGGTAAATAGAGCTACAGGCAGTAAATAAAACACAACTGGGATTCAATTCTAGGTTCAAAGCATTATACTTTTAGTTCCAATCACTTCAAACAACATAAGTCTCATACAAAATACAGAGAAACGAAACAACAAAATACATAGAGAAAACAAGTCTAGGATGACAATAAATAAAAAGAAGTCAATGCAGCCTGGAGAAATAGAGTAAAAGAGAGACAGAAAGGATGAAAAATTAACAGATTATAGGTTTTTAAAAAAGCATGCCTATTGTTTGGAAAATGAGAATAAGAATCACTGACTATAAAATAAATTCCTCTGCAGCCAGCTGATATTGTGAGACATTTAAATTGCATATAGCTTTGGTTTCCCTCCACCTCTAGAATATGTCTACCTCAGATAGATATGGCCTGTAAAACACACTAAAGCCCAACTGCTACCTCCTTCCCCAACATTTAATGAATTCAGAAAGAACACACCATCATTTTCAGTGATGGGCTTGACATTTGTTCCCTGCTTTCCATGATAGGGCAACATTAAGTACTGAGCAGAAAAAAAGATCAGAATGTTTTTGAAATACTGAACTTTTAAAGCACACAAGAAAAAAATTATTAAGAATGGTCAAAGACTATATAAATGGAGTAGATGCAAGTTTAGCATAAACAATGGAAAAATCCCTCGAGACGAAACGTATGAAGAATATAAACTTCAACAGGATATTCTGAAAGTCCTGTTCCCAAAAGTCATTTAATCTAGACAAAACCTCAGGGGCTTTCTTACAGCACAATCTTACACTGGAAAGAGAACCTTGATAACCTTAACAGTTTCAGGTTGTTGTTTTTTTTTTTTCTTTTCTGAGCAAGATGTAGCTAAGCCTAGTATATGTGACATTATAGAAAGGTCAAGTTTGGGATATAAAAATCGCCACAAAGTAAGCGGTACTATTCTGTAATTGGCACCAACCTGGCTGTAAGTATGGTCAGGAGAATGATCTGTCAGGATAAAGATCTGTCAGGATAAAATGTAAAAAAGTACAACAATCTACTTCAGTTTTGCTTTTTGGGGGCACCTTGTCAAGCATTACCCACACTACTTACCAGCATCTGAGAGCTATGGGAATATCAGCTTTATATTTAACTCAACTATTAAGTATTTAATTTAAAAAGCCTTTACGTTCCAAGGTAAATATTTCTCTATTTCAGTATTTGGTTAAAATATGCTTTGTGAATTATTTATTTTACCCTCTTGAAAGGCAAAAGTATTTCAAGTCATGAAACATCCTTGATTGTCAAAATATACATGTAGGTCACAAAGTAAGAAAAGCTTCAGCCACAAAGCTGTTTTCAGAAGTTCCCATGAAATTATCTCTTTACCTAGAAGGCATCATTAAAAGAGACTTAGAAAAACAGAATTAAAAAAAAAATATTATGAAGGCGGGAGTTGAGAAGTTTTTAATAACTCACCCAGCACAGAAAATTCATGTCATTGCCATTTAAAATCATGACAATAATAAAGCTATACTCATAAAATCAGCACATAAAATATTTCACTCTATAAACCTTTCTAATTGCAATTTTTTTTTTAAATCAAACAAACAAAACTGAAGGTTGCCAATCAAATACAAATAAGCTGAAGCTCTGGGGTGCTAAAAAAAGGAAAAACTTGCAGACCTCAGAAGAGATTAAGTCAGAATTTTTAGTGGAGAATGAGTGGGAAAGGTACTTGGTACAAAGAGGGCAAACATACTTAGGCAAAAAAGCATCAAGAATTTGACAGCAGTGAAGCAAGCTACGGAAAATAATATCACTTGAACCAAAACTGTTATGAAGGTCTGAAATTTTCTGTGGAAAGTATATAACATCACAGTGACAAACACAACACTATGTTTCCCTGGACAGGCGACTATCGTTCTGCTGTTTTTTCATGGTAATAACCTCAAAACTTTAAACCATTCACTTTAAAAAAAGAAAAATAAACACTGGGGGAAATACTAGAACTATGACTCATAAATTTTAACACAATTAAATAGAAACAGGTGGAAAAGAATGTCACTTAATAAGGGAGAAATGAAGCAGCTCAGTTGCAACTTTAATCTGATATTAGGATGGTGTCCATAAAGGTTTCTATGGAGGTGCCTTAGGAGACATAGCTGGTGGCACAGCTTGCTATCACCTCACACGCAGCAATGTCCTTTGGAAGCTTATATACCAAAACCAGGTTTACAGATATGACTTTTTTTTTGTAAGTTGTATAGATGACAAAACTGAAGACGAAAGTCAGAACATATAGTTGCTTCTGGAGAGAAGAAAATACACAGGTTTTATTCTAAATTAATAGAAATATAAAATAGGCTTACTGAAAGGCAATATTAGGTACCTCAAACCATGCAACCCCCTAGTTTCTGCACCAGTTGTGTGAGACAGAATGAAGCCTGAGCAAATCTGCCGGTGGTGACTGGGAGGGTAACCTCCCCAGCATTCAACCAGCACGTGACAGCAACACTAGTCAACTTCAAAAGAAAACTGGATTTTTTCTGCAACCTCATATAATTGGTCTAATTCTAGAGAAGCATTTGTTTGGGTACAAATTGTACCAATGCTATGCAGAAATCCCTTCCAAATTACCTGCAATAGGGAAAGGGATAAAAGTAATAATATCCAAAGAGCAGCTATGAGATTATCAACAATTTCAGACAGTAAGCACATTTTCAAAGGTATCATTGATATAAAAGTCTAATAAAAATCCTTAGACACTATTGACATGCAGGCAATGCTGTAGTTTTAAGCTTCAAAGGTGATATGAAGTCCCAAAGTAGGTATTAGGTTTTCTACTTCCCACACTAAAATATAGTCATACAAATATGTTCTATCTAAACATCTGTGCTGAGTTTACGGAAGACTAACTCCATATCCACAGAACAAGCACACTAACACCTCTTAAAGATTTGCAGTGACAAAATGGAGACACATTTATGCAGAACTAAATCACTACTTTAAACATCTAATCAGGATTAACCCTACCTCCCCCCAAAGAATGAGGTCACATAACACAATTGCCCCTTCACATTCTGAACTAACTAAAGATGAATTATTTATTAAAAAAGTTCAATTTTTTTAGTCGCTCAATAAATCAAATAAATATATTCATTAGATACTGTCATTGTAACATCCTATAACCAGAGAGAATGGATTTTGACTATTGAAGTGTGTTCAAAATCGATTTCATAACTGAGTAACAAATTTCATTTTCTTTACATTGCTCAACATTGGATCCATGAACCATCAATTGTGTATAAAAATATAATTGAAACCAAATCTTTCCACTGTTTTTAAAATCCTTTGTCTTGGCATGCACAAGGATACTGGTCTTTTTTTTTTTTTTTTTAATCTCTTTGTCTGAACAATAAGCAATTTTATTCAAGCATCCAAAATTTTTCCAACAAAAAATTTCTGGGTATTTCCTACTAAAATATATGAAAATACCAAATGGATCAGCCTCTTTTTACATAAAAAAGTAATATACAAACTCTCTGCACTGGATCTTGGACCCAGAACCAAAATCTTACCCATGGAGCAGTTAACATCCTCACCTAAAACTGATATTTAATCCCTAGTCTCAGGAGGTAAGACAGCGCTAAGATCTTTTAAAGCCAGGGAGAAAACCACTTTTATTTGCAGCCTGCTTCATGGATGCTTTGTTGTAACCAGACATTCCTTTTCTCTATGAAGTAGTTCTAATAGTGACAATTCTTATTTGAAAAAAACCAAGTCTTTAGTTATTTATTTTAATTTGAACAGGCAGCTATTACAGCGCCAGTTACACAAATGGTGTTTCAGAAATCCAGGGCACAAAAGTGGACTGTGTGTCAATGCTTATAGAATATTTAACCTACAGGCAACAGAGATTAGACCAAGCTGTTACTTCTGTGGTTTCTGCTCTTAGTTACATGACTATACCTTTTTAAAAAGAACTGATTTCATGCTTACTGTATTAACTAGCATTGTTACCTTAAACTGATTAAACTTAAGAAAAGTATACTGTCACGAAAATAGTAAAGAAGGTTTAAATATCGAAGAAACATGATGTTGTATGGAGACCAAGTGTTATTTTTTAAAAAAAGGAAGAACAAAAAAAAGTGTCCCAGCGAGGAAGGGAGGTTCCAACCTTCAGTTTCCAAAATAATTTTGCCTTTTAAGCTTCCTTTTTCCCACTAACAAAGTAATTCTTGATCATTCTTCTGCCTTAGGTTCTGAAATCCATCCACCAGGAGACTGATAGTTATGCCCACTGAGATTTTGCAAGTACCTCCCTCTGTGGTATCTGTGCACTCTTGTTCCTGGCTCTCAAAATTTAGGTATTCTGACCTAACCTTGACAAGGCAAGCCACTAGAGAAGAAAAAATTAGTCAGGGGAAACTGAAAAAACAGCTAATGTGAATAAGTCTGTGTTCTTCTGTTGGTGTATTTAGCCACTACTCACACGTTTAAAGTTAAACATTTGTTTAAATGACATGCTATACTACCACTTGAGTCCTCAGAGCTTTGCAGAATGAAACTTTCATTGGCATCTGATTATGTGCATGGTAAGGCAAGCCATGCTAAAATAACTGTGAAATGCAATGTTAAAAATGCAACTTTAAAAAATAATTGAAAATAGATCCTTTTACCTGTATGATATTTTTCACTCTTGTGCATAGTAAACAGTAAGACAAATCTCAGTAAATACTAAGTGGAAAATTTTCTTTTGAGATTACCATTTTTATGGAATACTCTGCCCAAGTGACAAAAACTACTCTTTATCATTGATATTTAAAACTGGGGACAATACTGACCAATCTGCTTCATACTGAATTTTTAAAAAAATCTTCCAGCACAATTCAACTACATGACTGCTTACTGCACACATAAAAGATCGAATGAAAGATTTTTATTTTAAAATGAAAAGAAATGAAATAAAGATGCTTCCTTGTATCAAAAATGTCCTCCTGCACATTCTTGACAGATCTAATGTAAAGCTTTTTTTTCTCTTTTTCACCTTTTCTTTTTTTTTTCACCTAAAAAAAATTTAAATTTCTTCGCAGAATCTAATAAACATAGCAGGGAGAAGGACAAGGGAAGAAAGGACTTAAAAGGATATTCTCCTGGCTTCCTTAGGAGTTTAATACAATCTTATGAATCCTTTGGAAAAGGAAGAAAAAGCATATCCATATTACATTTGGAAAAGAACAAACAAACTAAAAAAGGAAAGGAACATGAACACAGAGTAACAGTATCCTATTTCTTTATCAGGAACTAGAATCAGAAGGAATGCTCACTTTTCTGTAACACATTTTGAAATGCCAAAATATTGCCCACCATGCTGAGAAAAATATTAATTTCCACCAGAAATATTTTTAACATTTTTTAATACTAGTGTTAATACTTCAACCCTTAGATAAATACCATTTGAATTGCAAATATGTGTAAATGTGTTTTCTAAAAAAAAATCATACCTCTGATACGATAAGAACACAAAATATAAATACCTCCCTAAAAACAAGCAATTATTACAAAGCATCAGGATAAACAGCAAAGCGAAGGATAAAGCATTTTTCTGTGTGCATACAGATTAGCACAGATTATCAGAAAAAATGGCATTGGTAAAGAGCACTCTCCAGCGATACTCTGATTCTCACGACTCCAGACACTTCCAGGAACAACTGTCTTATTCTCACCAAAAAAAACCAACAACCCCAAACCTGAATATTCACCATGAGCTCTGCTTCCTGTGACGAAAACCATTATAAATCCCACCTCACACAGACAGACTCATTAAAGATATTCCATAACTACTTTCTGGATGTGAGTATATCATTCGGAAAAAGTAGAAGGATTAGACTGGGTGAGCCTAGGCACTGGCTGAGCAAAGCACGCATACCTGGATTTAAATCCCATTGATTTTGATGGGATTATTCAGATGCAGTAAGCTAAATGCAGGTTCAACTACTTATAGAGCTGAGGCCATGATTCAGGTCTGAATGTTCTGCAGAACCTCAAACAACCATAAAGACACTATCACCATAATAAGGACACCTTTATAGAAATATTTTATTCCCTGATAATACAAGTAATCCTAAACATCGTATTAAATTGAAGGCGTTAGAGAAAAGAAAATTATTTCTCTGTAAATTCAACTTCTGTTCTTTTTCCCGGGATAGGGAAATGCACTACAACCCGAGCAGAAGTTGCCACGCGTGTTGCCACATTGCCACTGCAGCAACTGAAGCAATCCCCTCTCATAGGTGAACAGCACTTCTAACACACTCAATTAATTTCTCTCTTTTCTCCCCATTCTTTCTAGCTCCAGGAATGCTGGAATACCTTAACTTTAACAAGCAAAAAACCTACAAAAATGTCTGAGTTTTTGGTGCTTGGGGTTTTTTAATAGATCTACCAAAGTATATGCCAAAAGTGAGGATGGGGAGGTGGGGAGTGCTCCATTTAACACTTCCTGTACCTTGGCACATTACAGCGTCTTCAAGACCAGCTACTATTCATCCTTGCCTTGTGTTTTAATTTTGTCACTTATAGAAAAACTCTTTCAATGTCCTCTGCTATTATGCTGGTTTCTTAAAATAACAGCTTACGTCCCTGTTTGTGTAATATAAATTTGACTTTAAAGACACAAAAATCGGCAGCAAGATTGAGAGGGATGTGTAGAATGCTTTAAATGGTTATTTTAAATTGCTTAGATTTCTAGAAGGTGGTGTTTCATTTAACTGAAACATAATTCAAATACAGACATAGTGAGTTAGAAAGTCAAAGGTACAATAATTTACAAGCCTCTAAATAATGGAAGTTAATTTTGGAACAAGATTTTCACAGCTTGCCAGTATCACTAAATAACAATAAATGGAGTACCTTTTGCATGTAGCAAATGGTGTATTTTCAAATAGTAATCCTTATTGTGTGAAAGAAATGAGGCGTTGCATACAAAATAAGGTACAACGTTAAAATAACTATTCTTCTGATAATTTAGCTAACTGAATATAGCTATCTAGATGCTATTACTGTCTTAAATAACTTTCTTTGAACTCATACTCCAAAATGTTTTGCGTTAAGAACTGATATTTGAATGATAATCACTCTTTTTTTTTGACAGTCTCACCCTTTTTCTTTTGTGGCTGGACAGTGAAAGTCCTAAAAAGTGAGTCTTTAAGTGAGACTCTTTTCAGAGTTTCTTGAAAGTATGGGCTATGAGTGAGAATTTGTAGCACAAAGGACAGGATAATGTATTAGAAAACAATGATGCAACCATACAATAAAGCAAATAGTAGAAGAAGTACTGCCCATACATTACCCCTTACTAAGACTTGCAGTACCAAACTGTTTGAGGGAAATTTGAATGTATATTTCTATGCCTAAAAATACACAGGTACTTGATGAAATTTATAGAAAACCATCACAAATCCAGGGATGACAAACTCCCACCAATATTTAATGTTGTGATGATCTATCAATATCTAAAATATTTAATAGGTTTCAAAAAAAATCCCATCTAACTTTTGACCTTTCATCCTGAGGTTAAAAATGAGAAAAAAATATTTGTATCTATATATCCAGCACAATCCATTCTAATTTTAGAGGCCTACCTGCCAAAAAAAATCAGGGCTGATACTAACATCTAGAAAATATGAAAAAAATCTGCATTGATTCTGAGTATTTAAATAAACTTCACCATTAAAAGTGAAATACTCCTTCTGAAAGCACTGAACATAATTTTGTGATTTTCCACAGTACCAGGGCCTCATGGGTCAGCTTTTCTGTCAATTTGGCAAAAGGGAAATACAGGACAATGTCTTGGGGGTAGCCCTAGTGACATACACATACACACACGCATACATAGTGTGTGTATATATATACATATACACAATATAGATCTGTACGTATATACATATAAGACATATAAGTATCATATATCTGTGTATACATGTATATATATCGCAACTGACTTGCAATATTATGCAACAACTGTCAGTATTCCAGACTGAAAGATGTTAGCTTTCTGCTACTCCTGACAACGATGATACTAAGATAACCACCTCTTCCAAGGAGTTCAGGCATGTAATCCAGAACCTCTGCTGGTTTTCCTCCGCTGTATTATTTATTCCTTAAACTTGACATTTTTTGCTGTTTTTGTGAGGAAAAGAAAAATGTTCAGTTGTCCCTGTTCTGTTTTATCTTTAGCGTCTTGTAGCTTTTCACCTTTTAACGTTTTGAGCTGTGTTATTTACAGTGTAGAGTTCTCAAATGCTGACCATGGCTGGGAGGGAGCTGAACACGTACATGTAGACTTCTCAGGGTTTTTACCCCAGAGCCTGTGATTGTCTCTATCCACATTAAATAAAAATTTGCATTAGAAGATTTTGCGAGTACCATGCTCTCTGAGCTCAGCTGCTGACACTGCCATGTTGTTCGAGTACTCTTCACAGCTTTTGCCAGTATTCCATGTCCTCTCCAGGACAGACCAAACTGGGAAAAGACATGATGCTCTTCAGATAAACACTCCTCTCTTTCCTTTGCTACTGCATGGCGTGTTGCCTTATGTGATATTTTTGTAGCATATACAGCCTCTGAAATACGTTCAAGAAATTTTAGGAATATAAGAAAAATAACAAGCAATGGCTGATGGATGCAGAGCACATGAGACCGACAGGTATCATGAACACTGACTTATCAGATGTATGCAGCAGTGCTAAGCATTCATTCAGTAATCAGTCAATGGTCAGATCAAATGAAGCTGGGACAATCAGCTACGCCTGTAAACAGAAATCTACAGGTGGACCTTGCCACTTGAACAAAACTAAATTAGTGAGAGCACACTCAGAAAGTTTGCAGCCATGCAAATCACCCCCACCTCATAATCAGGTGGTGTTTCATTTCGAAATATTTTGACTCCAGAGCATTAAAAAGGGAGACTGAGAAATTATTTGAAATCAACGTATCACTTGCTCCCAGTATTCTGAAGCCACCAGCCAAAGATAAGGAATATTTAGGAAACATTAAGAAAAAATAACCAGACATTTGGGGCAGTAATAGCAGAGCAATCGGAACCCCAGAAAGGAAGAGGGAGAGAGATGAAAAGGTTGCAGTAAGCAAAGCACTAGATGACCAAGGAGTCAAAGACTTTTAATGCGAAGACTGAACATTACAGTACTAAGACAGGAGAAAAAAAAAAAAAAAAAAAAAAGAGAAGAATTTCAGGATGGCTTAGAGAAAAGGTGCTTTAGGAGTTATACACTAGTAACAGCCAGAAGAGAGATTTTGTTATCAAGAATTATCAGACTGCAATTAAATTCCAGATAAACCAGGACATTATGGCATTTTCAAGACTGTAGACAGCTGCCAGAAACACTGTATTAGATGCTTGTGATTAATTACTTGATCTAGATGCCAGCACAAAAAGAGTTCTTTTTCAAGGGACAATAATATTAATTTTTTAAGAAACAAAACAGTAAAGGGCAGTCATCTCCCTTACTAAGAACCAACTGCTTAGGCTAGTAGCCAGATTTCAGGTTTTTTGCCATATAACATACGCGTTAGCAAAGGCAGCAAATTAACCACGAGATCTACATCAGGAATTTTGACCCCCTTGTGAACCAATTTATTAGGTTAAATTCAACTAAGGGTTAAAAAAACCAAACAGACCAACCCAACAAGAAAACCTACAACAGGCCTCTTCCCCCCACCACCAGTTTTCATTGTGGGATAAAATACCATCATTTAAAAAAAAAACCACAAAAACCTCTCTACAAGATAACAGCCTTATTGGGGAACTATTTGTCTAGAAGTCCTTCACTTTCAAGGTAGTATTCATATAACCAAACTTTAGCAAAAAATTTTACAGTTTCCCATGAAATAGTTAACTGTGGCTTGTTAGATGAGGGGAGTGCAGTGGATATTGTATGCTTTGACTTCAGTTAGGCTTTGTCCTCATTTAGCTGGGATAATTTTTTTTTCCCTAGTGGTTGCTGTATTTCAGATTTGGTATGAGAGGAATGCCAATAATGCATATTGTTTTAGTTGTTGACAGGTGACGTTTATATTTTTCAAGGACTTTATTCAGCTTCCCATAGAAGCTGGTAAGGAGCAGAGAGAGCATGATGGAATGACCAATGGAATATTGTGTACCATAGGTGTCATGCTCAGTACACAAATGGGGTTAGCTGCAGGGGAAGGGGCAAAATTACACACTCAAAATTACTGCTCAGGATTGTGTCAATTCACCAAGTTACCGGGGTAGTGAGTATGACTTGTGTCGTGTATATTCTTTTTCCATTATTACTATTGTTTTCATTTTCTGTTATTTCTCTATTAAACTGTCTTTATCTCAACCCATAAGGATTTTTTTTTGTCCCTTTCTCCTCCTTTCCTCCCTACTCTTCTAGGGAAAGGGGGAGAAGTGCGCCAGTGGCTGCGTGGTCCTAGATGCCAGCTGGGGTTAAACCACAACAGCTTTCAACACTGTCTGCCAAAAGATCCTCATACAGAAGCTGATGAAGTATGGGCAGGATAAGCAGGCAATGAGGTGGACTGAAAACCAGCTGATTGCCAGGCTTGGGGAGTGGTGATGGGCAGCATGAAGTCTAGTTGGAGGCCCGTGACTAGCAGTGTGCCCCAAGAGGCAATACCGGGTCCAGTCCCGTTCAACATCTTCATTCATGATCTGGATGATGGGCCAGAGTGTACTCTCAGCAGCTTTGCTGATACAAAGCTGGGAGGAGCGGCTAATACACCAGACAGTCGTGCCGCCATCATGACGGACCTCAACAGGCTGGAAAAATGAGCTGACAGGAACCTTTTGATGTTCAACAAAAGTACAAACTCCTGCACTTTGGGAAGAAAAATCCCAGGCACCAGTATATGATGGGGTTGATCAGCTGGAAATCAGCTTTGCAGAAAAGGACCTGGGGGTTGTGGGGGACACCGAGTTGAACGTGAGCCAGCAACGTGCCTTTGTGGCACTGTAAAAGTGACCAAGCACCAGAAAAGGTTGCCCAGAGAGGTTTTGGAATCTCCATCCTTGGAGATACTCTGAAAGTATCTGGAAACGGTCCAAGGAACCTACTCTAGGTGATCCTGCTTGAGCAGTGGGGCTGGACCAGATTACCTCCAGAGGTCCCTTCCAACCTCAATCAATTGGCAATTTTGTGATTCTGTGAAATGTAGGTACGTCCAGGAAAATCCATCCCATGTCAAAGATGACATTAGTGGCTCAAACTGTTGAGATCAGTTGTTAGATGAATGCCACCCATTTAATTTCAGATATCCACAATTTCCCTTTTTTAAAAATAATTCAATATGGAATCAGCATTTTTATGGTTTTATTATGATATATTTTAGCAGCATATAGAGAGGTCTAACCCCTTTGCTCTCTACAAATATCTTTTGGATTGCCACTAATGACAATCAATTTACTGGCCGGCTTAAAATTAACTAAAATAACAATATAATAGTTGTATTTAAATGAAACATTGGAAGGAAAAGCATAAAATATAACAGAAAAATTTCAGTGTTATGAAGGTCATGTCATTGAATTCAGAAACCAAGGTTCTGTGGCAAGTTTTTTTGAACACAGACACTCTTGTAAACTGAAAACATGCTGGTTTTGACACAGCCATAATGGAATATCTAAATTCAGAAACAAGAAATGAATTATTCTGCTTCTGACCAAGGAAATCCTTGAGGCCTTTCAGAGGACAGCAGCAGAAGGTCACATATTTTGTTGCTTATGTAGGCCAATCTGAACATCTCAAACTGGGAGGAAGACTATTAAAGTGCTGCCTGACTTATGTATAGGAAGCACATCGGCTGGGAGAAAATTCCTGTGCCTGTATTACCAAGCAGGAACACTGCAGTCTTGATTTTCTTATTTGTGCCTGTAAAAAATGCCAGGCTTTTGCAGTATTCTAATTCTCATTAGGAGACAAGTCTCATCATTTAGGATGCCTAAAATATTTCCCGAGGTTGGTTGGTTGTTTTTTTACTATTAGATGCAGCTTATAAAAGTTACTGCATTAAAATGGAAGAAATGCCAATGAGTTGAATGTAGTGTTTTTCTTTTTAGTATTCAGTACTCAGAGCACTCTGCATGCTTTTCACAAGCACTACTTAGTTCTCAAGTTTAGCTAATCATAACTCTCCTTCACTTTTCATCTTCTTACTGTGCGAAATTTATCACATTGTAAAACCAATAAAACAAACCAAAATATCTGAGTAGCTGTAGAAGTTACTAAGCATACCCGACATATAGAGCACTTTGTCTTTAAAACAGAAAAAGAGGAGTTGTAATAGGATAATTCATAAAATCTGTAGCACAGAAATTAAATAAAGAGAAAAGTACTACAGATTGCCATAAGCCAAAATCGCCTGATAGCATTAAAAAGAAAGGAATGACCATTAGAGTCTATGAGATACTCTAAGTACCCCTAAAGGGCCTGTACATGCTTCACTGCTTTATGTGAAGCCTTGCGTCCCTTAGAGTACAGTCTTGTTAATCAGTTCTCAAGGTCACAGCTGAAAGCAAGGCAGTTAGGCAGTGCATCTGTAGAAGATACTTATTCTGGAAAAAATTATAGTTCTATTTCTGTGAAAAATGACATGCAGTTATGCAGTACATAAGTCCAAACCTGCAAACACTTACCCTCATTGACCTAATAAAAATTGTTTGCAGAATCAAAGTCTAAAGGGTCAAAGGAGAGTTGCCCAAGGTGCCTGCACACCCATCACAGGATTTCCAGCTGATGGGAGAAAATGCTGAAGGTGAGAGAGAACGCACCCACCATGGGAATGTGTCATTCCCATTCCAATCTGGGTAGCTATTGGATAGGCAGGATGGGATGAAGAAGAGTAGTAGATTTAGCTTTGTTCTCTTCTTCCTCCCATATGATGCCCACTGCAGCTTCCTCTCCCATTAAAGGAGGAGGTGGGAGAAGGAACAGTGACTGGCCAAGAGGGCATAGCAGGGAGCAAACTTCAGGTCTGAGCAGTCATTGTGTTTCTACACTGATTCCAGGATGGCACAGCTATGCAGAATCTTTGAGGAGACTTGTATTTTGCTAAGAGAAACATAGCAAATTATTAGGCATCAATATGTGGCCAGACAGTACGAAAATTTCTGAAAGCAAAGTTCCAGTAAGACCATATTGTGGAATAACTGTAACCCAGCAAAAAGGTGGAAAAAATACCCTAACTGAGCAAAAAAACACAAACAAAAAAAATCCATCTTTCCTGGATATGTTTAAAGAAATCTGCCAGCTAAAGAAAAAGCTGCAGAAAGCAGCTGAAATAAAAATGGTTAAGCTGCTAAAGAAAGGAGAGGGTTACCCTGGTTTGGCATTGCTTGAGGGTCAGCTGTCTCCCAAGAGTGATTCAAATGAGGAAATGTTACTGATGGAAAGGAGCTTTAAATAGTTGTTAATACCATCCTGATCTGTAATTCCTAACAGCAATCATGGAATCTCTACAGCAGGCCGATTTAGGGGAGAAAGAGCCCAAAGGTTTACGCAGACTCAAAAAAGAGATGAATGGTTCCAATGCAAGATGTTAACAACCAGAGTGACCAAGGCATAAACAGGGAACCAGTACGTCCTGAGAAGCAGCTTACCAACCTTGCCATTCACACCTGCAGGTCCTGGTAGGGACCAGTTCATCCAGCTGCATTCTCATGACCGTTCTTCACTATCCATAGAGACCATGAGTACTTAGAGTCAAAATGCTTACTTGAAAGTTCCTCTACTCCTAGGGACCATTATACTTACCCTTTGAAAGATGGTAAGGAAGTAAAAGCTTTTAAGAAAAATTGGCTTGATTTAACACCTACTGCAGGATTTTTATTTCTTTTTGAAAAGAGTCTTTTTAAACACAATTACTTTAGAAGATATGCACGCAAAAATATTCCCCCACAAAACAGTAACAACTATTTTGGATTAAATTATGGATATATTGGAAGTACAAGACGGAAAAAGAGCCATTTCTTGAAAACTCAACGATGGAAGTCTTTAAAATGCTTTTTCTTGCTCCTTACTATGGTATTTTACTTTAAAGACAAGATTAAATTACAAATGCATTGAACTGAATAAATGACTTTCTGAAGCTATTTTATCTTTATGTAACCAGACTGAACCATACCGCAGCTTCACTCTCACCACATGCTTCCTGCTCAGGACACGGTCTGATTCCTTTTGAGTCATATATAGCAAAAAAGTGAATAAATATAACTTCTTTTGTCAGAAAATCCAATTCAAGTCCGCCAGCTTGGAGGCTCTGTAGGGAGGAAAGGCATAGGTCTTGCTCACAGGTATAGTTCAAGATTGACATCAGCATTGTCAATCCGTTTGCAAGAATAGATCGGCCAGATTCATAGCGGTGACATCTCTGGGCGCAGGCAGCTTTACTGTACAGTGTATCCCAGGAGGCTGGTCCTGGCTTTCTTGGCAGCTGTTTGTATGATACTGGCTTTAGTGATCACAGAGAATGTACCTTATGGGAAGAGGTTTGACTGTTCTTTTTCATGCTGTGAACAAAACAAGGAGACAACAGACGGAATTTGCAATTTTGAAAAATGCAAATGGCATTCGCGTGCCAAAAGAGCACTGCCTCTGGTTCCCACTTTTACCAGAAATACGGGTGGATTTGTCTCCTGTGCAAAGTGAAATAAGAATAGTGCAATTACTGGGGAGGAAAAATGTATAAAAATGTAAAGCACTTCAAATAACTAAAGATTGCTTACAGAGAAGAAAGCAAGACAAAGGAAGAAACAGGTACATATACATGTGTATTTATATATATACACACATATGAATACATTTGTATTATATAAAGAAATTAATCAAAGCTCCATTTTGCTTAATAAACATGGAAAAGCACATACACTTAAATAGACAGAACTGATGCTGACTCAAAGGAGGGTCTTTTTAAGGTTTATAGCTGTAGAAAAACTCTGAGGAGGCTCTGAAATCTGCAAAAAGCTGCAGCATTTATACTAACTCATGTAGGCATCATTTTTCTCTTATCTTGCTATCCAGCAATGAGTGCTTTCTCTACTATTTTAGTCACTATTCGCTAATACTAAACTCTTCCTTTAGCACTTCCAACTGCAGTCACAGTTGATCTCCACAGATCAACTGTAAGATGGGTCTTCTCCACAACAGCAAGTTGTATCAGTGTAACTGGAGAAATTATACTTTGAAAAAAATTAAAACCTGTTGATGGACAACTGTACTTGTTTTCATCCTGCCTACTGCATTTCAGTTGTGCTAATAAGGAATTACTTCAAAAATAAACTAAACTAAAATAAACGTCTCAAGTGAAAATAAAAGAATTAGCATAGGAGTTTGTACCGATATAAAAATAAAATTGGTGCTATATTTCTTGCAGTATTCTCACATTGACTTGCTAGTGCCACTATCACTACCACTTACAAACTTGTACTGGAAAAGTGATAATTCCCTTAATGGTCTCCACTTTCATCAGTCTTCAAATATCAGTGGGCAGCTCTCTTAACGTATCGTAAACATTGCCTCAACTTAGTAACAAACCCCTTATTTTATTACAAGATTCATTTCTTGTCATATTCAAATTACATTGCAAATCAGCATCTTTTTGCACTGAGTTTGTAACAGTTATTTATAAAGAATTCTAACTTGACTGCGTCCGTTTCAAGTTTGACCAGGAGACTGCATTCATTTTCATTGTGTCTGCCTGACCTTGCTTTGGAATTTTCCTTTCTAAGGAAAATTTAGTTGTGTTGATATCTTAGTTGATAATGAACATAGTGTAAATTGTGATGTGATGGACTAAAACGTTTGTTATGGTTTATCATTATATAATGACGATACTGTTATTAAAATAATTTAGCATTATAAAACTGATAAATTTTAAAGTAAACATGTATTTAAGTTTATTAAATTAAATTTTATGCAAATACATTTATTTGGAGAAAGAAGGAATTAGATTTCTCCACAGAAGATTTAAGAAAGTTAGAATCCTACTGGTTTCTCTTACAGAAGAAAATAAAGAACTCTTCATGAGACTGGCTTCAGAAATTGTCTCGTTTTCAGAGCCAATGTTTAACAACATCCCCCCCACACACACACAAAAGAAAAAAAAAAGAAGGAGGAAGAAAGATGTATGAATGACCATGTGCTGCTAAAACAAACAAAAAAAAAATCATCTAGGTAATAAATTCCATTAATCAATTGCTTTTGAAAGATCACAAGACTGTAATGCACTGAGAGCTTCGACAATCAGTTGTTTATATCTGCCAATAGAAAATGTGTGAACTATTTTCCTTACACTAACGTCAACTCAGTACAGTGCCAGTTTCTTCTACACCATGGTTTATAGAGAAATAAAACAGTAATTGTGCCCCTTTATTATACATATATAAATGAACATATTTCTAGAACATATTCTCAACCCCTCCTTGTCCTCCCAGATGAAATTTTGTGCCCATATGCCCCTGAAATGGATACAATTCAAAAATATGATTCTAGAATTTGGGATTAGTACATTGCCCTAGACATCTACTGAGCTATTACACTGAAGAATGGCATGGCTATTAAAGACATTACCTAGGACAATAGTTACTGTTCCATACTAGATCATTAAGTGACTCTATGAAGTGTCAAGCAACATTTAATAAAGTTCCCTTTATATTATGACAGGTTCTCTGTCTTATGAATAGCCCTTCATGTGTTTGATTTCAGAAATTGCATCCTCGTTCCTTTGCCTGATACAGCTATTTCCAACTTTTGCTAAGTTTCTGCAAATCAAAATTATTCTGCCGTGTGTATATTCAAGTTTTGCTTTTGGGCTGCTGCATTCTAGTATTTTTACTCATTTCTCTATGCTGTAAATGCCAGCCCCATCTTCCACAAGCTCTTTTTCTTTCTCTTTTCCATTTTTTGCTAAATTACAGTAATAAGAGTTTGAGAATACTGCTATGTCAATGATCTTGCTATGATTTTATGACTTAAAAATAACCTAGGAAAAAACCAAACCATAGTGGAAAGCAAATATTCATGTTACTTTTTTCTATATAGAGCTTTATAAAGATAAATATAGAGAATATTTATTTTCCATGTAACTAAAGCTACAATTACATTTCATTCCTGGGGATTTTATCCAAGACAGCGCAGCCTAAAAGGTTTATTCAATTATTAATGCAAATGCTAACAAATTACTAACTCTTTATGACTTACTGGAAGAAACAGATTTAATAGCTCTGTTTCTTCCATGTTAAACAATTGTCTTACAGAGTCATCTTCCTAAAATTAGCTTCAATGGACTTAGTATTCACTCTTTTTCATGCCCGTTATAGGAGTGTTTAGGAATTTACTTAGTTTTATTTCACTCCTGCTTCAATAACAGCCTACACTACCTACATCTTTTTCAGTTCACCGAGTTGTCTATACCTTCTCAATTTCTTTTGTCCTAGTAAAATACACTTCTTTCCTACTCAACTATTGATGATAACGGACTAAAAATTTCTGAAAACTAAACTCAATTAAATAGATACTTATTAGTAGGAACTAAAATAATTTCTGTTCTACATATGTTCTTTCTCTCTAGGGCACAGAAAATGAAGAAAAAAACCCCGAAAAGAGAATTGGATAAAACTGAAATTGGGAAAATGAAATTGAGGCAATATACTGTATATCATATGAAGTTAGAAATGCACGTTAGAGAAATCAGTTTGAAACAGAAATAAAATTCAACTGTGATTGTTTCAAATACTCCTAGCAGTGGCTGTTTCAAAAAACACTTAGATATATCAAAAGTCATACATACCTATGTGTACAAACATATGTATAAGTGTAAAAAATCAGCAGTGAGTGAAGACATTCCCTTCCATGACTCCTTTCCACCTTTGATAAGTTATTTCAGTTAAGAAGAAAATGAATGCAATTTTCTGCCTTCACTTCTGCTGATGTTAACTGGGACACAGTAGTTCTACCTCCCAGTAGCTGGAGAGTGGCTGAGAAGAGGTCATGGCTGGGAGAGCTGGAAAGATGTAACAATAAGTACGCTCCTCATTTGAAACCATGGAGTGTCTCTCAGGGATGTGTTATATTTCAAATCTGGCCCCCTACACAATACATAACTGTGAGTAAAATGGGAAGCAGAGGAACATTCTTCACAAAATTACCTTCTTAGAGAAAGAAATTAATATCTGTAAGTTTAAAAGATGCTTCAGGTTTTTTTCATGTATGCTATCGATCCATATGTGTATATACACTTTTGTGTATATATACACATGTGTATTTACACTTTTGTGTATATATACACAACTAAAATACAATGCTTTACCCAAACTATATTTGAAAAAAAATTCACACAATAAAAACACGTTATTTCTCTATACTTCACTTTGTTTCCGAAGAACATTTATCTGTCTCCCATCTTCCATCAATGATTCATTAATGACACAATGAAAGTTAGTTACGAAATGTCAATTAATTAAAAACATTAAAGCAGTGACATTTTTTTAAAAGGGCAGACTTCTCATTGTTGCACTTAATTTTGTAAAATTTTCTTCAGCTGTCACATATTCACATGCAATTACTTATTGTTGTTTATTTTTAACATATTATAAAAGAAAGTCAGAGACCTTACAAGGCAGTGGTCCAGCAGCTCTCAGGTTACTAAAGTGAGAGATTAGTCAAATGGCCAGCAGCTCAGCAGACAGCAACAGCTGCAGCTCCTCCACAAAACCTTCCCATAATACTTCAGTCGAGACCTGAAAGGAACATCTCTCTGCAATTTTTTCACCATGTTCCTTCAAACCTCAAGTCTCTGCTGATATTATTAGGCTTGCTAATTAGTATCACCTGTGATGGTGAGTTTTTGAAATATGGATATCTGTCCAAAGACAAACGGATTGTGACTTCCAATAACATTTCTCATAGGTCACTATACTACTATCAGATGGTGATAATATTCAGCTATTGCTAACCTTGCCTGGAACAAAACCAACCAGAGATGAAAATTCTTTGTCTTCCATGTTAAGGAATTAATTTTAAAAAGAAAGAAAAGAAAGTCACAAACACCTGAATCTGCGAACTTCTATGATGCAAAAAGTGTACCGTGGGCTTGCAAGTTTTAAAAATGTCCCTTTGAACAACATTTCACAAACTTCTCCTACGCTGCTTTTCTTACGCACTGCAAACGAATTCCAACTTTTATATTTAAACTTACAGCACTTGCACATAAACTCTATTCATTAGCTAACATTTTTCATTGATTGCTTATATGCAAGTATGCACACTCCTAGGCTTCCTCAAAATAATTTGGAAGTGAGGTCCACCAAATTTTGCATATGGTGTACTTGGATATCTGACACTTTTCAGTTTTAAAACTATTAATTCATCCAAATATATTTAAACTATTAAGTCTGTGTCTTGCAACATGCATTAAAATACATGAGCGCAGGGGGACTGGAATTAGATGATCTTTAAGGTCCCTTCCAACCTAAACCATTCCATGATTCCATGAAATCTGCAAAAACAGCTCCCTGCATTAATCATGCCATAAATAAGAATGGCAGAGAAGACATAACATCTAACGTAGAGTCTACTGATAATATTCTGCAATCTGCAGGCTTCAGGTGAAACTTCAAATGAAAAATTAAATTGATGATACGTATTGCATCCCACATGAAGCTAGGAATGCATGCTACTAAAATAAATTCAAATTAGAAATAAAATTCACTTGTGACTACCTTAAAAATTCTTAGCAGTGGCTCTTTCAAAAACATGTAAACATACCACAAATCATATATATTTATATTCACAAACATATAGATAAGTGTAAAAAAAAGCAGCTAATCAAGACATTTTTGTCCATTTGTCCTTCCTTCAAGTGTACACTAACATATATGCTAAGGAAACAAAGGATCAAGGTAGAAAAACTTCCTCGCCATAAAGAAGGAAAAGCAGGTAGGTTTTGTTCTCCCAGATGGAAAGAAAAGAAGTTCATGCTTTATGTTTGGCAAAGGAGATTAGTGAGGTTGCCTAAGTTCCTCCTCACTTGTCCCCTGCCAGCAAAGGACATACACAATATGACAGTACAATAGCTTCGCCAATCTATTCCTTTCTTCATAAATCTGCAGAAGCTGGAAGCTGTCTCACTGACATGCCGTTGCAGCGCAGATCTTAATAGATTCAGAGGCAAAACAATAAGAATTGCAACGCTGTAGTGTCATTGCCATAGGGGGCTGCTGTATACTAGTGATTACAATTCAAGGGGAAGGTCAAGGCAACTGAATTTCGTGCACAAGGCACATCTTCCAGAAGCCCATGGTACAAGTGTGTGAGTCTAAACCTCATGTGTGTGCACCACTAATGAAATGAAGGTCACTTACAGGCATTATGAGATTTTGTCCATGTTTCAAAATACCAACAGAAGTGCCAACAAAAGGTTTTCTCTGCACGGTTTTGCTTCTATCAGAACTCAAATATTACAGCTGTAAAAATCAGTATTCTATAGGCTACTTTACTGGGGGAGGAAAAAAAAAAAGCTCTAAACCAATTAGTAACAGTTCTTAGTTTGATATTTGATTAATTTCTTACTTTAAATAAGTGATTCTTAAGAAATCCCATTAATTTCAAAAGCATTAGGAGAGAAAGCAGTAGACATTGTCCCTGATGGTCATAGTACTTAGACAAAGTAGATTTAATTCTTAACATAATCTCTTCCCACTCCTCTTTGAACTACTCAAGGTATATAAAGACAACAGAATGTAACAGCAGAGATTTGGAGCAGAAACCACGTTATCAATACAGGTCACAGAGAGGGAAAGTATACTTTAAGAAAGATGAGCTAAATACAGATTTAATAACTTGCGTGGATTATAATGGTCCTGGGGGTAATTTTAAGATCTTATACCCCAGAAGTGAAGAGAAATAGTAATTATAAGTCTAGAATAAGGTGCTATTTACTCTTCTGTAAAACATCACATGGGCAATGTCTTTTAATGGACACAGTCTGCATTTTGATCTTGGAAGGGAACAGAAGGTCCCTGGGTAAAACTCTCTTCAAAGAACAGCAAAATTGAGCTGAATCAAATTGGCAGGACAGCTTCTTCACTTTGAAAACGTTTACAGTTCAGATACGGATCCTTATCAGAAGCTGAATTTTGCAAATTATCCCTTCAGCTCTAACATTTGATTCAACCCATGAAACTAAAGATTCTAGAATTACTTGTATTTTAAAGGTTTTGAATACCGTGGCAGACCTGCTACCTCATAAACATTTTGTCATATTCACTGCTATATTCCTCCCCTGACATTCTTTTCTTTTTTTTTTTTTTTTTAAATCCAAATGGCATTAATATCAGCTATTTACAAAAATAAAGGTAAGGAAAATAATTTCAGATGTTTCTAAACAATCTTTTAAACTGTAATAGAAGAAGTATTTTATGTCAAAGCAATGTACAATGTTAACACACAATATGGGACAGCACCTAAAGGTCAATAAGGAACTTGGCAAACCTTCTGTCTCAACAATAATCTCATAAAGATCAAAACCCAAAATATTACATTACAAAATTCCTAATCCCCATACAAACCAGAGGGAGTCAGTCTTCCCTTGGCAGGCAAGATCCACAGATAAAATGCACAACTGAAAATCATTCACATAAATATTTATTGAGAAGCAAATCATTCTATCCCTTATCAATTTGGAAATACTACCTCATAAAAATGAAGCTCATGAGCTTCAATCACGACTCTACAGTAACGGAAATGAGTGAGTAGGAATGATAGGGAGATGGCACAAACTCCTGCTGGAGGAAAAATTTTTTTTAGAAAAAAAATTTGACTGAAAACAAAAGATAGTTGATTAAGAGCTAGTGGGAATCTTAGGAAGCTCAAAGTAGTCCCAGCAGAACCGGATTAACACACAGTTATTCCTAATGACATGCAGAGTAATTAATGCTTTATTGACTGAAGGAGATGAGAGCTGTCTACTGAATTTCTAACTGGACTTCCTATAGTACATTCCCTTTGAATTTTTCCCTACCAGTACTGACCTTCTCCAGTACCTTCCTACCCATACAGTCTAATGTGATCACAGTCTGAATTGATTTGGCTGAAAAGAATTATGACAGAGACCTTATATCGCAGTTACCCTTGAAGAACATCTTGCATATGCACTTCTAACTCTCACCACTAACAAAATGAAGCACTCACTTCAACTCTACCATTAGGAAGTCCAAAGAGCAGAAAAAACATATTACAAGATTCTATTGTCTAAACAAAACAAAACATGTTTTTGTCCCAGATTATGAAGTAGTGATTTATGTGATAAAAAAAAATAATCTGATAACACACCAGCAAATGCTTCTCCTTCTGGATAATTCTTTTTACCTATTAAGCGAAAGCAAACCCTATATATCTTTTACACTTATCCGTATCTGTTGGAAGCTAAAAATAATGGTGCCTTTAGGAATTGTATCCTACCTAGTTTGTGAAAGATGACGTGAGGCACTTCTGTTCTGCACATTTTATTTTTACACTGCTTAACAGTGCTGTTATTCCTAAGCCTGATTTATGGGTACCCTGGGGTACTCCTTACCTCTTTTGATGTTATTTCTACTGGAAACAGTTGACAAAAGCAGATCTCCCCTTGAGGATTGCACAGTTTTAGTATTTGTTTCAACTTTCAGCCGTTTGCTCAACCTATTAAGAGCTTCTTCAAAGACATAAAATAGCAACCCATCACCTTGAATGCTACAGAAAAAAAAATAAATGCATAAAGGCTGCCAGTTCACACTAACTCTGCTGTAGATAAGCAGAATACATTGGAAGGCATTACACTACATGGAATACTGCCTATGGATTTAGCATAACCCTACAAGGATATTTGGCACTGAAGTATTTCACTTTGTTGGTCAGAGATGCATGAAAATATTCATATAAAATATAAACTCAAGGCAAGTAGAAAGTGTGCCTATTGTAAACTTGAGAATAAAAATCGGCAATAGGCTTAAACATTACTTCCACTTTGTACTTTTTCTATATACCATAGAGTACCCTACTGCTTTAAATACAATTTTTATGAGCTCTGCAAACCTTGCTAAAACCATACCTATGCCATGCCAAGACTCTTGGAGCTTAACTGATCTGCCTGTGGTGCACTAACTGTCCTTGATAAATGGACGGCAACAACTAGAGAAACAGTATAACTTGCTGCAAACAATAATATTTAAGAAATACATAAATAGTACCTAGTTGTCATCTTTTCCTATTTAAATTTTTCACCAAAAAGGAAGAAAAATGTATTTTGAAGAACAGACACAGTTTTTTTTTTACTGTGCTGAAACTCATACAAAGTAATAGCTAATGTATCAAATACAGTTATTCCTTTTTTACGCCTGAATGCTATAGAATGATAAAAAGTAAGTTTCAAAATACTACAAACTGTAGAGTGCTCTAGTTGCTACTTTTCAACTGTATGGGAGTGTTAGAAAGTAACTGCCCGCACAAATACATATGGTCACCTTAATGTTTAACCACAGTAAAAAGGATATGGTTATTTGTGTAATTTCATTAAGTTATATATAACTGTTCCAAGAATAATAGGTTGGACAGAAATTAGAAACTCAAAAAACCAAGCCGACACTTCATAAGTAGCCCAAGAATTTACAGTGACCTTTGTGCAACACTGATAATTGATTTTATTGTCTCATCTCTAGCTTTTTGCAAAATGGATTTACCTCTGACCATCCTTGCAACTGGAATAAAAAAGAAAACCAGGAATAGAAACTAATTTTTTTTCCCCCACAGCTTTAATTTGCAAATTATTTAATTCACCCAAGAATATACGTGAAATTATGTTTTAACAACTCACAAGATTGGCTATATAAAAAAATGAAGAAGAATAAGGTCTTCTTGCTACCATCTATAAATGCCTAATATTACACAAAACTGCATAACAGACTTCTATGGTTTTAAAAATCCAACTTCTGAAAGATAATGAGTATTTAATGTATTTAATGTATGGCTACATTCTGAAAACTTATAATGGAAATGTGTATCAATATTTTGATATGACAAGGCAGAAGAATTTTCTTCCATTTTAGTTCCTCCAGTGTTGCCAGAGAAGGGGCTTTAGGTAACTTTTTCTTCTGCCTTTNAGAAAAGCCTAACAAAAACACAGTAAGATGTCAGGAACAGACAACTTTTCATTAAGAGTTTTTGACAACCCAGTGGACACACATCCTGGAGACAGGTACCGTTTATCCCACAAAAGTCAGTTGTTAGTTCAGCAATTTTACCCCTTCATTGTAATTCATGGTGTTTGGTGACCTCTTTTGATGCTTCCCAAGCCCTACACAAGGAATAATGGGACACGAATAACCCTTTTCCATGCCATCTTACTGCTAGGATAAAAGGTATACTTTCATTACAGATCTAGTTTCAGCAATGAACCTTTGGGTTCCAGCTTCAAGATTATCTCAAGCTGGTTGTGACAAAGAGCCAGGCTAACTATGACAGTGTTGTGTAGGACACCTGTCACTCGCTGCCATTTGGCTTGGGGTCAGGCACCAGCCGTTGGCCCTCTTTCATTTAGCAGTACAGACACATGCGAGGGCTCTGCACTGCAGTAAGCCAAATCATTCTTCTTGCCCTGTGAACTGTTAGAAGGGACAGGAGAACTAACCACTTTACTTAAAAGTTGAGTCTGCACCCTTGCTGCCAAATGCGCAAAGGTACCAATTTGACAGAGACTGATACTTGGCCTTTGCCCTGTGCCCAGGAGCCAGTTCTGTAAAGACATCACAGAGGATGCTTTCCAGAAGACACACCATGTGAATCACTGCACCGTGCAAGTGTCCTTTGCAACAACTTCTCTCTTTTGACCAACAACTATTATTTCACAATTCTCTTTGGTATATATTTTCATGTAAGGAACAGTGCTACCTCTATGGAGGCAGAGTCAAGGTACAATAATTTCATGTTAGTTAACCATGAAAGAGAGGAGGAACTGAAATAATATTGCCTACTTCCTGCTGATTTCATCTTGTGCCGTTCCACAGGCCAGTACAAAAGACCTGCTTGTGGGTGGGAGGAGATTAGGAGGTGTGCAGGAGAACAGAGGTCACTCACAAAGTCTTGTGAAGTATACAGTAAGGCAGAAGAGAGAACATCCTCTTCGTCATTTGAGGAATGAGAGAGTAAATCTACACCTATAGCTCTAGGAAGTATGAGAAGTCAACATCTGGCTACATAAATGTGTTAGTGTATTTACAACCTTAAAAAATACAAGAAGGCTGCTGAAGTAATCTCATGCTTGCTCTTGGGATAACAGATTTCACTGCCTCCTGCCAAACAATTAATTCCATGGCCTACAAGACATACTGGGTCAGAAGAGTATTCTCCTGACTTTTTGCAGATTGAAGGGGATACCACCGGTCTGAAGGTTGTTTTTATAATATCAGCCATCTAATCCTCTTCTCATGGCACAGGCTTTAGAAATCTTGTTACGATCAAATAAAATCTGTCAGTCATTCAGAAAATGAAACTGAACTTTCATTATATAAAAAGTATCTCTATGGTCCATAACAGAAGACCAAACTATTTATAAACAACTAAATCTACTAGGCAAAATAAAAAGAAGACTGAAAGACTTATTATGTGTATGAGTAACTTCAAAGAACCTGTTGTCCTCATCCTGGGACAGATAACTAGAATTGCTAGTGCCTTGTCAGTTGCTCAGACACCCAAATCCTACCGTTTCTTGGGGTACTTAGTCAGAACTCCGACAAGCTTTAAGAAATAAAATACTTTAGGATCACCTAACGGCATCTCAGTAGGGGTCCTGTAAACTAGAAACAATTTGAACACAATGAGGCCAAGAGGAAGATGCCTCTTCGTTCCCCATTTAGTGTATAAATCCACTAAGCTTACTCATAAATAAATATTCCCAGATTGTATGCTGAGCTAAGAGTCTACTGAAGCTTAGGTCTCCCATAGTTATTTGATGCTTTAATTTAAATTAATGAGAACTGATATGGTTTTGTGACATGTCAATAAATAGTCCTACTAAACTTTACTAGTAAAGTCTAGGAAGCCAGTGGTTAGTCCTGGGAACAGTTCCACTAATTAAATCCAGAAAACTAAGTTTTACCTCTTTCTTTCCTTTGGGATTTTGCCACAAAACAGAAGAAAAAATTACAACTTCATGAATACAGGTGAGTAGGTCTGTACTGAATATACCAACTTAGGAAAATGTCAACATATCCATTTCAATTTTGATTGACCTAATTATAACCAGTTCTCAAGCCTAAGTAAGCATATTTATTGCTGATACTCTTCCCTCTTGTTCTTGGCAGAAGGAGAAACCTGGGCTCAGAATGGAAACTTCGTATTATCCTTAATTACAGAGAAGTTAATACTATTGCATACCTACCACTGTGGACAAGCTAGCTAAATAATGCATCATGTACGCCTGCAAGGTAGTCTCTGAAAGTCTCTGACACATGGCCATGCTGTAATGCTGTGTATATGGGGAGTGATGGACACCATACTCTTCTCTTCAGTGCACAATTATCTTTTAATTTCTAACAAAGACTTATTTTCTTCAGCCAAATACCATCAGCAACCAACCAGCTGCTATCAGTGCAGCAGCATGCAAGCACAATGTAATATAATTATACTAGGTCTAGGACAGAATTGGAACAACAACCTATTATTTTCAATAGGAAGTTTACTTCCAGGAATCCAGCTTTTCTTTCCCCAAAAGATATCTCATGAAACTTTCATTCACACTTCCTTCTATCCTATAAGATTTTTCTAAATTCTTTCTTGTGTTGCAAAACGCAGACCAATCAATAGCAATACTTAACAGTGTATAACATGGTGTTAGTAATTTGAGTTTCCACTTCAAAATACCTCCTAATCAGTAGATAAACGTGTTTCAGGTAAACCTTCACAACTATGGCAGCTTGCTTTCACGCCAGCCTGTTTTTAATCCATGCATTTGCAGGAAATGGTATTCTTAAATGTATGTGCTCAAATACCATACAGTAAAATGGATTACAGTATTTAAAAATGCAATAAACAAGAACATGAGTACAGATGCATCATAAGAAATTTTGCTTTAATTTATAAAACAAACACCAAAAAATTACTTTCTGCAGGAACAGTTTGTGCCCCTTAAAGTCCTGCTTTCATTCACTGGCTCTTAAATACAGATTAGCAGCAAAGGTCTACACACTTAAGCCACAATCTTGAGCACTTGAGGATGTAGTTAGAACTTAAGCAGCCAGATTTCCACCTGTAATTCAACTCAGGTACAAAAATATAAATTTCAATCATACTAGCAAAAGAAAGAACACATCTGAAAATATGGCCCATTTTCCACCATGATACCAGGATAAAAAAAAATGTTTAAAAAGGAAAACCAACAGAGGAGAAAAAAAGCTCTTTGAAAGTGATAAGCACTCTGAAGCACTGAGACTGTATCTCTGACACTTTTCGTTGTACTTACCTAATATCTGTGCATGTTATACATGTGATAGAGCGACTGTTTGCTGTAACGAGGTTCAAAGCCACAGATGTTTCACTGTCAGTGGTTGGGTGTGCTCCACATTTAAAGTAAAACTCCTGAAATATTGAAGGAGAGATAAAGAGAAGATTACATACCTGCCGCTTGTGTTCTCCCTTTATCTTAGGCTAACTGACATTTGAGACAACAGACAAATCACCACTGCCAACAGAAAAGGAGGACAATCATTAGGCAAGGTTTACAAAGAATCCCTTGCAAAAATACCAATCGAGGTGTGTATTTTGTTCAGTGACTTCCCTAGTGAAGAAGATATCTACTTGTGTATTAATTTGATATCCATGTGATATATTCTGTGATTTTCTGGATTTACAGAAAAAAAATTACTCCATCTAAGTATAGTCAAAGGGAGAATAGCAAGCACTGCCATTATACATTAATATTTCCACATATTTTGTTGTTACAGATGTTACCGTTTTCTGAACTCTCAACCACAGAATTTTAGCTCTAAATTGGTAAAGTCTGGCATTGCTTTTGTGATTTGAGAAATCTATACTATGCAATTTTACCAGAGAGCTAAAGAGAAGTCTAGCTCTCTTGAGACATATACTACATTTGCAATTATATGTTATATTGTGTTTGAATTAAGTTGCTTTAGTCCATACCATTCCATATAGCCTCTTAGACTGCTGTCATTAGAATAATACTTTTTACACAACTGTGTACTTTCTTCTCTTTCCCATCGCACCCCAGGGAAAGCCATACTAACGGTGTGCTTTGATAACATTTTGTTATAAGAAATTGTTTCAAATGTCCAAATCATTCTATGCATATGTAAATAAAAGCAGTCTGAAGGCATGTGCTTTGCAATAGGAGCCACAGATGACAGTTTTCAGTTTCTTTTGTTCCCATGAGACCATTTTTCCAGTATCAAATTGTGGAGGTTTGTAATGAAAACATTAAGACTGGTATAAATGAAGCGTGAATTGGAAGGTAAGAGTGTAAAAGCATCAGAAGAAATGACGAGAAGCAGGCATAAAAGAATGACAGGTGTCGATGGCATTAAGATCACAGATTACTCTAAAGACATCCAGACTGCGCAAAAAAAATCCAACCTCCCCTTCCTCCCACCCCCAACCAAAAAACAAACGAGAGAGAAAAAAAAAAACAAAACAAAAGGAATAAACTGCAGCTAGAGAAAAAGACACAGAGACAGCAGCACTTCCTAATGACTCACAGAGGTGAGATCAGGATGAAGGGGAAAAAAGTACAATCACTGTCAACTTTTTTAGGGTGCAAAAGTCACATCCAAAACCCAGCATTAAGAACAAACCAAAAGCTGTGAAAAAGACTTGCTAGGTGTCATTTCCTAACGTCACCCCAAGTTCCTAGCTAGACACATATTTTAGTGCTTGTTAATATGTGAATACGAGAGAATGAATGTGGCTGAAATAAATCAGTTTTGCTTACTAGAAAATGACCTTCTCCCTTGGCACTGAGATTTGCTACAATACTGTACCAAAATCAGTCCAGAAAAAGCTCTTACTTTCTCAATGCCTTGAGCCTTGCAGTAGGGAGGTCTTTGTCTGTGAAACAGCTGTCAATTGCTGTGTTTTCTCAGTGGTGATCATTTAGATATATTGGCTATTTCTACATGAGACAAATGCAGTACTATGCAGTAATACTTCTAAGGTGGAATCTGGTGACTAGGATATGAGAAGTATTAATACAACCTTCCTACTAAGGTTATTCAACCCTGCTTCTCAGAGAAGCACCGGTATTTGCAATAGATTCAACACAAATTAAATATTCAAACTCCACTATAAGTTAAAGACTTATTGTCTGAAGCATGTGTTAGTAGCAGTTTATCAAGAGAAATAAGGGATAAGAGGATATTTTAAAGGCAAGCCTATTTTTAAAATGAAGTAATTGTTCACAGAACTTTTGAAGCAGTCATCTGTACATATTTACATAAAGGTAACATTTAAATCACTCAATCATCTTTCTGTCTTGTTCCATAACTTCAGGAAGTAGTCCCAAGCAAGAAAATATGCTTAAAGTCATCCTTAGACAATACTTTAGGCTTTACATATTTTTTTTCTCTTGTTGAAGACCCAGTTACACATACAGCTTTTAAATATCAGCTCAGCTTGAAGCATTTCAGCAGTCAAGAATGAGTCAATGGAACTACACATTCACCTGGAGTATATGAAAACCTTACACAACCTGTAACTTTAATTTATTTTCAACCTTTAAAAATTTGTCCATTAATCTTTGTATTATTTGCTAATGGGTATTGGGGCTTGGGTTTTCTTTGCCCTTTAATTTGACTCTACTTTAGTTTGAATTACATGGTAAGAGAGATTTATTTCAATGCAAGAGAAGTCTTGAAAATATCTCCTTGCTTCAGTACATCTGCACAGAACTAAGAGAATATTGACAACTAATTAGTCCAGAACAGATAAACCATGGACAAGGAAACATACAAAAGAAAAATAATTTTTGATAAAATTACTTTCCCACTATAATAAAACTTTCTTTGGGTCATGAGCAAAAAGAAAAAGGATAATAAAGGAAGTAAGCTCTAAACCATTTGAAATCGCTTTAGACATATTTTTTTTCTAAAGGGCATCTGTTTGATGATTGCAACTGCTTTTGATAATAGCTCACAATGGCTATAGGTTTCTCGTCATGAAAGCTGTTTAATGAAGACGGAAGGGAAATAAAGCAATACATTTCCTATTCCATACTCTAAGATGTATGGAAGATTGCCTATGAGTTGGGGGAGGGGAAAGAGAAAGAAAAATAAAAAAGTCAAGAGTTCTGTGCTACATTCCCAAAACACTTTCTCTGTAGCATTAGGAAAATTACTTCTCTATACTTCTGTTTATCAGCCCAAAAACTGCTTTAAGAAAACTCCTCTACTAATTAAATTCACAACGAGCTTTGCTGTTGATGAATGGAGAACATTATAGAATGTGAAAATACTATTTGAAATAACAAAAGAAAATATTACTACTCTCCAAAACTCTTCATTGAAAGACTCCCTGCTTGAGTAAATCGCAATTAAAGAAATAGCAAATCTTAATATTAAATGCAAACAGAACACAGAGATCATTAAAATTATAGGAAAAAATCCCTTAAGATTGCATGTCAAGTATTTGTTCAGAAGAAATCTTCAAGATTAAAGAATAACAGGAATTTATGACTAATGTGTTGAGAGTAGTAGTACTGTAAAACTAACCCATTTACAAAATGTCCACCCTTGCAAAACCAAGAAATATCAATCCACACAATGCACAGCTCTACAAAATCTACACAACATTCTACTTCTGTAGGCCTGAGACATCAGTGCTATGGTGTGAGTACAGAAATACAGGGAGAGATTGGAATCTGAAAAATGCAGTATGCTCAGTGCCTAACAGTTCTGGCATAATGTGGACTAAGTTTCCACATTTTTTATCATAGTAATACACATTCTAGTTGTTTGAATGCTTTTAAAAGTCATGAACTCGATTAAGTTAACAGTTGCAAATAAAAATTTATGTGGCCTGGTTTCAAACATTGTGTAAATAAACGATCCCCAAGTATTTATTTGTTACACAGAATATATTTACAAGATTACATTTCAGGCATATAACTTGACACTTCAGTTTTGCTAAAGATGTCTTTGCTGATGATGGTACGTTTTCCCCGTACGGTCTCTGTTGCTCACCAGTTCCAGACAGCTCCCAGGGGCCAGTTCTCTACTGGGTTTGGAATGGGCTAGCAGAAGGTATCTACCAGATTTCCCAGAGACTGAACATACTTCTCATGATGCAAGCACAACCCTTTGATGCCAGGGCATATATGTATGAAGTTATGAAGAAAGATAATTCATCAGCACAGGTTGCTTCTCAACTGACTCCAGCCATGAAATTGCTTAGATTAAAGTAAAAGTAGGAAGAGTTTAGCCACTTCTCACTCTCCAGCCTTGCACGTCATCAGGCATGTAAACATAGTTATACTTTCATTTAGTCTTTCACCCAGTGTATGACAGTCTAAGGAGGGAAATTTGCTGGATTATTTAATCTAAATTATTTTATGTTCCAAAGTTAGTCTCCAAATAAGTGTAGAGACCTTGGAGCCAGCCAGTTTAGGACTAATCCTCTAATTTCACCACAGACTGCCACACTCACATGAGTAGTTGTTACTTTTTAATGTTAACATCAAAATGTGTCTCTCAACTTATGTTATGCTACACGTGACAATACTTTCAGAATTCTGACCTTATAATAAAAAAAACCATACAAAATAACATAAAAGGGATGGGCAAAAATTCATGCTGTCTGCATCATTATCTGATCACTTCTAAAATACTTCAAAATAGAAGAAATCACATTATCCATCCTTTCTGCACCTGTGTTCTCACTTGGTACAAAAGTTTCTGATGAATGCCCTTTTTTTTTATTAAGTATTTCTGTTCAGCAATGAGTAAGGAAGTCAAGAAATTACAGTGAAAGCCAAGACAAAATTTAGTACTTTTCTTAGTCCTGGAAGTGGGTAGTTTCATGGTCACCTTCTACTGCAGTGAATATCTTTAGATCATTTTCTTGCTTAAAGGCATAGGTCCGATGAAGTTGCGAACATTCTATTTAACACTACAAATATCTTCCTTTTGGCAGTGTGTCTGATAGATGGTTATTCAGAGAAGGGAGCAGGCATTACTTTTACATATTTTGCCGTAGTGTTCACTCCTGTTACCACTTTTGTGTCACATAACATCATAAAAAGTGCAAGGGGGAAAAAAAGCTCAGTGTTACATGGTCAGCGTTAGTTACTTCTTAAGAAACTCAAGAAGAAAATGCTCAAATTTATTAAAAAAAATAAATCTTGGTAAATTTTTACAAAAAAAACCCAACTAAGATCAAGAAAAGCATCTCTCCCTAAATTCTGTCTTTTCAAAAAAAGAGGGGTTTGCATACTCCTAACTGCTGATGATAAGTGAACTGTCTTCTACATGGTCAAGTAACCAAAGTACGTAAAAGATCAGTCATACACAAACTGTCAGTGGGAAGCCAGAGTCTGAAACAGAGTAAGGTGAGACAGGCCCAGAAGAAACTTTACCCTTTTGATACATGTTCCCCAGTCCATTTTACTGGACTGTCAGAAAAAACATTGCTCTTTGCTAACAAGTACCAAGATAGTCTGCACCTCAGCTGATATGCAACATAGACACGAGAACACAAGCTCCTAAGCCTGCTTTTCATTCATGGCTGTGTAAGTTAGTTAAAAATCCTAACAAAGCTCAGTCTTTGAATTTCTTATTCCCTTTTCTTAATAAGCTACAGAACAAGGTGGGGGCCCTATGGTATTTTTCCCCTGACTTACCCACAGATGTGTTTGTTTAGGACTGATAGGCAAAGCCATTTACTAATATGTGTTACAATCATTGAAGGTGTCGGTTTCATTTTTCAGATTATCAGCACTCTTAAATTTCCTTTCATCTGTATCACCATAATTATTCCCTTGAATGAGAGAAAACTTCAATGCCATTGTGGCATACTCCTGTAATAATGCTTCATTTCCTTTTCCAACTGCAAAATTAAGTAGATATGGAGTGGATCTGAGCACAGATTGAAAGAAACCCACTTTAGAACAGCTGTGGAATCAAATACTTCTGGGATGTTCTACGACTAGGTTCAACTCTGAGCAGAGACACTTAAAGGTTCCCACATCCCAGAAGAACTGCAGGCAGTGGCTTTCCAGGGCATAGGGATATCTGTGTGGCAAAAAACCCCCAAATCTGTAAAACATCACAGTTCACATGCGGAGCAGGCATTGCTTTTGAAGTTAAATAAGTAAAAAGTGTCAGAAAAGCTGTTTGAATTACACTGGCTAACAAATATGAGGAAGGCTGTACTGCCCAAGAATAATTCTCAGAGATTACGGCAATCAAGTCTTATATGATTGCGTGATAGACCATGAATAAGTTGTATTTGTAAGACTGCTCCACTTTCTTCTATGAGCCAAGAGTATTTTCACTAGCTCTGGTTACTGAAAGACGTCTTCCTCAAAATGGTGGCCTGAAGTAACAACTTCCCAATTCTCCTATGCCACTCAACAGATACTACCAAGAACCTCAGATCAGGTCTGTTTTTATTAAGCAATGATGCCAAGACCTAAATAACTATTAAGATCAAAGGAAGAACCATAACTCAAATTTTTGCAATATGATTGGGTTAAGAGTCACAAAACACATAAATAAAACAAAAGTATTCTTACGGCTACCTAAATTTCAGACAAAGTCTTCTGTTTCTTTTATGTTTGGAGTTCATCTGGAACTGTTACTGCAACACTGGCAGCTAAGAAACTAACCTTTGGTTTGGCGCCTGTCATCAGCACTACTTTCTTTTAAGATGCTCTCCATTCAAGAATATTTTTTTCCTACTTGAGGCTCCAATCCAAGTCAAACCTCCTCTCAGTGGATTTCCTGTGGTTCATAAACTTGATGCTTGATCATGATATCAACACTGTAAACACTCTTCCAAAGGGCAGCTGACTTCCCTAAGCTGGGAAATGCAACTGCCCCTTGCGCACAGGTAGCTGGATCACCTCCTAGGCAAAGGACCTAGTAAGTACAGCTTTTGTGGACTGCCTCAGTGGCTATGGACCAACATAACTCATTTCGAGAGAAAGGATTTCTGCGAAGTATTAGAGCAGCGTTCAAGCTGCAGCACCAAACTCCTAAAGTACTGTTTCAGTGTTAAGGAAATTCATAAATCGATCACTCTAAAAAGTAAAATAATGTCTGTGATTCATTGCTAATTCTCCATTACGATTAAGCAGGACAATAATCAAGGTTATTAAGTGACAGTGGATTTGAAGGACCTTAGTATAGATTTCAGGAATACTGTGATGCGAAGATTAAAGGTGTTGGTCACTTTAACCATTCACATACCAATACTACTGCAAATCTTTCAAAAGCATAATGACTACACTCAGACAACATTTCTTTGCCATAAAAAAATCTTAAAGTAATTTTTCTATTTGAAAGACAAGATCCTGTGAAAAACTCAGCACCTGATCTTGGAGCTACATATTCAGAATGGAATCAGAATAATCAGCAATAATGAAAATAAAAGGATGTCACCAATACCAGGATATTTTGTATACATCTCTACAAAAATTACCGCAGCCTTTACACTTTCAAATCCACAGAGTATCCATTGAAGAACATGGAGTGGAAGAACAGCAGAGCAGTTCATGAACACTTTCAGAAGTGTGAACTTTGACAGAAATGCCTTTATGGGATGCAAGCAGAAAAACTGATGTCCCAGGAGAGATCAAATATTATATAGTAAGCCTTGTTAATATACTGTTGATAATCAAGATGCCCTCAAAGTTGAAACATCTTTTGATGTGAAGAATGACAAAAGAGTACTGATATATTGAATTTCACCACCTACAAGAAGTATATATTTATTTAATTTGGCAAGAGACAAAAGCAGCATAAAAATGTAGAAGTAATATGAGCATCTCTCTAATATCTGCCTTCTGACTGAACCCCATTGCCCTTCTCAAACTGCCTCTGGCTAAAAAGAAGAAAGATCTGTTATTCATGATAAAAGCTCTTTAGGATGAGTATCCTTTGCCAACTCTTCACTGAGGCTGTCAGAGTATGCTCTGTCTCAATGAATACATCAACTTTGACCTGTGTGAAGGATGGGTGAGGGAGGAAGTTAACTTTTAAAATTATTGTTACATTCTTGACACAAGCATCAGTTTGGGGCAGAGATGTTACTCTCCTGTATTTTTCCAAACTTTCTTTTGTGTTCAGCAGTAGCAGTTGTAATCCAAATGTGTCCAAATGACTAAAAAACATATTATATTTCTGAGAAGGAAGTGACAATACATCTTTGCAACATCTGCTTTTTATTCTTGATCAACTTTAAATATGTAAGGAAAACATAAAAACCATACAGTTCCACTTCTCTCAGAATTAAACATATTCACCATATCTTTTATTCAGCTTAGGATATCAAACCCAATTTGTTGTATATCTAATATTTAAAAAGGCAGCCTATGATATGGGAAGTATTTTGAGTCTAGCAGGATTATGGGATGGGAAATGTACATGCTATTCGTAATTCTTTACAAGACCTAGTGCTTTAGTCCTGATCAAATCACTTAAAGCCAAGGTTTAGTCATATAGAAATGTATTTAAAACTCATCAGAAATGATTTTTTATGAGAGATTTTCAAGGGCTACAAAATAGCATAGCCTCTATTCTCATCATGCCCAGATCCCACTTTTATCCACATTCTTACAAAAAAAACCCCAAAACCAAAACCCACAAACAAACAATGTTTTGTTTATGTATAAATTCCCCTTGCCAAGGGACAACATTTCCATCTTTAATTTTTCCAGAATTCACTGAAAGAACAACAGATATTGTTCAAAAATTAATAACAGGGCAGCTATAGTTACCATTCAATTTTAATCAGCAGTCTAATGTGATATAAATAAGGTTATTAATGATTGAAAAGATCTTACTATCCATTTCTGAGGGAGCCATCACTCACGTGATTTTCAGTGATTTATACCGACAAAGTTGTTTTTGTATAATGGTGAATATGGCTTGCATATCTGTTGTCTGCACTACAAAACAAAAAACCCAAACCCAAACAGTTATTACTTTTCATTTAAAAATTTGTATTAAAATTAAAAAAAGAGGAGATGGATATAATTAAGACTCAAATAACCGGCATGATGAATTATTAACTATACAAGGTTATAATGACATCCGGCCTCTGGAGATAAGGTGCAACTATAGTTTGGTAGGACTTTTGTGTATAAGAAAAGCAACAAGAAATGCAGTATTTATCATGTATTATTCTTTCCTTATGTACTAGAAAAGACACAGTGGAAACAAAGAGCACAAATGCCTTGGGAATCCCTTAACTGCTGCTGCTGACAAGACAATGCTATTTCAACCACCCAGGAAAGTATTCTCTGTGAAAGTGACTTTTCTCATTTTTAACAGCAGCATTTCTCAGTTGCTTTGCTTGCATAAAGGAAGTCACACACCGTACTTGCTTCATTTCTCTGCAAGTGGTGGTTCAGGCTCAGACAATCCTGTCACTAATTCTGCTGTCATTCCTTTGAGTAGCAACATTTCCATGATGCAGACAGAATGAACAGGACTCCAGCCTGATCCAGCTCTTCTATCACCCTATTTTCTCAAAGGATAGACAAAGAAATGAAGGCTGTAGGGCATCATGTCACCTTACGAAATGGATCTTTGCCTGGAATGTTACCTTGCAGTAGAATCAAAGCCCCTGCAGACATTTAGCCAATCACCAGAAATGCATAAGTATCACGCCACAGATACTGTAATGTCCATGGTATGTAAAGATACAGTAAGCTAATTGTAAGTATACAACTTCTCAAAGAGAATGGCTGTGCTTTCATATAAAATAACATGAAAGGTTTACACCTTTCTTGCCCTAGAAGAGTGCAGACTCTCCCCTTCCCCTCTCTGCTCTGAACTTATTTCATCAATGTTTCATTTAGAAATACAATCTCTGATCAACACAAACTTGTGGGCTGAACCAGGGCTGCAGTTGTCAGGAATATTAAATTACCTATCCTAGCCTCTGGAGCCCTACCCAAATTGTTCTGTTGAATTTGTTCACCACAATTCAGCATATATGAAAGAGTTTATTTTGGAAAAGTTTCTTTGAATTACTTGAGGCACAGAGGAAGTCTCAGTTTCAGAGTAGCTACTTAGAAGGTATTATAATCATCATATCCTGAAAATTAGTGCTGATTTCTAGGACTTAAACTTTCCCATCAGTCTCCTTTAAAGTAGAATCCAACTGTTTAAATTTGTTATCAAGTGTTTCCTGTAGAGAATCAAGCCTTTACTTTGAGCTTAATTTCCTCTGGCAATCAGACTTGAATTTTTATGTGAACGTAAGCCACAAAAAGGGCTCAAAAGATGGAAGAAACATGAACACTATGTGATATCAGATCCTTGGGCTGTGATTCTTATGGCACAAAAAGTTGTTTGCTATTACGGGTTTGAGTGATTTGTTTCTTTTCCAACCATGCTAACAAGCACTTGGGGTAGAGATAGTGATAAAGAATTCAAAATTACTATAGAATAAGTCTAGATTTTATAAGAAACAAGACTCCCATACTTGAGCTGTAAATATTGTACAGGTGACATTACGTTGTAAAGTCTCCCAGAGAATCTCATCTCGAGCTTCGGAGAAAAGCGTGCAGAGTTAACAAATCACAAATATCCAAGTAAACTACATCATTTCTTTAACTAGCTGTTACTTTTCTTGAGCACTCCATACGACACGACCAATTCCATGGTCTAGTCTGTAAATCTTGCTGCATTTCTGCAATACATTTAGTGAATTCCCATCCACCTGATCCTGTTAGAACCAAAACATTTACATTTTGTCCATCTCTTGATATCAAAGGAACTGGTCAGGTTCAAAGCTTAGATAAAAGGTATTTTTAACCCAATGGCCATCTTAAATGACTGTTATTTTTGGTTTTAGGTTTTCAGCCTTCAGCTAATATCACCAGTGTCCTAGAGCCTCAAATCCATTCATTAACCATATAGATGATCTACAAGTCTGTAACATAGCTGAAAGGTAGTACCAAGACACCTTCCATTTGGCGCTAAAGCTGCCTCAGGGGGAGCATCAGTATTTATGTGAGGACACTAGCCAGACAGAATTAGGCTGTAATACTACAGGAGTGGCTCTTTGCTTCATCTCTGTGGCTCAGCTTTGAAAAATTGGACGGCTTGTTCTGTCACCTTTCCAATGCCAGCCATTGATCAGAACATGAACAAGAACAAACCAGCCAAGACACTGCCCAGTTACACTGGGAACAGTGAGAGAAAGAGAGGGAGGAAATGGCAGAAGTTTTATCCCTTCCCTCTGTACAAGATATGCTGCTTGCCCTTTGCTCTGCAGACTCAAAAATTGTACTAATGAATGTTTGGCATCTCCTGAATATTCATTGAAGAGGCAATGGGGTTTTTTGAAGTCTATTTGCCACCCAGCAGCTTGTTTCTTTTCTTTTGAAGCTTTTTTTTTGACACGACTATGCATTCTGTTACCACAACTATACTTATGCTGTCCTTAAGTATTAATCAAGTTCTACTGAATTATTGGGGTTTATGCTCCTACTATTCCTTCTACAAAGGTGCTAAAGAGCTGGTCTTGTGTCCCACCTACGCACACAGAGGTAATGTCTAACCCACACAGAGCAAGACACATTAAACCCAGAGGTTTGGGGAAATTCTGCAAATTTTTTTCCAATAATTATTTTCGAGGTTTGTCCAGTTGTCAGAGTTGAGGGGCTTGGGAGTAAATTTAGATGTGTTTATTTAGGGTTTTTTTCCTTTCTTATGAATCTCTGGTTTAAATATTTTACTTCTACATGGACTGCGCAGTCAGATGAAATGTTTGAGCTGCATCACACAAACAGAAGCTTTCTTAAAACAAAAAGCAGCCGAACAAAATACCTTGCATGATGCCCAGAACATATGTTAGAAATAGAATAATAGAAAAGGAGTGATGTTAAATATAGTCACATGAATAGACAGAAGCAAATAGTTCATTCATATTGCTGTCATCCAAGGAGGGAAGACAAATATGTATACATTTACTTCATTTTATTGGTAGAATCTGTACATAACTCCTTACACAAGTAACATTACAATTGTTCCGTCCACTTCTGTGAAATGAGATGAAGATGTTTCATTAGTGAGATAAGTATTTTAGATAATGTTTTAAGAAGAAAAAGATTAACTATAATGTCTAGTAGAATCACCTTACCATCCTGTTATAATTTTTGATACATAAACGTGTAATTTGTTACTTCTAAACTTATGAAATACAGATAACTGTTCACTGTTTACACGAGACAGACATTTTTAAAGTGCTTATAGGATTGTTATGGTATTGAATATACCACTACCTAATAAAAATGGCATTATACACTAAAGTCCTGCAAAAACTTTCCCTAGAGGTTGTTACAGGTTACTAGATGTTCTTGAAAGTTACAGAAGGCTACAGTAAATTAAGTGGGTAGAGGGTACAATCAAAGAAAAACCACAAAAAAACCACCAAACCCCCCCTTCTCTTTGGTTAATCTTGTACTGTAAAACTCACTAAAAACTTACCAGTAAACTGAATTTGTTCTCTGACATTTAATGTCCTCTGTCTTCTTTTTTTAAAAAAATATATTTTGCATATATAATATATACAGATGAGCTAGATGCAACATATATGCAAGATGACCTAGAAAACATAAATCACAGTGGGAAATCCACTAAAAATCCTCTACATACTTGTTAGGAAAAAGAAACCTGTTTCCACTGAACTTTTTCTTACCTGTCGATCCTAGCATAAAAGAGTCTCAAAAATGCAGCAAATAAGTTAAACAGGCACTTATAACACAAACTTATTTCACGTGAATACTAGTACAGAAGAAGCCAACATTTATCAGCAGTTGTCAGCACAGTATCTGATTTGAAAAGGTATTTTCTATTATTAAAACCAGGAGGATGTGGATATTTTTCTCTGAGACAATTTAATACATGGACATGTTATCTAATGTAGATGGCTATTTGCATAGCTTTAATATAATGCTGATGGTGTCTTGACAGACTGTTTTCAATACAGTGATTTAATTTGGTTTTCCCAGAAAACCTGTATCTATTTACACTGCCTTCATTGTAAAAAGAAGGAGCAAAAGGAAGTATTTTTTCCCCAACTTAAAAATTGTATCCAGGGAGAATAAGGCTACATCCACACTAGCAAACAGCTTATTGAAAAAGAATATCCAAGAGCAATTCTGGGTGACTGAACACACCATTAGAGCTACAGTGTTAGCAAGGTCCTTGACATGTTTCAGATGATGCCAGCTCGCATCTTTCACAAGCAGAGCTCAGGAGTGGGGACACCCAGGCACAGCTCCTGGTATGTGGTTTGCGTTCCTGTTTTGGGATGGGGAAAATTTACCAGCTGCAGATAACCTATGCTGTGTCATTTGGCCTTCAGGTATGAGGAGTTTTACCAGCAACAGTTGACTGATTTCCTCTGGTCTTCTGACCAAGCAGACAACTGTGGGCAGGATTCTTCTACCCTTCCCTATTGCAAAATGCTTTCTGCTCCCTGATTTTGCTAAGTAGGTTATACGTGTAGAAATAGCTGTAAATTCATACTTCATTTAGTCAAAAGAATTTGCATAAATAGAAATTAATGCCTTCACTCAGATCAAGAAGTTTAAAAATGTGACTAAAAAGGGTTTTACACTATAGAATTTTTAAATGAGAACATGAACAGTGAAGTGTTTTCCACAAACACACACAATGCTACATTCTCCATTTGACATTTTATTACAATATCTTACAAAGCAACTAAAATTGCCAAAGTTTTAACTTGCAAATTACCTCAAAAATGTATTTCCAAAAAAAATATTTTAAAATGCTTTTATCGTTAAACTATTTTAATTCAACTTTATGAAAGGAAAACCAATAGTTTAAAAGATACAAATGCATGACAAAATCATTGTCTTGTAATGGGCTACCAGAAAAAGAAGAGAAAAACCAAGAGACAGATGTTACCATGGACATTAAATGAAAACAATTGTCCAGATGCACTGCCTTATTCACAAAATTTCAAACACATCATGCTGAGTCCCCAGTACTGTAAATATAAGGGTGCTCATGGATTTACAGCACTGAGGACTAACTCACGCAGTCCAGAGCAACAGCACCAGCAGTGCTGTAGCCAAATAAACACTGGAAATTAAAGCTGCCCTTGACTTACATGTATGGGGTGGCACAGACAAATGCAGACATACTGATCTGCTTGGCTCAAGTTCCCTGTGTAGGACGTACAGCTTGCAGAGGTAACTGAGCCAATGAGATGAATTTGGCCTCACGAATGTTGTGTTCACACAAACATAACAGGTCTATCATAGCATTTGTTATGACAAATCTTTTTTCAGACTCCAAAATTCTCCCATAGATGGCATAAGCAATTAAACAGCTAGTGTTTGCCAAACCCTGCCATGCACTTACCACTGCCTTTGCAGTTTCCTGACTGCTATTCTTTCTGTACAGACATTATCTCATTTAATAGCAACAACGTTCACTAGGAAAGCTCACAACAACTTGAAAATGAAATTTCCATCGCACAGCCTATGTGTTCAAGAACATGTAATGCATATATAGGAAAACCATGGACAAGTACATTACATAAAATAATCCCTTCAGTGTAATTAGAAGTTAAAATGAGAACTACATTTGTATGGAAAACATACATGCTTCATTTAAAGGTGCAGGCCTGTAACATTATAAAAATGCACCCTTCCAATTTCAGACAGAAACTACAGCTGGCTATTGGATGTGGTTTTACTTTGCTTTTCCCCCCTTCAAATGCTTACAGTTTGAACTTACCATTTAACTGCTATCTCACTATGGCACATTCTTGAGGAAACAAAACCCATCACTTCTAAAACACTACTTACCATAGCAAAGCAGTCCAGCCTTTAATATGACAAGTAACCTTTCCAGTCCCTTCTTCCAAATCCATATTATGACCTTCCTTAGCAACACCTTGGAAAACACACACTTTTATACAGGAAGTAGAAAACCTTAGTTCAGCTCTTTCCTGAACACAGAGAGCTCCTAACTCAGCTCGTAGGAGAGTGGGTATGTAACTACATTCCTACAGATACAAATACGTAGTTCATGTGCTCCATATTTTATCCAGCCTGTCATGCAAAATGCTTAATTTGTGCAGCGGGCAGGGACTGGAACCCAGGACAGTACAGTCTAGTACAGCCTAGGGACAATACGTATCTACACTCAAGACTACCATCTGCAAAAAAACCCCAAAACCCATGCCCGTTTTCTCAGACAAAGGTCCCCTGTGTACTGTTCCACAGAAACCACAACTACTGTCAGTCACAAGCCAAATGGTGGTGGTGCCCTTCTGCAGTATGTAGCAGCTAAAGCACCCTTCCCTCCACAGACTAGATTAAATAGCAGCAACTATTCTACTTATCTGAAAAGACAGTCCTTGATGGAAATTAATTCCAGAGACGTGCACACTCCCTCTTAACCTACAGATCCCCACACTGTCTGTTATCAAGACGTAGAGCCAGGAACAAGATGTGGGCTGGGCCTCTACCTTGCCAAAGGCTGCCAGGCCGGTAACGCTGCAAGTTTTTCAAGTGTGCAATTCACTTGCTCTTGAGGAACATTAGCTAGGAAAACAAATTCACATACGGTAAGATGTCACAGATACAACATTAACGTTTTAATGAAAAAGAAAGACAGTTCCAACTGAGTCACACTCATACGTCCAGGGACCCGAATCAGGCTCTAATCCAAATTGCTGAGAGACTCCCTGAAACTCCCTGCTCCAAAACTGGGCAGAGACCAAGTCCATCCTAAAGTTGCTAAGAGTCTGACCTTCTCCACAACCATGAAAAATAAGTAAAAAATGAACACAGAACATCACTTCATGCAAGAATGAGGTTTTTTTCTTCACAAGAAAGTCTTCTTGCTACAGTACGTCCATTCCTAGGTAACCCGTGCTGTTTATTCTGAGCCTTTCCCAGTCACAGGAGCTTTCTCAATAACAAAATGAGAAACAGGCCCTCAAGAAGCATATTCCAAGACTCTAGTTAAATATATTCAAAAAGAACTCAATATCTGATACATGCAACATTTCACAGTCTTTAAAATAAAAACAAAACATATGTGGAAACAGGGAAAACACTGTTACTTTATAAGTAGCAACAATTATGCTAATGCATGTGGGTTATTTGTTTCTGAGAGGTTCTAACATTCGTCTAACTTTTGCCACTTGGTGTTTTTGTTTCTTTGGGGGGTGTGGGGGGTGTGTGTGCTTTGTTTATAATTTTTTTTTTTTTTTCTTGGGGTAGGGTGTAATATGGACCCAGTATTTTCCAGTATCGTTTTCTTACAGAATCATAGAATTATTTATGTTGGAAGGGACCTTTAAGATCATCAAGTCCAACCATTACCGTAACACTGCCAAAACTACCACTAAACCATGTCCCTCAGCACCATGTCTACCCATCTTTTTAAATACCTCCAGGGATGGTGATTCCACCACCTCCCTGGGCAGCCTGTTCCAACGCTTGACAACCCTTTCAGTGAAGAAGTTTTTCCTAATATCCAATCTAAACCTCCCCTGGCACAACTTAAGGCCTTTTCCTCTTGTCCTAACGCTTGTTACTTGGGAGAAGAGACAGAACCCCACCTCCCTACAGCCTCCTTTCACGTAGTTGTAGAGAGCAATAAGGTCCCCCCTCAGCCTTCTTTGCTCCAGGCTAAAAATCCCAGTTCCCTCAGCTGCTCTTCATAAGACTTGTGCTCTAGACCCTTCACCAGCTTTTTTTCCCTTCTCTGGACACGCTCCAGCACCTCCATGTCTTTCTTGTAGTGAGGGGCCCAAACTGAACACAGTATTTGATGTTGGGCCTCACCAGTGCTGAGTACATGGGGATGATCACTTCCCTAGTCCTGCTGGCCACACTATTCCTGATACAAGCCAGGATGCTGTTGGCCTTCTTGGCCACCTGGGCACACTGCTGGCTCATATTCAGCCAACTGTCAACTAACACACCCAGGTCCTTTTCTGCCAGGCAGCTTTCCAGCCACTCTTCCCCAAGCCTATAGTACTGTGTGGAGTTATTGTGACCCAGGTGTAGGACCTGGCACTTGGCCTTGTTGAACCTCATTCCACTGGCCTCAGCCTGTCAATCTAGCCTGTCCAAATCCCTCTGTAGGGATCTCTACCCTCAAGCAGGTTGACACTCCCACCCAACTTGGTGTCATCTTCAAACTTACTGAGAGTGCACTCAATCCCCTCATCCAGGTTGTTGATAGAGATATTAAACAGCACTGGCCCCAATACCGAGCCCTGGGGAACACCACTTGTGACTTGTCACCAACTGGATTTAACTCCATTCACCATACTCTTTGGGCCCAGACATCCACCCAATTTTCTACCCAGGAAAGCATACGCCTGTCCAAGCCATGAGCAGCCAGTTTCTCCACGAGAATGCTGTGGGAAACAGCATTGAAGGCTTTACTAAAGTCCAGGTAGACAACATCTACAGCCTTTCCCTCATTCACCAAGCAGGTCGCCTTGTCATAGAAGGAGATCAGGTTAGCAAAGCAGAACCTGCGTTTCATGAACCTGTGCTGACTGGGCCTGATCTCCTGGTTGTCCTGCATATGCCCCATAATGGCACTCAGAATGATCTGCTCCATAATCTTCCCTGGAACCAAGGTCAGACTGACAGAACTGTAGTTCCCCAGAGCCTCCTTCTGGCACTTCTTGTGGATGGTGGCCACATCTGCCAACCTCCAGTCAACTGGGACCTCCCTGGTTAGCCGGGACTGCTGATAAATGATGGAAAGTGGTTTGGTGAGCACTTCCACCAGGTCCCCTAGTTCCTTGTTCATATATTTTGCATATTTTTTTCTACATATTTTTGAAAGACAAGTTACAACTTTCACAGCTACTTAGAAAACGAAATGTTTTAAATCAAAGTTTAAATAAACTACACAAATTTTTTACGTCAGGTTTCTCTTAGCTAGAAAATCAGTTGAAGAAATTCTCACTGAATTCCAGCTATACAAATGCTCTAGCAAAACCTGTGAATTACAGAATTAAGTTATCAGAGCAAATCCTTATTGATGCGTTAGTGATCCTGCAAGCAATGCACTATTGCCTACCAGTGTTTAAGATAAAGCTTCCAGAAATCAATGTCTGTGGGTGCCACCTCTAACACATGTAAAAGTCATAGCACCTTTAACAGATTTCTCCCCATTGAATTTTGTTATTTTTCCCCTTTAGAACCTCAAATTGGTGTGGAGCTGATATTTTTGTTTGAAAAGGCGGCGATATGCACAATTACAGCTTCTCCTAAAGGCACTGTAACAGTAGCACTCAGTGAGAAGTTATTTCTTAGTATTTACTACACAGGCATGTGTAGTATGCCTTAAAGCAGAAGACAACAAAACCCATTGATGCAACTTTAATACTCCTGTGTCAGTTCTGATGTTGCAATGGTGGGATAGAAGAACCGTGAGACAACTTTATGCATCAGAAGGATGAAGCCTGCTTTTCGCTAGAACACTCTTTCCTCCTCTCCTGGCAGCAGTTTAAGCACGTGTAGCTTTTAGGAACAATTTGGAACCATGGTTACTTTGCCCACATACACTGAAGTACCACAGTGGAAAAATCCGAACATTTGAATTCAGAATGCCCCAAATATTTACTGAACTCCCAAAGAGCTGCTATGACATACCGTACAACTAACTGACAAGCAGATGTATTACTCAAAGACATGAGATTTCACAAAGATTTGAAAGAGAACTGTTGCAATACAAAATATCAGAAACAGTCTGCAGATAACATTCTCTTAACAAGTTGGGGGGTTTTAAACTATGTTTCTAACCATCCATTGTGCTGAAGTAAGGGAAGTCCTTGCCTTCCAAGCATTCTCCAAGCAAACAGGCCAAAACCTTGAGTATTTCAAATGACACTTTAAGAGCTTCACTAAGTAATTTTTATGTATTTATACAGCTAATTAATACTTATTCAAATTGACATCCCATTGGGGCAGGTGCTTAAAGCATAGAGCAGAACTTCAGACAACTATTTGTCTGTACATTTAAAGCTGGTATATACTTTTAGTATCTTCCTGACTTGGGCCACTAAAGCAGAAAAGAGAATCAGAAAAAAATATTCATTATTACAGTTTAAGCTTTCTAGACTCAAAACAAATGTAGTTTTGCTTATACCTGACTTCTCTGAGCTAAAAAAACATGTTGTATACTGAAGGCAACCACGTTTGCCTGGCCCTGTATAGCTGTACTACTCTGATAATCCAGGCATTTCTGACAGCAGTTATTCAAGAACTATTCACCGCATTAGCACGAACTATGAGAGACGGAGCCCATAATTTGTAGCAGCATTTCCAACATGAATTACCTTGCAGCCCCTGGTGAAACAAGTTCACACGTGATGCCATTGACTACGTTATCTCACACCACCACATCCTATAAACAGTGCACGTTCATTTTAAGTTTAGTTCTAATCTGTAAAAATGAGCGTATTTCATAAGCTGCATGTCCAGAAGCAGAAGACACAAATTAAAGAGTTTACAACCTGATCCTCGATCAGTTATAAGCACAATCCCTTAGAAATACCTAGACCAAAACCAGAGTAGACAACTGTTAGTCAAAACTGAATACCTTCACATCTGGTCTGATGTGAAGGTATCAGACCAGACCAGAACATTGAGCATGGAAACTATAGGTGGGAAAAATATTTTATGACAAGGTAAATTTTATAGCAGCTAACAGAATATATCACATAGCGTGTCAGCCTGCAAAATGACACTTAGTAAACACTCAATAAGAGTACTTGCCAGATGTGAATCAAAAAATTGTGCTCTTCCATAAAAATGCTGCCTGACATGTCAGGAGAGACTACTATATAACTATGCTGTGCCCTAACAAAATCACCATCATCTGGTTTGATTGCTGATAGATGATTGCAAGAACATGTTGCATGCTTGAGTGGAAATCCAAGGTTTCAATCATCAGTAATGAATTTGCAACAGCTGCAGACAGTAGCATATTGTTTAATGTTTGTGCAGTGAGCAAAAAAAGATTCAGTGAAACTGTTGCTGAAATTCACTGAATTACAAAAACTATCGCTGAACACATTAGACATGTTGCCACAGCCCATGCAAAAATATGTATAAAACAAGCCGTATTTGAAAAAAATGAGGGTCTGATTTGTGAAACAAGTGACAGAGTAAGCACAATGTTAGGGTTTGGAGCGGATTCTGCTGTATCTTCTTGAGTTTGTTTCTCTGGTTTTATACAGAATCACAGAATGTTAGGGGTTGGACGGGACCTCTGAGGATCATCTAGTCCAACCCCCTATGCCAGAGCAGGTCCAACTACAGCAGGTTGCACAGGATGGCGTCCAGGCAGGTTTTGAGTACGTCCAGAGTAAGAGACTCCACCACCTCTCTGGGCAGCCTGTTCCAGTGCTCTGCCACCCTCAAAGGAAAGATGTTCCTCCTCATGTTCAGATGGAACTTCCTATGCTCAAGTTTCTGCCTGTTACCTCTTGTCCTGTCACTGGGCACCACTGAAAAAAGACTGGCCCCTCCTCCCGGCACCCTCCCTTTAAGCATTTGTAAGCATTGATGAGATCCCCACCTCAGCCTTCTCCAGACTAAAAAGACCGAACTCCCTCAGCCTTTCCTCAGAAGAAAGATGTTCCAGCCCCCTGATCACCTTTGTGGCTCTTCGCTGCACCCTCTCCAGCAGTTCCCTGCCCTTCTTGAACTGGGGAGCCCAGAACTGGACACAGTACTCCAGATGCAGCCTCACCAGGGCAGAGCAGAGGGGGAGGATGACCTCCCTCAACCTGCTGGCCACACTCCTCTTGATGCACCCCAGGATGCCATTGGCCTTCTTGGCCATAAGGGCACGTTGCTGGCTCATGGTCATCCTGTTGTCCACCAGGACTCCCAGGTCCCTCTCTGCAGAGCTGCTTCCCAGCAGGTCAGCCCCCAACCTGTACTGGTGTGTGGGGTTATTCCTCCCCAGGTGCAGGACCCCACACTTGCCTTTGTAAATCACATTTCATATAATCACATTTCATTCATAGGTTTCAACTACTACTTCCCAATTTGTTTAGCTCCCTGAATGCCTGCAAGTTTTCTAAAACTCTAACAGAGGGTATAATCCCCTCAAAATAATATGCAGAAATTACTTGTGGAACAACATACAACATAAGCAGAGTAACTGCTCTCACTACTAGGCTCAGGACTATATTAAGGCAGTAACATATGCCAGTGGGAGGCACACACCTTCTTCCCGCTTTCCTCCCTGGCATAAGAATACAATATACTGAATTTGGAGTTTACTTCCTTTTGAGTATTCATGCTAGGTGTAACTAAGACTCACAAAATACATGCATATGTACACACACACACACGGAGTGTAAACTGGAAAATTGGAGCCTTTTTACAGATTGTGACAAATACAGGAGTTATATTTATGCTTCATATCTCAGTCTTATACTGATAGATACTTCTGGCTTCTCTAAGAAATCTGTTCTGGTAACACCTGGTTATTTCAGGAATGGCCACACTATACCATACAGCAGTCCACCTAGCCCAATTATCTTGCTTCTAGTAGGAAATTAACAGTACATTCCTAGAAAGTGTGTTAAAAAAACAAAAAAACCCCACCCCAATCTAGAATATGTTTCCAAGCTCCAACAATTTGTTGGAGCCTTCTTGAAACAGAGACTTCTTGAAACAGAAAGGGTATCTTTGCTCTCAGGATTTCTCTTTCATTAGTTTGTCTCGTTTTGAACCAACTGTAACTTCCACAATGTATCATGGCAAAGAGTTCTGCAGTTTAATTATGTACCATGTAAAGAAGAATCTCCCTGTGGCTGTTTTGAACATTACAACAACTGGAAAAGAATACTGTATCAGGCCAAAACAGGGATGTTATAATCATGCAAAGTCCTTACAACAGCCAACACAGCATGGATACAAAGTAAGTTCCTTGCTGCAGTGCATCATCAAGATGTTTTTCAGGTATTTCTGAAAGTAAAATCTCTTCAAAATATTACAGGTGCATTTACATTCAGTTTTGTCTTGCGAATACTATCAACCTTTCAGCATAGTCAATGGGATTACAGGGGCTGTGAACGATCGAGGATTTGGTCAGATGAACACAAGCTGTGCTCTGCTCACTTTCCGTAACATCAAACCCTTGATACTGAGAGTCTCAAAGAGGATATAAAAATGATCATTTATAAAATATTAACTGCTTTTTCAGTGAATCCAGGGGCATCAGAAAATTTGAAGAAAAGCTGTTGACTTGTTAATCTAAGGTATCAATCCTGCCAAAACTCTCACCGATTCCTGTTACAGGACAAATCTTCGACTCACCTGAAACTACCCCTCATCAAATGATGAAGCATTACACTATTTGAAGGGTTTTTTTCAAGAAATCTCTCACTGAAGGAGATGTGAAGTTGTGTGTAAAACATCTGCTTATTTTTAAAAGGCAACTCTGAAGGACCAGCAAAACCTAGTAGCTGAGCACAATCATGCAAAGGAATTGTTCATATAAGGCAGAATAAAACATAGGAAAAAAATTCTCTGAAAGCGTGTTTAATGCTTATGTTTTCAGATAAAGTTTTCTGCAACTGAATCACAGATGCAAAAAAATGAGCAACAAAGGATTTTTTTTCCTTCAGTGATAGTGTTAACAACTTAAGAGCAACATCAAAGAGCAGAGGATTTGTTTGAAGAAAGCATTATAATCTTCAGCATATTTTGTTTGATCTTTTACAGAATTGTGACATTTCCCCACATGTGAATAAAAATGGCGGTAGCAATACACAAAAGATGAGCTAAACTTCCTGGGACCATTCAACAGAGTAAAAACGCATGAGTTCCTCTGGGTTTGACAGAACAAATACATAATTCCAGCTCGCAAAAACTCTTAGTAACTCTTTACTCTATTGGAGAGATGAGAAAACTGAAGTACAGATCCAAAGACCTGGCTTGATCTGTTTTAGGACTTTCATGGTGCCAAAGCAAAGTTAAAAAAAGGTACTTGAAGAAATAACCAAAAGAAAAAATACATCATTTAATATATAATCAACTGTTCTAAATCATACTACTTACGTTGGCTTATGGTGGGTTTTGATGTACACACCGTTTGTGGCCTACAAAAAATGTCCAATGTACTGTGGAAATAACTGTATTTCTGCAGTGGGAAAGAGTGAATAAGTATTCACTTTTTAATTTTATTTTTTTTTTTTAACGAGTATAGGTCTTAATTTTAAAAGATTTAACTTTTCTTTCCAAGATAAATAATTTAGGGGGTTTTGTCCTTGTATAGAGTTAATTCTATTTTATAATTCAGTTTTTACCTATCATTGATTTTTCTGCACTAAGAAGTGGAATAACATAATTTCTTTATAAAGGAAAAATTGATCTAGTCCAGAATGAGGTTACTTTCAGAATATCTGTAAAAAAAAAAATCTAATTACAGTTTCCTAAAGAGGAAACTGAGAAGAAACGTAGAGTAGAAATAATTTGTAACTACAGTGCAAAGAACTCCAAAAGATATTAAAGATCTATAAACACTAAGAAAATTCAGCTGCCTTGTTTCTTTCTTCACTAATCAAGTGTCTGAAGTAAGCATTTTTAATCTGCAATTGCTATTAAGGACATTAATTTAAAGGCCTAGCAAAAATTATGATAATATAATCACAGCAACTTTGTAGGTTACTCCAAAGTCCCATAGGTGCTGTGTTCAGTGCTGAACCCCCTCTTCGCTCCTCCCTAGAAAGTACCCTGGTGGTGAAACAAAACCAAACCACCAACATTTAAAGATAATTTACAATACAGCACTTTACAGGACCACATCATGCCATAGTTTAGGGCAGCTTTATATGAGGTAATCTAGGTAATTATATGCATGTAAACCTGACAGCAGCCCTAGCTATAATAAATAGCTAATATGGTATTTTATTAATAAAAAAAGGATGTGTAATTATTGACAAGCAACAACAATTTATGGTAACTAGACCCTATCAAACTAACCTGACATTTTTACGAGATTACAAATTTAGTAGAACAACATAATAGTGATGTTGCAACTTACCCAGATTTGCGTGTGGCATTTGATATGGCACTGACATTTTCATTAAGAAACTAGAACACTATGAGATCAATGTTAGATGGCTTTAACTGATATGTTTCAAAATGTAATTTTGTACAGTGAATCATCAAATGTCTATTTTTCAAGGTGGTCTTGCAGTGATCATCTCCTAGCCCTATGTTACTCAAAATGTTTGTTAACAATCTGGAAGAAAGAATAAAGTAACTACTCATAAATTTTTCAGATGGCACAAAATCTAGGGGAGTGGAAAACAACAAGTAAAAGTCACTGACAACGCCACATGAACAGCTCACTCAGCTGAGGTCAAACACATAATATGCATTTTAAAACAGCGAAAAATTAAGTCACACGTGTAGATGTAAGGGCCATGCAGGCAGGAGGAAGGACTCTGTCCAGCGATGCAGTAATTTGAAATGACTGAGGTTTTTGGTGGATGATTAGCTGAGTTGGAACCCTCACAATGGCATTAAGGTTAAATTTCTTAATAAAACTGCTAGATATCAACATAAGTAAGCAGACTATATCACCTCTGTAGTTGGCACTAATAGCATCACTGCTGTAACTGTGCCTGGTTCTGATGTGTGGAATTTATAAGAAATGTTAAAAATTGCTAAGAATGAGGTAGATAACTAAGCAAATGATTAAAACAAGGTTTTATTACTTACCTCAAAATATGCAAGGAAAGGATAGCTGAAGTTTAGTCTATGGAAACCACCATGAAGAAAGAGAGGGCTCATGATAATAAAGGACAGTAGATAGAAACTGAAGACAGACAAGCTGAAGGTGGACAGAGAATCTGTACTAGAATTAGAGTACATTTCAAATAAGCAAGTTAATTAATTAACTGCATAAATCAAGGGGTGGTTTTTGTTTAATTCACCACTGGCTTTTTTAAGTCAAGGACATGTGCTCTCCTGAATTACACGTTCTTATTCAAAAATCTGTTACTTCAGGAAAGGATCACAACTTGTGTTACACAGGAGGTTAGATAAAATTATCAGAATTTTCCTTCTGCTTTTATACCTATGCATCACTTTTTTCCCACCCAGGCATGCCAACTAAGTAATTCAAAGTTTCTGTGGTGCATAGGGTCCCCTTCACATGTCTTTCTGACTTCATATTTTGTATCTCAGCAGTTCTGGATTCCGAAACAATTCCATTAGACCAGGGAGGATCCTGAAATGCTAGCACACGTACTGATTGCCTTAAAAAATTATACTTCGGAACGCAACTGTTCATCACGGAAATAAAGGGAAAACATAATTAAAAAAAACAACACAGAAATTGGAATATATGGAAAGCAGGTAAAACAAGGGATAACATGTCTATGAAAGTTTTTGGAGGCTCAAAGCAAATGCCTGCTAAAAATCATTTTTATAGTTCATATAATTTAAAAATAGAGTAGATCAAAGCAATTGTGTATAGGCTTGCATTTATATCATTACATATGTGATATGATAACGTTATGTATGCTATTGTGATTTATTAGAAGGCTCACACACATCTTAAAGATGACACTTAACAACACCACGAGATTTATCTTAACATACTGTAAGGTATTGACTGTTTCAGCCATACATGTGGATTCTTAGGTTCCTGTAAAAATTTGGGTCAAGTAACTGGCTTGATTAATTTATGATATAAAATTAATCATTAAGTCAATACTATATCTGCTCTGTAGTTATTCCATTTTTTATAAGAAATGTATGTACATTAACTGCAGTTATAAACTTAAAAGTTGGATTGACTTTGGTCATTGTTCTGTGTAACTAGCTAGGCTTTTAAAGTTTCCTCACAAACAATTTAGAAGCTTCTTTTGTTATGCAAGAGAAACTTGACTGGGGATGTTCAAATTGATTCTCAGCTTCACCATGGAAGGATAAATCAAGCCAAAGCGTCAGGTGTGTTTAATAGGACAACTTAACTTCGTGATTAAAACAGAGCCATTTTAATCTTTAATTTGGTGAATGGATAGGTTTCTGAAGAGAAGAGAATTTAAATCAGAAAATTCTCTGAAACTGCTTGCTCATTTGTTAACTCTTGCCCCTTCTTATATCATAAAATAGGAAAGATAGAGTAAAGCTACAATGATGAGTGTGGTTTGCTTCTTACTTAACTTGCATTTATGCTTTATTGCTTTTACTTGTGTTAGCTTTACTTGCCATACCACTCGGGATAAGAGAATACAACAGTTCCTAAATAGTAAAAGAATGGCAGAGCCTCTAGTAAATGAAAAATACTCTGAAACTTGTACTGTATGAAATTTGAATAATTCTCTTCTCAAGTCTGGATAGAGAAGCTGTCATAATCTTACTTCACAGGTTGTGTTACAAGAATTCTTATCTTGTATTTTAATTAGCACTCCTGTTGCATCATAGTTACTGTGAATTTCTTATTTATTTTTAAAGCACGTGATATCTGGACTAATCTCTAATGCATAAGGCAAACTAACATGGACAGCAATGAAATATAAAGTCAAGAGGTTTCTTGGTATTAAGAAACAGCTCAGGATTTTTAAAATTACTCATAGCAATATTATGACATTGAAAACATTGGACTGCCACCTTGGACTTCTGGAGGGCAGACTCTGGTCTTTCAGAAGCCTGGTTGACAGAGTCCTTTGGGAGGCAGTCTTGAAGGGCAAAGGAGTTCAGCAAGGATAGCCATTTTTCAAAAAGGAAGTTTTAAAGGCACGGGAGCCGGTCATCCCCATGTGCCAAAAAAAGAGCAATTGGAGAAACGGATGGGCCTGGCTGAACAGAGACCTATAGTTACAACTCACGGAAAAAAAAAGGAAAATTTATGGCCTTTGCAAGAAGGGACAGGCCACTCATGAGGACTACAAAGATGCTGCGAGCCTGTATCAGAAAAAATCATGAAAATCAGATGGGCCAAAGCCCAACTAAAACTTAACCTGGCTTCTGATGTTAAAGACAATAAAAAAAGTTTCTATAAATACACTAGCAACAAAAGGAGGACTAAGGAGAACCTCCACCCTTCATGGGGGTGGAACCATAGTGACAAAGGATGAGGAAAAGGCTGAGGTACTTAATGCCTTCTTCGCCTCAGTCTCTAAGCCAGGGAGCAGAATGAAGCCCCCGTAATCCAAGGGGAAAAGGTGAGTGACCTGCTACAGCACTTAGACACACACAAGTCTATGGGGCAGGACGGAGTTAAATCCAGTTGGTGACAAGTCACAAGTGGTGTTCCCCAGGGCTCGGTATTGGGGCCAGTGCTGTTTAATATCTCTATCAACAACCTGGATGAGGGGATCAAGTGCACCCTCAGTAAGTTTGAAGATGACACCAAGTTGGGTGGGAGTGTCAACCTGCTTGAGGGTAGAGATCCCTACAGAGGGATTTGGACAGGCTAGATTGACAGGCTGAGGCCAGTGGAATGAGGTTCAACAAGGCCAAGTGCCAGGTCCTACACCTGGGTCACAATAACTCCACACAGTACTATAGGCTTGGGGAAGAGTGGCTGGAAAGCTGCCTGGCAGAAAAGGACCTGGGTGTGTTAGTTGACAGTTGGCTGAATATGAGCCAGCAGTGTGCCCAGGTAGCCAAGAAGGCCAACAGCATCCTGGCTTGTATCAGGAATAGTGTGGCCAGCAGGACTAGGGAAGTGATCATCCCCATGTACTCAGCACTGGTGAGGCCCCACATCAAACACTGTGTTCAGTTTGGGCCCCTCACTACAAGAAAGACATGGAGGTGCTGGAGCGTGTCCAGAGAAGGGAAAAAAAGCTGGTGAGGGGTCTAGAGAACAAGTCTTACGAGGAGCAGCTGAGGGAACTTTTTTTTTTTTATCCTGGAGCAAAGAGGGCTGAGGGGAGACCTTATTGCTCTCTACAACTACGTGAAAGGAGGCTGTAGGGAGGTGGGGTTCTGTCTCTTCTCCCAAGTAACTAGCATTAGGACAAGAGGAAACGGCCTCAAGTAGTGCCAGGGGAGGTTTGGATTGGTTGTCAGAAGACAATTCTTCACTGAAAGGGTTGTCAAGCGTTGGAACAGGCTGCCCAGAGAAGTGGTGGAGTCACCATCCCTGAAGGTATTTAAAAGAGGGGCAGATGTGGTGCTGAGGGACATGGTTTAGTGGTGGTTTTGGCAGTGTTAGGTTATTGGTTGGACTTGATCATGAAGTTCTCTTCCAAGCTAGGTAATTCTATAATCTAACGGCTCCAAGGAAAGACAGACGGACATGGTTCCTTTCACAAATAATCGGCTACGTCACTGTAAACAAAGAACAATAAATAAATGATATAATAATGTATCAGAGCCTTCATATAATGAGATGATAGTTCTTTTATTTACTATATTCAGATTTTGATAATATCATTAAATTTACTACTTTACTCTTGATATTCCAACTGCTACAGAATTTACTTCTGTTCTCAGCTAAAACTGAGGTCTGATCTGATCAAAGCAAAATAAGAAAAAAAAAAAAGAAGCATGTTTCATCTGAACAGTGAGGCTTGAGAAGAATAGCTTTGGATGCTTTAAAGAAAAAGCATTTGGTAAGCTGCATATTTAAAGCATCCAAGCTGAGTGCTATTCCCTTGATTTCTTAGTCCAGCCTATTCCAGATGAGCAGACACCCTGTGAAACAGATAGACTATGAAAAGATGACATAATCTTGCTATCCTCAGTACTAAACCTAATGACAATAAACATGCAGAAGGACAAATATTCATGACATCTTCAAAAATTTCAATATAATGAAATTGCAAGTTTCAAATCACGCAGGGAAAATAACAAGAGAAGTTACCTAATGAAAAACATAACACGCTTCCTATTGCAAACTCTTTGTCCCAAACACACCCTGGAACATTGATACTACTGTATGGTGGAATGTGACCATTAGAAACCATGTATAATAACCATATACCAATCATTTAAAAAAAAAAGTGGAGCAAAAATAGGTAAGTGACCATCTGGAAAATAAGTCTTTGCTCTAGACACTGGAGATTGCTATAGAGCTTGATTAGAAGGGTATACTCATACTTAAGGCAACTTAATACTCAGAGATGCTTCTGTAAGTTCACGGAAGTCCTGTTGTTTTTCTTGTAGAAACATTTTGTAGAAACCTAATTTTCTTTGGAGACTGGAGAAGATATAAAAATGCTATTCAGTTATCATGATGATGGACAGTTGATGCAGTCCTCATCAGGAATGAAAAGTTAAACATAACAGTAGTGAGACATATCACACTGAGATAGAAGTACATTCATATTTCCATTAAAGTAATGTTTCCTTATGGAAACAATGGCTTAAACCATATCTGACCTATAATCCTGTTTAATACTTTCAATATTGTTTCTGAGATTTTAGCGTATAGCTACTCTTTCAGCATATCAAGCAAGAATCTCAAGAACACATACAGAACTTTAATACTTTTTCCACAGGTTTCTAAAGTTCAAAACAATTTGCCCTATATTTTGCCTTGGAGACAGGGCAATGTCTTTCAGAAACTGATGCACATTGACTTGAGCGTGGGACTGATGTGAAGCCGATTCCTATGAAATCACCACTTCAGTGGTTTACAGAGATATTATGGCCCTGTCTCTGCCCAGCTATGAAAGCTGCCATATTATTTCCTGTGGCTCTTGAAGACTTTTGAATAGCAGGAGTCAATGAAGAGAAAGAAAATGTACTAGCATTTTTACACAAAGAAGTAGAAAACTCCTCCTCTTTATAATCAGAAATGTACTTCACTTGGTGACAAACAGAAAGTGTTCTGTATGATATTTTAGAGAACTGAAGAAGTTTGAGCTTAATAAGAACACTTCTTCGGTAATATTTTATTTGAATAAGGAATAAAGAGTTTAGTATCATATGTATTCAGATTGCTTGTAAGGACAAGCCTGAATCCACCAAAATAATACCAGAAATGCCTTTCCCTCCAACCCCGTAAAAAGAATAAATAAATACCAGACCCTCAAGAGGATAGCAGCTGAAATTTCATTTGAGGTACAGTATCTATAGTTTTTGTTCAACTACAAGTGACAGCTGTATTTATTCAGCAGAAAACATATGTTCCATTTATTACCATTACACTGAAAACAAAATCCAAACTCAAGATAGTTCCAATAGCACCCACTCAAGCTGCAATTTGTTGAGAAATAGTTTGCTTCTGTACATTTCCCTGAGGTACTGGAACTGATTATTTATAATGGTCTAAGAAAATCAGCACTTCAATTTTAACTCTGTGGTATGGTACATTCTACTTAACATAAATTCTACATAATATACTATATTTTGCAAAGCTTTTTTTTTCTTTTTATCTTCTTGGAAAAATGACTGATCTCATTATCACAATTTAGTCATCAATTTGGACAAAGTAATTATACAAAGCAGTTCTAAGATTGAAAGTCTTACAAATATTAAACAAATACTGAAAAACTTTGAATTATTACTTCAAATATACCACTGATCACCTTTTCACTAGACAGGAGAACTATGTTCATAAAAAGACTAAATTAATTTATGTCTTTTTAAAGAAAGACTAGGAGCTTGTTCATGGGACTCCTTTTCTTTAAACATGGCAGCAATCTTTGCTCTTCAGTCATACAGCTGTTTGGGAACATTTTTAGTCCAAGAATACACTGACTGACAAAAATGTAGAGCTAACCAGTTCCTCCTTTAATGAATCCTATTCTTTCAAAAATAATAATAATAAAAATTAAAAAAAAAAGAGAAAAGAGGCCAATAGTGACACGAGAAACCAATACTTCAGCTCTTCAGCATTTCACGACAATGAAACTAGAAGTACATTCTTGTAGGAGGGAAAAAAAACGCCTCTTCATCCATAGACCAAAATTTCATCTCTCTCTGTCTAGAACAAGGTTTCCAATAACATTCAGCCATAACACCAGGACCTCAGAGGTACGGGTGAGGTTTCTTCATGATATAAAGAGCAGTTTGTAAATCACTTACTAATAAAGCTCAACTCTCACCTATCAGTAAAACCTTCATACACTTTTATAGGTTTGAAACGTGAACTGTGATGCTGCTCTGCACTGAACAAAGCAACCTTTGGCTATCTAGCTAAGTGACAAAAAAATCAGTTCAAGCTATTCAAGCTGTAACTAAATTATGCTCGTGTGAGAGCAGTATGTGGAATTTCAGAGAACCACGCCTGTTTCCATAGCCTTTGGGTTACCTGTTTCAAAGAATACAGAGAATTACAAGAAAAAGAACTCAGAGAGAAAAGTAAAAAAAAAATGCTTGAAAACCGAAAGCCTGGAGCACCGATGGTGCATTCAATCATTTCTCTAGAGTAAGTGTCTACCTGCACAGCTACACACAGCACTGCTGGCTGAAAGTGTTTTGAGACAGCTCCTGAAGTACAAGGTCCTGCCTCTTTTAGTGAATGGTCCCACTTTGCAAAACAGCTTGAAAGACTCTAACTTGATCATCATTTAAAATGTGTCAGTGTGAATCAGCTCAAGTCAACTTTTGCATTTGCTAATTAATATACTTGAAGTTTATTATAAAAGTGATTTGAGTGTTCCACAATTGCAGTAACACGTGTCCACAGCAATTTCATCCTTTTGGAGCTGTATAAGTTCAGATTGAATGTATTATTTCTGATAGACTGTAATTAATGTGAAAAAAATAATTAATGTAGAAAAAACATTGAGCCCTGCATTGGACACTGTGTATTTTGTACACCATTTCTCAAACACTGGACTCTTCATTTTGCTTCATGAAGTAGTCCAATATTAAATCTCTGAAAGAAACACTGCCTGTTGTCTTTCCATTTTCAACTGTGTTTGTAAGAGTTTATGTTTATGGACTGAGCACACAAATTCTTAAGAGCCTATTAACTCCTGCTATGGGGTAACAGCCTATAACTGAAATAAGCATGAAGAGAATGTCCCCCGGGCAGCACAGGGGACTGATATCCAGTCTTCCAAGTTCTTGAATTTCTCAATCAGCACTCAGTCATATTTTAAGATGCTACAGTTGCAACATTTACCTTTTATAATTATTTCTCTTGCATTTCTTTTGCTCATAATTATGGACTATAACAATAAAACATCACAAAATACTTTTTTCCCTCCCCACTCCAAGCTCAAAAGAAGTTGTAATCACAAATAAAGCATATAGAGCACACCATATGAAAATTTAAGTTCAGTTTAGCTGAGCAAACCCCCAAAAATTAATCATGTATTTTATATTTGAGAGCTCATTGGACGATGTGTCAAATCACAGTGCATTTATCATTAAGATATTCATTATAACTTTCGGCAATAAATTACAAATTTTATTTAACTAAGTTGAAATCTGAGTTCCATTGCTTTCTAATGTTGTCAACTACTTTATTTTCATACTTGCAACCAGAAGAATTACAGCCTGTAATTTCTGGCAAAAGACTAATTTTATATCAAAATACATACAAATTAGTATTTTAGGAAAACACATGTTGCCTCTCAGAGGTATGTTGCAAACTGGTGTTTATGAGAACTGGAAACCAATGAAAAACAATTTTTAAGCAAAACATTTAGGTCTTGGGGGTGAAATAATGGAGGAGTCTTTTTCTTTGCTTGAACAGCAGTATTTGCAATTTGTTGATAACTGACAACTAACAGTCTAAAAGCTTCTTTGTTACCCATCGCTGCAAAACAGCATGTACACTGTGGAGCTATTTCAGACAGACAAAATATAATTGCACAAACTTTTTAATGACAATGCAAAAATGAATATTTAGTCATAAAATGTGAATTAATCTCTGAAAGAGTGTAATAGCCAAGAAAAGTTTTGAGGTTTCAATTTGTGAATTAGTCAAGGTTACTTTTTGTCTTTTCCAAGGACATATGATGCATTCATGAAAGTCACACAGGCATGAAGTTCATTATTGATTTAAAAAGGCAAAAATCTCTGCTGAATTTCTTTGGTCTGTTTTAAAAAAAAAAAAAGCAAGTTTTCACATGTAACCGAAATGAAGTTCAGCCAATGCCTGGGCTCATTCCCAAAGGAAAGATCAAATTAGTCCCTAATTTCTGCAGTTAATTCTGCCTCCAGATATTAGTACAGAGATGACATTGGGAAAGAGACGCAAGTACTCTAGCCCAGGTGAGTTAGCTACGCCTTCCTTTGCTTTCGTGGTAGGGTTTAACCATCTGGTTGCAGATCATCTCAGATAATCAGCAGGAGATTTTATATCTGTATATATCTGATCCCATATACCTGTATGGGATTTGGGAACAAATGGATGACATCAAGTCACTACAAGTTCAGGTATGAAAAATTCTGGGAATAGGCACAGTACATACAGGTAGTTGGGCTGTTTTACTGGAGCACGAGAGAGTGACAAATCCTGGAGGGGATCCCTCCTAGCAGAAGCCCAAAAGCTGCAAGACCTGTTTCTGACGGCTGTGCACGGAGACAGCCATAAATCCCACACTGTTAAAACAACCATTTGTTGTCTAAAGTAAGATAAAATATTTCCTGACATCATCTGTGGCCAAACAGGAGACACCTATGGAACCGCCACTATGATGCGCCACTTCACAACTGTCTTTCTAGGAAAGACAAAGAGAAGACTACAGCAGAAGAGGTGAGTGTCTCCAAAGAAAGGCACTTAACATTACCCCAGTTTGCAGGTCTTTGATTAATAGAATCCTTTCATATGTACAGAGATTTGTGTTTGTCTTAAAAAGCTGTGTCCAGAAGGAACACCTCAAATCAAGCTTTTCCTGAGAAGTACCTCTAAGAATTCTTTGGTATTAACTACTATTGAACAATATTTAACATATGAAAAGATATAAGTATGCATAAGTAATATTTTAAAAAAACCTTCATTTTTAAGAATCTGAGATGTCTATACTGCTTCTTTCCCAGGCTTTTCATTGGTGTCACTTTGAGAAACTCTTAAAGTAAACAACAGCATGTGGGAGAACAGATTGTAAAGTAATCAACAGTGTGAAGAATCTGCTTCTGTGGACAAAGGCTGAAAATCTGATACGAAAGATCTGATATGCAAGATGACACAGAAATTTGAAGGTTTCAGGGCACCGATATATACACAGTAGTTATAAAATAAGCCTTGACATAAAAATTCAAGTATCACATTCTGCATTTAGCATATGCATCCTTGAATATCTAAGAATTCTACTTCAGTGAAAGAGATGACAAAATGATTTCCTTCTTCATTGCAAGGAGTAACTGACCAAGTTCCTCTTTTTTGCGAAACATTGGAGATAAATTATCTGATGCTGAACAGCTCTTTTGAAGTGTACCTTATGTGTCAATTTACATTAATATCTGCAATTCTAATACGGTTAGAATTGCTACAAACGATTATTCTTAAGTGCCACAGTACTTGGAGGAACGTGACAAAATCTTACCGCTGTGTTTCCATTGCACCTTTGGGACTGGCAAACACCTCTTATCCTGTTGGCAATCAGCACATCATCCCAGCAAGATGGACCCTTCAAAATAAAGCCAAAGCATATAAAAGCTTTAATCTACTTAATAAGCAAACATAAAAGTTGCGTTTGTTGCCTCTCTTCCTGCCCCATTTCTTTCAGACTATAGCTAGACAGTTTTATCATGTTTATGCTGAAAAACTCCAATTGGATTACATGACAATATTCATCAGGAAAGCTCAGTCTCTGAAAGGACATACAGCCCCTGCATCCTGAGGTCAGAGTTGTGAACAGGAGTTAAATAGTAGGTATGTTTTCTCAGCTTAAGACAGGGACTGACTTAATTATGATTAAAAATCTACAAAGACTCCTCTTCTGGTTCAACACTGTTTACACCTTGGCCCGAACCTGACTAAGGGGAAAAAAAGAAAAAAATACAACAGCTGGAAGTAGAATACACAGCTAGAAAGACTGGAGCATAACACAAAGACTAGGTTTAACAACAAAACAGAGAATAGCTACTTAAGTATTAAATGGCACTAACTTTACTGAAATCTGTTTCTGTTTTCATGGGCTGCTGATGTGAATTTTGATAATGTTTGCTGTAAACAAATTAAACTTCTTGTTGACAGATAAAGCTTCTACCTAACTATAATAAAACATAATGAAAGTGTGAAGTGAGGATTATTTATATTCCTGGACATTTACATTAGCTGCAAGATTTGTCAGCCATTGTTAATAAGAGAAAAACCAAACAAGCCAAAACCAGCCACACAAAACACCAAACCAAAACCATAAAAACCCAGAAAGAAAGAAAATAGAAAAATCCTTTGCCAGCTTTGGTATGACTTTTTGAATGTAAACAGTTCATTAATGAGTGTACTAGAAAACAGAGAGTAAATTTAAAGATTACAAATCAGCATCATTAATACTTCACAACTGCAAAATAGTGTGGTTAACAGCAGGATCTATCAAAGAATAATATTTATATATATGGCATATTTAGGAACATTTATAAAAATATTTCCCAGCACATAAAAAGTTTAAATGATGTTACCTTAAGTCTTCTCTTCTAATATTAATCTTCTAGTATTAATCTCACACCAATTGATATTTAATTCATAGACAACAAAAATTAGTCTAAGAAATAGATATGAAGCTTACAGATATCCATATGCATAGCAGAAATAAATAATTAGGAAGATATAAATAATTAAAATATTCACTCGTGTGGATTACTTGTGTGTTTAGGGTAATGTCACTACTCAGGAATAACAGGAGAACTTTACCCAGAAGAGAAGTCATGGCAGCCAAGACATTTAACTGCATTAGTGAAATTAGTGGCTATTTAAATCAAAGTTGGATTTCAAAGTAATCCAGTATCATATCTACATCCATCTTTTTACTTCTGTCTGAGGCCTTTCTTCAGCATAGTGCAGATGTGGCTAAGACAACTTTGAACTAACTTAGTAGTAGGAACTGAGGTATAAAAGGTTGACCTAGCCTATCTGAAAAGTTGAGTAAAACTGCTTAGTCTGTGCTGAGCTCTGCTCTCTACTGCCATAGCTGAAGTGCTGGCATTTGAGATAGATAAAAAAGAGCTTGGACACATATAAGTTGTGCTGCAGGAAGAACAGAAGAGCCTCTTTCAGGGGTTATGTAAAAAACAACCTCCTTTTAATTGTTTTCTACTCGGTAGTTGAAATTTTCATTCAATGCTACCCCATTTATTTATTTTTCTCCATGCCATCAAAGATCGTGCAGATCTGTAGCACACCTTTCACAGTAGTTTACTCTCCAGGAACAAAAATAATCTACCTTGCCATTCCCTCATACAAATGCTGTTCCTTACCTTTGATCAACTTTCTACTCTCTTCGTAGGTCTTCCAATTCTACTTTATCTTTTTAGAATATGAGAAACATCACACAATATACAAGACTTACTCATGTGTTGGACTAGGAAATGGGAAGATGGTGTCTCTGAATTTGTTCTTTATTTCTTTCCTAAATAATTATTAAAATGTGATTTACTTTGCTGATGGTTACTAAGCACCGAGGCAGCATTTTGGTGGAATAATCTATCATGGCCTAGGTCTCATTCCTGAATGTAATAGTTATCTCAAAATCCATCACATATATATAAACCTTGGGTTTATTTTCCCAGTTTCCTTTACTTTAAAAGGACTCGGTAACAGTTTTTCTGCTGTTCACAAGTTATAAACTTTTTTTTTTTGCTCGCCCAATTACATCTTTATATTGAAGGTGATGGAATAATGCATTTGATTTGGTTTTCTGGGGGAGAGGTGTGTGCTTTGTTTTAATTTATCTCATTACTTATCTCACTCATTTTTCTGAAATATGCATCCTTGATTCCAATAATGTCCTTTTTTTTTCACGCCCACAATTTAGTCATGCTAGCTTCCATTCAGTACTCCTTAAATATCTGTGCACATAATCTTTGATTCCAGTATAACTTCCATGTCTCCTCCAAAGATTTAACTCTTTTTAGCTGCCCCATCTAGCTTCTTCTCAACAAGCACCCTTACTTTTATATGACTTCTCTTTTTTTTTAAAGTTAAGCTTAATACTTGTGTGTCTCTCAGATTTTGGGAAGTAGCTGAATGTAAATGTATTACAGTCATTGCTAAAGAACAGGTCTTCGTCACTAACATTATAGACCAGGTCCTCTGCACTACCTTCTCTTGCATGTTCTTTGACCAGCTCTTCCACCAACACAACCTGAGAGCATCTAATAGCTTGCTCTTGGGATCATGGTTTGACATGGTACTTACCTAATTTACGTGGAAGTAATTGAGATATCCTATTATCATAATTTCTGCTATACTTTCAAACTTTTGATTTTCCCCAGCATGTTAGACACTACCATGGGCTGGTCCAATGGCTGTTAATGGGAGTCTCATATTTTTTCCCTTTTCAGGCCTAGAATGTCACTCCATAAGGATACTGTGTAACCCAATGACTTGTTAAAAAACAAGTAAGACTAACAAGTTAACACTTCCTTAACCTCTGTTCCTCTTCCTTCACGTTAAAATTTGTTAGTATATATTTAGTAGAACATTCATTTTTCCAATTTAGAAGAATTCAGTAGGTTTGTATATCTTTGGATAATCCTTACATAATTTACACTAGGGAAGAGGACACTAGAAAGAAAGGGCGGGAAATAAGAAGTAAGAATGCCTTATAAATTTTGGTGTGGGGAGGGGATGGGCACAAGGTAGAACACTCAAAATCCCTAAAAAAACCCCAAACACACCCAACAAAACCCACTCAAACCCCCAGCACAACCACTTTTTCCTGGTCCTGATAATAATATCAGCAGTAAATCCTTGTGTTACTTCATCCCTGCATGATTAATATGAGACTCTCAAAGTTAATGATGCTCTGGTAGTATACACACAAAAATAGAGTCACAAGATTGCTACACAATGAGATAATTTAAAACAGTCTCACAGAAGCAGTTCCATAGGTATATCTTACCAACTGTGGCACTAATTATCTCGATTTTATAATAAGGAAATACTTCAAGCTAAAATTTTAGAGGAATTAATCCTTTAACTTCACTGAAGTTATTTCAGGAGAAAAATTCCCAAGTATTCCATAGTTTGGAGGTCTACATCCATAATCACAAAAATGTAAGAAGGCATAGAAATTCTTAAGCAAGAAAGAAAACATGCATAGAACGCTTTGTAAGGTTGAGTGAGATTCTAGAAAAGCACTTATTTAAAAAGGATTTGAAGCAGTCACTATATTGATTACACCACAGTCTTATAGTAGTTGAGAAAGAAGCAGCTGATTTGCAAAACATAATTAAGAAAGCATCCTTAAAGAAAGCAGAAAAGAAAGGAATTGATCCAATATCAACTACTGTTAGTTACAACTCAACTACTACAACTAGCACCAGATCAGGTCCAAATATGCTTAACATGGAAATACCTTTTTGTTTATTAATAGTAACAACAATTACTTGAATTTTGTGGTCACCTTTTCAGGTCTCACCTATGAGGGAAAGCTGGTGTCCTATATATGGCATGGTGTGACCTTACAGTGCTCTCGCTCTGCAATAACTTCAAGACATTTCTCATGCACAGAAGAGTACTTTTTGCATGAAGCAGCTCTCTGAAATAAGAATATGTCGTCTTCTACTTAAGGCATGCTAAAAGCACATACACAAGCAACTAGTAGCACAGTCTTACATTACTCAGCTGTTCGCTCACACTGTAGCTAACAACTTCTTATATTTTCCTTCATAAAAAAACCACCCTATCCAACACTTCTTTACAGTAACTCTTACGGTGGCCATAAAACCCCTAAGAAAATCTGGTGCATTTAACTCTTTTGATAACATTAACCAGGCCCAGATTTAAGTCAACAGTATTTTCTTTTTGTTCTAGCAAGGGTTTGCTCAAGATCTTAAGGGGCAAGTTAATCCAGCAGGAGAAATCCAAGAAGGACTGGCAGAATATCTTGGGCTTGTGCCTGTCTGGCAGGAAGGACAGTGCGAGGGATGGGCAGGGGGAGTACCAAATAATAAAACCCAAACAAAAACGCCTACAAAATTCTATGACTCACTTTCCAGATTTGTAAGAAGGGGAAAATCTCCTTTCCCACATCTGTGCTCGGCATTCTTCAGGGTCATTTTACTATTAATGATAATGTAATACACTTCTAGAAGATCTAGTGTGCTGGGAATTTTAGTTTTCCACCTTTGGGAAAAAAAAAATATAAAGACAAGAAAGACATTTGTCCTTGAAAAAACACGATGCATTCAAAGTGTTAATGTTTCTTTAGCAACAGCACTACCAAATGTCATTGCTATAATTGCATCAAAATAAAATTAGGAATTCTGGCAAGATAAACAGTTTGAAATGCAATTTTTGTATCATTCTTTCTTGAGTCTAAGAAAAGCCTGTCAAACTGCAGGCCAGCCAATCACTTGTGGTGCTGTAACACTGTATGCTGTAGTGTTTATTATTATTAGTTTGCATTAATCAAGAACACACTGTGAGAAGAACAAAGCCTTCTGATTGCGAGATTAAAGTAACTGCACGTCTTGTATACAACCAAATGACTCCCAGAGAAAGCTATGCGTTAACAAGGATGTATCAGAGAAGACTTTTCCGGTGTATAAATGGGAAAATGAGAGAATAAATAAGGAAATAGAAAGAATATCAGTATATCATTCAATAAAAAAAGTCAAGTCAAAAGTAGTTGAGTATTTCCCAAATAACCAGGTATGGAAATCTTTATGCTTTGGGCGTATGGCTGTTGTTTCTTCCCTTTTTGAGAGGAAAAACAGGAAAAAGAGTTGGCCAATGGCATATTAAATTTGAACTGAAGCTCCTATGCAGCAAATGAACAACAGGGAGGATTGAGCTGCTTTTTCAATGTATGAGGGAAGTACTGAAAACCTGTGTACATTCCACAAGTACATTGTACTGGTGACCAATACAGTGGACAGTACACTCTACTTGCAATGTACTTTCCATCCAGTAGCCTAGATCTGATTTTGTATTGTAGAACCACAACTGAATTTCGGTCAACAATCACGTAAAAAAAAATAAAAATCTTTGAGAACAGAAATAGTATCTAGAGATCTCAGATGACAAATTGTTAAAAATGCAGTTGTTGACAGAACTGTTGACCTGTAAAGTCAGGGAAAGGTCAGAAGCAGAGGTCAACAACAGAAAGCAGTGATTCATCAAAGACTTTGAATCATTTAAAAAGCTGGAAACTATCCATGTATTCAATGCTTTGTATTTTCCCTGCTTTATATTCTCCCCCAGTGAACAATATGCACCAGAATATCATTAAAGCAACATCTTTGTACCTGCTAATATCTACATGAGAGACATAAATCATGAAAATGTTGAGCAAATGACCCAACCAAGGGACAAGTATTAATGCAGAAGGATTTTTAAAATAATGTAAGAAATAATTTCGGGTACTTGAGAGGGTTTAAAAATCAGCATACAAGCCACTGATAAAGTGCTAAATCCATTGCAAACCGTGTGAGCACTCAAGACTCCTCTGCAAAGTGATAGTTATTGACCTTTCTACATGAGAGTATTCGGAGAGCTAACCATTGTATGGTGACCCATCAGCATGACTTGAGGTTATCTTGAGGCAATAAGGCAAAAAAAAGCTCACCAAAATGGTAGGATTACTTAATAAAAAATGATCTCTTGTTTGCCACACTGTAACAGGGGCATCCACACCCAGCTACCACAACTCACTGCTTCAGGTGCCAGTATAGAGGGACAACTCTGTTCTCCAGACATAGTAGGAGCCAATATGTATTCTGACGGTAAACACACATATGTAAACACACCTTAACACAGCATGAATATTACACAGACAGTAACAGATCCCACCTGCTGTCACAAACCTAACCCATCTTTGCAGAGATGATACAATTCTTTTGCTTTTTTTTTTCTTCTACTCTTCTCAATGGAAGTTTGAGCTTACTTTCACGATGAGCGTTTCAGCCTAGAAAAATAATTTTTTAAGGGAACGCATATTTTCCTACAACAGCACAGTCATTTTTACTAAGTAATCAGAGCTGCTTGCCTCAGCACCACCTGAAGAAAGTTTGTCTGCTTCTCTAAAATCTAGCACGATTCAAGATGTTTATTCTTATGTTACCCTACAATATTTCAGAGCAAGTGACTTGCAAGGCGACTACAGGTAGTCAGATCCTGGAGGCTCATGAATGTCTCAGAACTGATGGGTAAAGCTGTAGAAGGATCAGCAGGCAATAAATCCCCAAGGAACTGGGCAAAGCCTAGAGTCCAGAGTCTGTGAAAGGAAGAAAGAACAGGGCTTTTTCTTGGATTGATAAACTGGTATTGATTAAGCCTGATGTTAGTAGTAGTAAACCAGTGGATTCATAGCTTTTCTCATCATCCGTAACCCACAATGGGATTTGGTCTTCATGTTCCACACTTGTCATTTGAATGGCATTGCTGAATGCTAGATTATTTCTTCTGAGCATAGTATGGAGAGAACAGATTCAGATGAAAGCTTTCATCCTATTTTAGATATACCAATCCACATGTTACAAGTTCTTAACAGGTGTAATTTAGGAGACCACTCTGATCATCTTTTGAAGCACCTGCTAGGAAAAATCTAGCTGTTCCATGCACGATGCTCAATTAGACTCAGCAGAAAAGATTTGTATCGCACGTTTTGAATAGCAAAGAGATTGGAGATCTCATTTCAATTCAGAAGAAATAAATCTATTTGAATCACAACATTCATGTAGAACTCAATGTTTATTTCAGCATTCTTTATCTTGACAATTATGAATACAACTAGACAATGTTTATTAAATAAGACACTTGCTAGATTTCTGCTGAATGCTCAGATATCACATAGGCATTATTATTTCATTTCTAAATAAACCTCTATGAACAGCAGTACCCAGTTTAGCATAAAATGCCTTTCTCCAAATGCCCAAAGCACAGCCTAACAGCATCCACCACCAGAGAAAGAAGGTAAAAATAAAGTTTATAAAAGAGATTACTGGAGGTAAAAACTGCTGGATCAGCAACCTTTATGACCAAAATCCTCTGCTTCTCCACAAAGCTTATCACAAAGGCAGAGGTAATTAAAGCTTACCCACAGTTTACACAGACCTGCAAAGGCCACTTCTAGCAGTGAGAGAGTAATTTTTGTTCCAAAACTATTTTTTTTTTTTTGACATTTCTGCCAAGACTGAGCAGGACACAGGTGACAGGATACATGGATGTAAGAGGCAACTCATAGTTTATTTAACAACACAGTGGAGTTCTTCCCTCCTACACCCCGCATTTAAATAAATGTTACTGTAAGCGATGTGACTCTGCACGTCATACCAGAGTACCAGTGAGCATCTCCTTCTGCACACTTCACCACAGATAAGACTAACCAATTTACAACAGACTGGCTTTGACATGGAATCTCCCATACAGCAAGGGGCGCAGTATGGGAAAAGACCAGTCTTAGTCTTTAGTCTTGGGGCTAGTTTTAAAGGGTTTTGCAGAATAGGAATGGAAGGACTGAAGTTAACTGCTTAGTCTACACAGGACATTAAAGAATCCATCACAAGAAATCTTTTTGTTATTATTGACTTTGGTCATTACAGCAATCAATAAAGCACACGGATAGCTTCATTCACATGAGAAATAATACTAAAGTAGACTTAATCACATGTTTTAAGTCTTTGAGGGATTGAACCTACTGGTTTGATTTATAGTGGTATCTTAGAGATTAAATTTTCCTTTCAGACTGCCCAGCCTAATTAGTAAATGGACAATTTTATGTCAACAGTTATAACTTTTTCAAAATTAAGTAGTTGATAATTTGCTGAACTGCTTGCAGTTGTGCAATTAGGAAGACTTCCTGCATGTTAGTTATTTCAAATCAAAGATCAGAGAATCTCATCTGTAACTGAAAATGCAGGTAAGTATAGTAAAAATAATTTCCATCATGTTATTTTATTGATCATTACTTTTCTTTCTTATCAGATGTATCTTTGTTTAATAAAAAAACCCAAAGAAACAAAAGCAAATCTGTTAATAAGATGTTTTTAATAAGTTCTGGTCTTTCTTTTCTTTCATATTGTATTACAGGACACGGACTTGCAAGAGTAATACCACTGATCTCAACTAAATAATGAAGGCTTATGCAAAGACGCCCAAGATAAAGGTCTCCAGAGTCATCTCTTCATCAGTAATATTTTAAGATGTGCACTGTGTTGCCAGCAGAAAATTTTTATACAATATAAGCAAAAAACTGATTCATGATGTTCTTTTGGACAGTTATTTTGGTGGGCCCTCCCCACCAAAAAGGGGCAAAAAGAATAAAAAAAATTCAGATACAACAACTGCAACTCAAAAATTGAACTAAAAGTCCTGCTCTGGCTCGAGTACTTGAGAGGAACATAGTTAAACATTAATCTCAAAAGACAGAGAGATAATTATGAAAGAAGTGGATATAGATTCTCCTTAAACAACGAACCAAATGCCATTCAAATAGTCTGTCAGACTAATGATTTCTAATCTATAAATGTAAAATGTATTCCTCTTTGTCTGGATGGCATTAAATGCTTTTTCAAGATTGAAGAAAGAAAACAGTACTGGAGAAGATATCTGTAATTATTCTCCAAACATACCACGTATCTACAGTATCCATTGAAATAGCATTCAAAAAAATGATCCTCAGTTACAAGTGTTAACACCAGCAAATTCCATTGAGGTCAGTATATCCAGGAGCAGAATAATAAAAATAAGAAAATAAAAAAAATAGAAAAAGAAAGGACCCTTTGGCTTCAGTCGCCATTACTGCTGTGGTGACTTTTCAGGGGTCTTCCTGAAGAGAAGCAGGGAGATGGCCGCCAGCCCAGGAAGCTCACAGATGGGAAAAATCAAAACCTCAAAGGCACATCCCTCTTCTGGGCCCAGCTGAGCACACCCCAACAGGAGCAAGAACACTCACAGGTCTTTGAGCTACAACTCTCTACGTTAAAAACATTCATGCATGTTTTACAGGCTTTTGGCTGAAATCAGGAAGCGTAAAGGCTATTTTCAAAGTCTACCCAAAATACTGCTTCTGTTCCTATCCTTTCTACTCCAAAGGCACAGTTACAAGCTTAAGCTGAGTAAATGTGAATTAAAACTTAACTGGTACCTCAGCTTTTTCTAAAATGGTAGCTGGCTGCAGCACATGGATTTTGTCCCACAGGACTTTCCAGGCTGTGAGGAGCAGACCCCAGTGAAGCCCTCCTTCTCCAGGCACTGCCAGGGCTCTGACCCACAGGAGGCTGCCGTGGCACAAAAAAAAGAAAAAAAAAAAGAGCATCCCACCCAAAACCCCACAAAACAAAACCCCAAAACAAACAAGTTATTAGTGTAAGGATAAACTATTCCTAACGACACAAGCAGTCGACCCCTTTAAGTTAGAAAGCTCCAGGGAAATGTCAGCCATTCAGGGATGAAGCACCTTCAGGATCTGGTAGCAAACACTCATGTCTTTCACCACTCCATAACTGGGTTGTAGGGTTAAAATTCATTAAACATATTGGAAATTCAGTAGGAAAATGTGCTGGTGATTCTGTAACTCATAATAAACAGGAATTACACTGAACTTTTCCTTCCTTAAGGAGAATCTTTCAGAACAGGGAAAATGGAAGATATATTTTCTATGTGAAGAATTTTTTTTTTCCAGTTACAACTATAATTTCACATTGAACATGAAACAATTTAATCTAAAAGTTTTTTCCTACAGAAAAATTCAAGCAACTTCATATATTTTAGGCAGAGAAGATCTGCCCAGTCCTGCACTTCAAATGAAACATAAATTATGTCTGCATGGGAAATATATGAACTGAATGAAGGAGTATACAAAAATACAGTATCTAAAATAAGCCAATACACAAACCAAGGACTATAAATAGCATTTTGCTAATAATGCTAATTAGACACCTTGTAATTCAAATTAACTTGAGTTGTAGTTAAACAAAGGCAATAAACCAAAGACATAAAATAAGAAAAAAACCCAAACCTCATGAATATTCCACAGTAATAATTTAATTCAGAATGCTAATCAGATCATTCAATTTTAAAAGTTTAAAATCCTTGTCAAAAAAATTTTTTGACAGATGTGAAGGTACAGCATTGTCAATATAGACAATACCTGGAGCTCATTGATTCATGTTCATAAATCACCATTAGATGACAATACGTCCAGGGTCAAGTCAGATCAACTACTTAGGCTGCGGTAGCTCCACATGGAGAGGGGAGTGCCCTTAGCTACATGTTCCTGCCATTCTCTTTCCCCCTTTGACCTATCATCTACCACACCCTTATTTCCACTGTTTTTACTTTGTCCAAAGGGTCTCCATCCCCTTCCAGTGGAAAAACCCATGCTCTGAGGACACTAGATTAATTCATGAAAGGGGGTGGGGTTGGAATTCCATTCCACATTATTACTAAGAATAAATGTCTAAATGAATCAACGCAAAGGTCTAAAGTAAAAGAGCCACTAGCAAGAGACTAACTTCATAAGGTGTTCAATCAATTTTTTCAGTTACTACAGTTATATAAAACTGTAAAATCAAGATTACATGCTACACCATCTGAAGAAAATAGATTGCTATATAGTCCATTTTTGATTTTACACACAATCAGAAATGCTGAAACACAAAACCATACCATATTCCTGTATTCCAAAAGGAAAGATAATCTGATATCAGACTAAAAAAAATAAAAAAACCACAACCAACCCAAACAAACAAAACCCCAACTAAATAATATTGCCATCTTTCCTATTTTTTCCTGAGTGTTACAATTGTTGTAAGCCTTACACACCCACCACAGCATTCACAGGTGACTGCATCTTTATTTTAGGTATTCAGAAATACAGGAAACACTGCACCAGGTGGATTATTCAGATTCATTCAAGATTCACTTAAGGTCACATTGCATGCATGGTGTTTTTAGAATTTGATTTGGTTTTTTCCCCCCTCTCCGAACACGATGCTGCTAAGACACATAGAAGAAAAAAAGAGAGATGATTCTTTAAGCATTTTACACACACACATAACCAGTGTGCAAGAATTAAGGCTGTGCCAGGCAGTTCAGTGAAAGCTTTCAGAGAGATCCCATTTGTCACACAGAACCCCGGCCAGCAGGCAGACATCCAAGTGTGCAAACGCTAGTGAAGAGCAGCTAGTGTGACACCCCAGGAAGAAATTAATAAAAAGCAGGACAAGGGACCGAAAACTTAAGAAATAAAAATAAGCAGGAAATAAAGCCAGGCGAGTGTTCATCACTGTGAAATAAAACTGCTGCTCTGGTGTTGCGTGATAGATAGTACAGGACCCCTTCTCACAGCAGAAAATCCCTCAGCTAAGAACCTTTTTTGGATTACGGTACCTGAATTTCATCTGAATCTGATCTGCTACACTAAATCCCTTGCAGTAAACAAGGATGAATTAAAAAACTGTCTACAGATATCTCCACTAAACTAAGAGATCTGACCCCTAGAAATCTGGCATAAGAGCAAAGTTCAGGATCCTGCCTTTGCCACAGAGGTACTGCATATCCAGGGAGGAGCTAAACTGGATCCACAACAGCCACCAAATAACACTATTTAAAGATATATTTCTATAAAGTATTATCAAATTTCAAGCCTCTTCTCCTAAAGCAGTGTTTTAAATACTGCACCTTAGCCTTTTTTTATCTCTCTCCCCAACTCTAGTTGCATGAATCTTGAACTATTTTCTGCTTGTTGGCACAACCAGAAATTACCTAGGGTTAATCTATATGGTTTTCACTGTAATCACAGCAGAGGGGAACCAGTTCAGACCAAAGGGGCATTTAAACCCAACTTACCCATTTTCCGATGGAAGCTCTCGAGGAAACCTCTGTATGAAGGTAAAGGGTGCCCCTACCACCTGGCTTCTGTAACAACCCACTCTTGTCGGTGCATACAAAGTGCTCCCTGTGAATGTCTTACTGGATCAGCTTTTGAAGAAGAGCAAGGTGGAGAAACATCTCATTTTACACCTGCTCTGAATTGTTCATTTAATTCTAGAAGCCGGTTTAAATAAGAAGAATTCTAGGAAAAAGCATTGAGTTTACCATTTTTCTGCAAGTTTTAAAAGGCAACTGAGAAAAGCATCACTTGGATAACTCCACTCCGCATCCACCCTGTTTCAGGCTCATCAGTGCTTTCTTACATTTAGTTTTTGGTTTCCTTACATACAGCAGAGTGAGATACTCTCTGGTATGAAATGAGTAACTCTCTAGTCATAAGTGGTACATCTGAAGTCACCTCACAAGCATTAGAATGTACAGAAATAGGTTACTTTTAAAAGGCAATTGCTATCAAGATATTTTGAAATGCCTAAGTCAGGATAGATCATCTAGAAGCTACATAAAATACCATTTAATTTCATGGTAAACTTCAGATTTCCACTGAAATCTGAACAGTGCAAGTGAAAGATTTTAGTTTTGTAGAGATGATACCTGTATTTCATTAATGATGGTTACAATTGGCATTCAAATTACTGAATCCATTTCAGGCTAAGACCACTTGTAAACTGAGTACACTAATAATTTCTTAGTTTTAGAAACAAGCAGGCCCTCAGACAAGAATCAGAGTACCTCTACATTGGCTGGACAGTCATTGCAAACTAATCTGCGTTTCCCCAGACTTTATTACATTTTATTCTGAAGACAGAGTTTCCTTTTCCCTTACTGCAATCTCTTTTAGTATCTCTTTCTTTTGTCACAGGGGAAGACAACAGATATATTCTTTAAATGTTTAGCATTTTATAACGCAAGACTAATATCCTAACTATCACCATCATGTTATTTTCCTTGCTTATGGCTCAGTGTAAACCATGACAAAAAACAAAATTGAGGTGATTAAATAGAATTAATATTATGACTATTTCACAGCTCAGTGCTTATGGCAGTGGCTTAATCAGTACTTTTTATTTATTTATCATCATTGGGCTTAGCTATAACAAATTTAGTTCTAATAATGAAAAGGCTCTAGAGCCAGCACTTGAATCAGAACATAGGTGTGCCATATTGCACATGATATATTAACAAAACAGAATTTCCTTGAACACACACACACACCCAGCCATTCAATTATACACAACTGTTCTTTATAACTGTGTTCCACTGTTCCAGGTCTTACACATTTCTCTAAGGCTCAGTTTCTGTATTAGGTACAAGTTGTTCTTCATTGTTATTTTATGCTCTTTATTTCAAGTTCTGGTCTGCTCTGAACAGACACTATATATTTGCAGAGCAACAAACAGCTCAAGACTGCAACTCTGTAAACAGGATAATTGTAACTAGAGGTAACGGCTTCTCTTTGCAAAGATAAAGCATATGTAATCCTATCACCTCTATAAAGTGCAGACTGGAGACAAGAAAACATAGTGGAGTATCTTCTTGTTGCAAAAATTGATACTAGATACTACGCAGTGAACGCCTCTATACTGAAAAGTAAAGAAAAAGGTTTTTTCCTTTTTTTTTTTGGTCAGCAAGTTAAAACAGGTTCTAATATCTCTTCTTATAGCTTCATTAATTGGAACACCAATAACAGCCAAAATCAGTCAGATGTTACATTATAAATACACAGAACTCTAATATACACTAATAAGAGTGCTATTTTACACATCAGTGTTATGTTGCCTTCCTTTTAATTCATACCAATATCCTTCCATTAATTCCACTTGAATAATCTCTGAATTGTCAATACAAGGTCATAAGTTTTCCTCCCATACAATTTCTCAAAGTTTGCGCACTGCTGGAACACCAAACAAATATTCTCAAGCTACTGTGCACTTTGACAATACATTTAGATCTGAAAAAGACACCCTTAAAAATTTAAGCAAGATAAAATAAAGAACATATTCTTGCTCTCCGATTTTTGATCTCTCACCTGCTACATTCTTCCAAGTTTCCTTAGGTAGGAAAATACTTTTGAAAAGAAGTATTATTTTCAAGAGCTCTTGAAAGCTCTACCACTGCATAACTACAGATATACATTTATGCATCATAATTACTCATAAGCACTTAATTACAACATGTAAATATCCAGGCACTGCATTAGACAAACACCCATCAGGTATAACTCTGAGATAAAGAATCACAGAAGCACAGAACACAATCCTATTACAAATGGGAAAGAGAAGATGGCAGTTTTGTAGCAATCCATTTACTGTATTATAGAAAGGGTTTGTAGTCCAACATCTAAAAGGAAAAGCTCTGGACTGGCATTTGAAAAAACCAGGCTTCTGTTAAGAGCTTTCACTTGCCTACTGAGTGGCTTTGGGAACACCACTTTCTCTCTTTGCCTACTAGTTTTTAAATACATAATACGTTGATTTCCTTCATATTTCCTCAGATCTATTGACAAGTCCTCACTTTTAAATTTAGCATAACCCATAATTTAGTACAAATTTAACAATGTTGATAACATTTATTTTTAAATAAAAATTATTACATAAGTGAAAAATTGAAGTAGTCCAACTGTCTATTGTTCTAAAATTACGTTTTCCACTGAAATCAGAAGAAGAGTTTCTTCTCTACTCAGATCTTAAAAAAAAAAAAAAATAAAGGCCTGAACCAGCATTGTCTGTCAGTATTACAAACAGACAACATAAAACGTCATCAGCTCTGTACTTTTTTTTCCTCTTCAGAAGACTTATAGACAGTATTTCCTGTTACACTAGGGGAAACCACTTGATTTTAAGCTCAGCAAATTGTTGTCTTTTACAAACCCAGTTTGCAATTAACTTCTCATCCTTAATCTAAGTATAGAATTAATCTATCAACTCTTACATTGTCACTTATGTCTAATTATACTGTATGATCATAGAAAAACACATTATGGAAAATACACGTGTTGGTAGGTCTCCATGCATCCACTATTTTAAAATGCCTCCTTGAACAGCTAACTCAAGAGGGGAGGGGGAATAACAAACAACAACTCCCCCAATATTTAACAGCTCCTTTATAGCTGTTTTATGTTTTTCATGATAGCAATCCGTGTTATCTCAAATTGATATGCATATGCCAGCTATTATTCAGCCTTGCCTCATTTGTTATAAAAGCAATGACCTTTCAAACACTTTTCTAGTCTTCCTTTAAAAGAAATAACCACAAACAAACATGTGAATGCCAGTGAAGTGGAAAATTAGCCTTTTGAAACAAGTAAACCATCCTCCCCCCCATATTAAGAAAACTGTAGGACTGAAGAACAACCAAAAAAAAAGAGCATGCTGAACCACGTAAGGCTGATTTTACTGTGCAGGCTCCAAAAAAGTCCTTGACATTGCTAATGTTTGTCTTGCATACAGGTCCCAAAGCCAAATCTCCATCTGGAAGACATTTGAACTACCATCCAGAGGCATTTCAGGATCTGAACCAAAAGGTTTACAGCATTACAATCCAGTTAATTCTATTGCTTCTAATTCCAGCTGGACTTAAAGTCTTATCTCTGCACTCCAGGCCTTCAGATACAGCCTATCACGGTAACACCAATTCCCAGAGAATTCAACTCCATGCTCCAAGTGAGATTAAATCCCTCCCGATAGCCCAAGTAAATGGCTCATAACTCGTTTCTGTCACTTTCACTAATGCCTTTGTACCGTGAAAGAAACCAGCAAAGGTGTAAATATCTACAAATTATTAACTGCACTTTTTCCCTTGACTCCTATCAGCAATTCCAGTTGTCTGGTTCCTGCTGAGAACATCACAGACATTTACTGGCTGAACTTTCTCTTTAAATACTGCACTAATCAGCTACTGAATATTTGTACCCTGTTAACCCCAGTGCTGTTATTTTTGGTGAAACACCCAGACACAGAGATATAAATAAATAGAGAAACACTGAGGGGAAGAGGAGATGCATATTTGATGGTGGCTGTATGTAAACTCTCTCAAGTTAGGTAATTCCACATCTCATGTTAAGTAGCTTCACCCAAAAGAAAGCAGACACAAACTGAAAGGGAACATTTCAAGCCTACTCATCACGACATTCTTAGTTTCTACTCATCAGGACACACTTATTTTAATGAAATGAAGATATGATTCCCAAATATTCCTTCAGGACAAACAGAAGAGAAAGGAAATACCTTCTTTAAATATTGTAGATTAATAATGAAAGATTCCTCCACAAATCAAAGCTCAAACCAAAAAATACAGCACAATCCTGGGAAGTACACTTAGAGATAACTGTTGTCAAAGGTAATAGTTTTATTTATTTTTTGCTTTGGGTTTTTCTTTTGTTTTCCCAGGGAAGGGAGGAGTTTGGAGGGGAACAAGAGAAAGGGAACAAGGAAGGGCGTAAGTAAGTAGAATGATTTCCCAAAGTAGTCTCCAGCATTGGAAGGAAATCTGTTCCAATGGGAAATTTTTAAAGATCCAAGTAGGAAAAAAGAAGAAACATTTAAGTGTCTGGATTTTGTAATTGCAGTCTGATGAAGTTCTATCTGTCCAGAGCACTGCAGAGAGACAGGCAGAAGAAAGAAAATCACCTACCAGAAACACACCTCTTCTCTTTCCACCATAAGAAACAGACCTCAAAGAGCCTTTGGAAGTGGTAGACAGCCACCTTCAAATATTATCATCACACCACACTGAGAGAGTTCTCCCTCAATACTTCTATCAGGAGTTTCCCTTCAAGACTGCGGCAGAACAAAGGGTAAGGAGCATCATGTAAACAGGTGACCAGCATCATCGTTGATGGTTTGTATCCCAGATGCAGCTGAGTTCCCAAATCAGAAGGGTGACTGCTGCCAGCTGGGGCAGCGCCAGGGCAGCTGGTGGATCCTAGGTGAGGGCTGAGACGAGGTGCAGCTGCAGGGCAAAGCCTTGGCTCTATGTGTTGAGGGAGCACGTGGACTCACTTGTAAAGTAGGCAGAAGACATGGTCTAGGCTAATCCAGGGAAAGGTTGAGGTGATGCAGAGCTGGGAATAGGAGCCCTGGTCTCTGCAAAAGCCAATGGCTATATTTAGGTCATATCCTTCTGGTAGAGAATAGGAAATGCAGGCAAAGTACTGGGGGTAGTCATATCTATATTTTGTAACCAGATATTGGGGGCTACTAATATTGTTGCTGGGAAGATGCACAGGCAAATTATTTTCTGATAGTATGTCCAGACAACACTATACCCCTCAATGGCTCTCAGGGTGCTCCCACACAAATTGGCTAAAGCAGTTGTCTGAAAGTTACTTAGAATTAAAAAATGCGTAGGAAGCAGCCAAGGAAGCTGAAACTCTGTGTTTATGGCTCATTTAGGTACCTTTAAGTTTGGACATTGTGCCTATGTAACCCCAATGAAGTTAGATCTGCAGGGGTAGTTAGCAAAAGGGAAATGACTCAGTATAAATGACGTCGGTGATTTGTAACTGGTTTTAGTATGACTAAAAGATGAGAAAACCTAGCCAATACAGCCCAGTTAGTTTACTGATTGTAAGTTTGTGACCATATACTAAAACACATAATATCTTGGTCATCTTCTGCGTGGCACAGCATAGTAATGGGAAAAAACTGTCTCCCATGTTTAATGTGTATTATAACTCATGGGATATAGATCCAAAGAAAACTCCATACATCCATCAACCTTCCACATAGTTTGTTTTACTTGAAGCAAGCTTTTTAACTCTGAACAAGGTAAATAACATGATGTATTAACCCAGTTGAGGGTGCGTGTTTACTGAACTTCAATAATTACTTATGCAAACTACTAACTTTGTGTATTGGTATTTATCTGAAATACTGAAACTACAAAGCACATTTTATCTCTACTTCTTGTTTACACTTTTTAAGGGCCACAACTTTTTACCAATGAGCAAGGCAATATTTTTTCCTACCTTGACACCAGTTATCTATCTTGGGACCAAGGTTCAGATTTTTAAAGTTTTTTAGACATTGCACCACTCAGTTTTGGAAGGGTTATGCAACTAAGATGGCAAAGACCCGCTCCGGAAATTGTGAGGCACTAGTAAATTCCAGGTCCACTGACATGCGGCCCCTATTCACCTATGACACTTTTAAATATGAGTTATGTGAATCACACAAACATCTCAATGCTAAACATAGAAGCCACTTAATATTTGTGAAAATCTGGTCCGGCAACACCTACAGTGGTATTTATTTAACCAAATACAGACATTTATGTCTGAGCAAGACTTCCTAAGTTCCCTTTATAATGGAGAAAAATACATAGTTCCAGAGTTTGACTGATCTTATTCTCAGCTAGTTGTCTAGAACAGGTCAGATGAATTGTGTCCTGGAATGGTCTATTCCTTTTTTCCAATAAAGAGAACGTAGAGTTAACTCAAACACGTGTATCTATGTGATAAATGTTAGTTTAGGTGAGGTGAATTCCTTACATATATTATATATTCCTTATATATATTATATATTCCTTACAGATATTCAGATGGAAAAAAATTGCATTTTCTCTGTTGGTTTTGATATAAAAACTATTGAAGAGTTCTTTTTATTTAAAACAACTACTGATATTATTTGCACCTTTTCAGGATGTATGAGGTCAGGGGAAATCTAATTCGTAATAAAAAGGGCTTACAGTGTTGACATGTCTTTAGCACATGGTCATAGTAAAACCATAGTAAAAGCATAGAGTAAGCAAGAAAGAATTTGAATCCCTAATTAAGGCATATTAAATAAGGCATAATAAAAGGAGTAATGGGACCAGGGTGGCATTGCCAACATATAGAAACGTGGCTGATGGGAAGAGTTACTGTTTCTAGACTACGCAAATTCCCTTGACCACAATGCTAAGTACGGAAATTAGGTCCACAATATGCACCTGATGGCAGAAATACACAGGAACAGGCATATCTTAAAAAGAACCCTGAAATTTTATTACCTACAAATGATTTCCATTCTTTATTTGCTATGTAGCTTACATTTTCATATTATGATGCTTGGTTTTTTATTAAAGATGACAAAACTGTAGCCTTTTAATTCCTGAGAATAGTTTGAATAAAATTAAAAAGTGATGTAATGTTTGGGCTTTCTTGCATGTGATCACATGCCAAAATACTTTAACTTTCTGATGTATACACCAAATGCCAGGGTAGCATGATCACCTATGAAGATGTAGATGGCTAATAAACGTATTAGTTAATAGTATAACGCACATCAAACAGCGTTGAAACAAGCAACAAGCAAATCCTAGTATGTCTCGGACAACAAGAATGATCTTGAGCAAAGATCTATATGATCTTTCACCTAGATCAATATGGCTCCTCATGGGGAAAGGTAGGGGACCACAGTGAATTTGTTTTGTTGTTAATAATTATTATGCACAAAACAATACACATCTTACTTCTCTTCAGCTTTAAGTTATATCTCCACAATGCCATGACAATACCTCTTTATTTGAGCAGCTGTATATATTTAATATCAATAGTGAAATGGCTGGAGAATTCCTGTGAGAGGTCACACTGCCTCAACAACCTGCTGTCACAGCAGCCCAGCTGCTTAACCAAGTCAGAATATATTGCTGTGCCGTGGCAGGGAAGGAATTAAGCTTTCAGAGAAGAAAAAGAAAGCTGAGTTCAGCCCCATTAGACTTTATCTCAAGTCAGAAGCAAAGAAATAGAGGGCCTTCATAGAAGGACGATTAAGGTAACCTACGAAAAAGCTTCTGACGAGAAAAATTCAATTTGGAGATTTATAATTTTTTTTTCTTTTAGCAAGGCTGGCAGTGATTCCAAGTATACCAAAGACTTAAGATTATGCTCTACCTAAAAGAAGCACATTTTACTCTTTTCTAGTTGCATACTAGTCCATGGCTGTTACCAAAAAAAAGTACCAGGATCTCTGCTGTCTTTGACAACACAGACAAGCGCATCCCTTTTCACTTTCAAAAGACCTTGCCATTTTCAACAGCAAAACGTACTTTATCACAAAGTATCTTTTTCTGGACATGAAGCTGGTATATTGCCAATGTATCCTACCAAACAGCTCACATATAGTTGATATACTTCTTATTCTTTTTAATATTATTAAAATCTTTTTCTTAGAGAAACATTTTGTGTTCTTCTCTTCTGTCATTTCTGGCTCCAGGCTGCACCATCTCCTTAATCACTAATACAATACATTACAATTTGACGTGAACAAAATAAAAATCAGAGTTACATGCAAAGCTGAGAATAAATGGTAGAATGTACCGCCAATCCATAGATTGGGTATGAATTGTGTCTTTGTGGAGCTTTTTATTTCAAAGCCCTGTACAAAATGCAATTCTGAGACCTTGCTGAGCGCAGATCACAGTTTTAGATACCTAACTTAAAAGAGGACTTAAAGGTCATCAAGCCTGATTACATTCTGTTCAATGCAATAAAGTGCAGCCATGTGTAAAATATTATTGAGCAAATTATGAATGATTCATGGCAGATTTTTCATTAGAATGTAATGTCTCCTTTGCTGTAAAGTCAACATTATGATCTACAGTTATTTCTTAGAGCTCTTTCTATTAAACTAAACACGAGGAGAGATGCTTTTATTTGTACCGTTTATAACTGCATACAGTATAACCAATAGCAAAGTTACATTCAAAACTGCCCATCCCTCTGCTATTTAAAAGCTCTCAGTTGCAAATTTAACAGGAAGAGTTATTTCACAATGCCTAAAACCTTTGGTACTATCCCTAGCATTTGTTTTGTCAAGGTAGGATTATCATAAATAAATACAATTTCTTATACTTGCTTAAGCACTACTTTCCATCAATCTGCAGCTATGTTTTTCACTCTATGCATGATGAACCCCCCCCCATTTACTTCTTAAAGGTTACAGAAAAATATCTGTGCCTGCTCTTTAGAAGATAGCCACTTCAAAGACTCTTTTGAGAATCAACAGCCTTTAACAATGTTTGATACAAAGCCAGGAAAGGGTATGGACTAAGTAACGGGAGAGGGAATGCTTAAGTTAGCATTGTGGGAAACAAATGCCAAGAATTCAATTTATCACACGAATGAAATTCTCTTTTCCCCAAATAACTCCCCCCTCCCCACATGCCTATAGCCAACACTCTTCCGCACTGATATCCATAAAAATTCACCTGCGAAACCCTGTTCTCAACATATTAACTACTTCTTGCTTCACTTCTAAGACATTGTACTGTTCAGTGCTGGATGTGGACTAAAGCTCATCATAACCTTCTGGATCCAAGTTTTAGCATTGACAGTGGCTGAGTGTTTGGTTTACAAATTTAAGTAAGCAAGGAAGAAGAAGGAGAGCAGGTGCTGCACCCAGCCATCTTCCGTTGGTTTAGGAGCAGACAAGAAGACAGCATTACGTTTCCCAATACATAGTAACGGGAGAGTGATTTGGATTGGAAAAAAATTGAAAGATTAAAAAAAAAAAGAAAAAAGTAGATTCCTTTTTTCCAAAGACCAACATCAAGAACAGACAGAAAAATATTAAAGATCATTAGTGTACAGCTACCAAAAAACCAAGCTTTTAAAGTGTAAGAGAATGAAATGGTTTTGGGGTAGCTTTAGGTTGTGATTTAACAGATCGTAAATCTTCAAGAGTGACAAAAGTCCAAATTATATATATATAAAAAAGTACAATTAAGTAATTTCTGCAAAGAATCTCATACAAGATAGCTAACTGAAGGATATAATTATGAATTACAAACTAAAGTATTTCAAGGGTTTCAAGAGATAATTTTGTCTTTGCATGCTGGAGGGAAGCATGGCAGTAGCAAACTCTGTCTAAAAACATTTATGTCACGCATTATCATGCTAGAGGAGAATGTGAGATGCCTAACGTAAGAATCCCAAATGAAATGTTTCTGGATCTTGCTGGTCCCGTTATGGAGCAATGGAAAGGACTGTAAGGCAAAACTTCAAATTTTACACCCAACTTCAGAGTTAATGTTCTCTCTGCTACTTGGCAAATTTCTTAGTCTGAAACTCATTTTCAGAATACTGACTTTCAGGGTTGCTTTATACTACAAAACAAGCTAAGTGCAGATAACTATTCAATAATAATTGTGATCACCTGGCTCTAGAAAACACACTGGATTTTGAACAGTAAAAATCTACATATATATTTACTTATCTTAATAAAAAGGATCTGATTTTGCAGAAGGTAAATCAATGAGTGAGTGGATACTCTTCAAAAGTCAATCCCATTTATCATTTGTTTACATATCTAGAAATTTAGTTGCAATCTGCCAATTTTTCGTTTCCTTCTCGCACATTAAAATTCCCTAAGACTATAAATGTAATTAATTACTACTAAGAAGTGGGAGATATTTTATCATTTCGTGTTTCCTCTATTTTTTAAGTTACTTCAGTGGAAGGATAATAGTCCACCTGTGAAGAATTATAACCATTAGAATTGTCCTGAAAGTAAAGTAGAATAAAGCTATTTCACAGTAGCATGTGCCCTGAAAATGGCTCTCATACAGCAAAGTATTCAAATGAATGATTAAGATTTGCATATAGTCCCATTGACGGGGGCAACTATATGCTGAAAATTGAATATCATTTAAAATGGATATACATAAGGAAAAAAATCAAACCACTGTCTGTGTCTGCATTTCCTCAGTCTCCTTCTGATTTAACGTCTGACTAAAACTGTAAGCTAAGAAAAAGTAATGCAGAATCCCGAATCTGTTTCTAGAAATAAGCAAACAGTATTTCATAAACTTTTCTTTCATAAGATTGAAATGTCAATTATTCAGTGAGGCTTTTAGTAATACATGCCAAAAGCTAACGTGCTAAAACTACATCTATCTAGTTTTCCTAATGAAAAAATAATTAGACAAAAAAAGAAGCAAACATATTAAAAAGATGAAGCTAATATAGTCTTGAGAATAAGGTTTGTAATCATATTATCACTTCTCAGTTTTCCCTTTCCTGCATTGCCAACCTCCTTTTTATTTAATAGAACTTTCCAGTTTAGTCATCCAGGGGCATTTGTAATATCTAAAATATTCACAGCAATAATAATAATAATTTATTTTAAATAACAGAAAACCAAATCAAGCCTCAGTAGAATAATATGAAAAGTAATACCTATGAAACTCACACTGAACCATTTAACTACCCACAGCTTCTCAAACAAGCTCACCACTGATGCAAGAAACACACAGGGACTAGGTCAACAGGCAGTGATGACTCACAAAGGAACTCCTCACAGTCTTCAAGAAAAATGAACTATTACATATGGCAAGGAATGGTCTTCAAGTTTTAAATGTAATGGCTTCAACAGTATTACAGTATATTTACAGATATATAGTCGAGACCAGAACCCTGTTCTTGGTTAATGATCGTAATGTGTCCCAAAGCAAGATTTTGCAAACATTGGATATGGAAAACAGTCCTTTCTTAACAAGATGTATATAGCCACAAGGTGCTACGATTGACCATAAGTTTAAGAAATCATCCTTAACATGACTAAAATGGGTAATATTATGTGAAAACTATGGGTTACTGTATATCAAAGATGAACTCATATTTAATTTTGCTTTTTCAAGAAGGCAATTACTTTAGATCTGTAACTTGATAGTTATCAAAATAAAATATACAAAACCATTGACAATTATTTGCTCTGTTAACCAATGTATTAATGCTAATGCAAGTCATTATTTATATACCCAGTGTATCTTTTAAAGCCTTAAGCCAGCAACTCAAGCACAGGGTTAACTGCCAAACATAAAAACACTCTCCATTAAAATAACGAGCTTTCCTGCACCTGGGCTTGAACCAATTATGTTTCATGAGTCTTAGTCACATTCCTGAACTTACATAGCTGTTGCACATTTCAAGATATCACTGACATAAGAAATAGGCACCGTAAGCCATGTTGTGGATCCTAACATCCACAGCACTGTGCTTTCAATTATTTCTCTGAACTTGTAAGGGGTGCTAGCTCACCGAATATAATGAGAAGTCCATGTAGCTTAAATGTGAGATGAATTTCTGATATAGTTAACAAAGCAAAAAGAATGTGAAGTAAACCAATGAGTTATGATGCATTATAAAGCAGTGTCAACAGTGAACTGAATCTGATCTGCAATGAGCTGGAGTATTTCGTCAAAAGATCAAAATCCAACCCAACAAATTTATTCTGCATTTGCATGGTCGACTGTTTCTGGTTTTGTCCCCTAGTAAGTTCTTTTACTGTTATTTACAACAATTTGTCTCAGAATGCTTTCATTAATCCTTTAATATTTATGTTTTCTAGGGATAATAACTGAGAGTCATAGCAGAAGCTAATCCAAAATTAATTCCATTTTTATGTTTATCTGTAATTGCATTGTAATAGCTTTCTACTTGGCCCTGAGAGTAATTAAAATAAGGATGAAGTATCCTATAACATAGAGACTTCCAGCTAACAGTATTTTTAGTGAAAATATTTGTGTAGTTTCTCAGATACCGTGGTAAGGAATGTCAAGAATAAAACAAAGAAGGGCTTAAACTAAGTAACTATTTAAAACAAGCACGTTGATAACCAATGTTACTGAGATCTCAGGGTAAGAAATGTGGTTTCATGGAGACAGTCTGTGATCCACAGAAGACATGTATCACTGCACTCAGTGTTATTTGCTTATTACACAGATGAAATGTGTTTCCAAATATGTCTGCATGTGACTATACATTTATAGTTTTCCCTAATAAATCACAAGGATCCCTTCCTCTTATTTTCTTTAAATGATCTCCTTGCTGAAATAAAAACATAGGAAAGCAGACAGACAAAATGAACTACCAAGTCAGTTCTCTGCAACTGCTGAATTCCATAAAAGGTTGTCAAATTCAAAGCTCTCTATAAAATATCTACTCTACACACTATCAGACTGTGACCAAAACATATCTTTTGTGTCCTAAAACAAACTAAAGATGTGCATTTAAAAAAAAAAAGAAAGGAAAAAAGAAAGAAGAATCAAAAAACTTATTGATACACAGGGGCTTGCAGTTAGTTTAACTCCAAGCATGAGTGTGATATATCGCCCAGGCAAAGTGAGAGAATTTATTATAAAAAAAGCAACTGCACACATTTTTTACCTAGCTGTGGCTTTTTCCATTACTTCTGAAGAGGAGGAAAACCTCAACCCCAACAATTCAAACCAAATTGGTACTGATCTATCCTTCCAGGTTCTTGCAAATTATTAGCAGAAACCCTGAAAGCATTGTATTAATAAAAAACAATGTGTTGCAAAGAAATAAAATAATAATTCCATCTTCTTCATAACCCTGTGGAAATGCCCACACAATCAGATAAGTGCTGAAGTGGGAAGCAACCTCTAGAGATTATCTAGTCCAAGCCCTCTGCTCTAAGTAGGATCAACTGCACCAAGCCCTCTGCTCTAAGTAGGATCAACTGGACTCTGCTGCCCAGGGCCATGTCCAGTTGGATTTTGAATATCCTCAAGGATGGAGACTCCACAACCTCACTGGGCAACCTGTTTCAAAGTGTGCCCATGCTTGTTGTGCTGTCACTGGCCATCACTGAAAAGAATGTCTCTGTCTTCTTCACTCCCATAAGGAGTTTATACACACATCGCTTGTGTGGTAAACAATAAATTACAGTGATTTCTATTATGTTATTTTCACATTTGTCTTTGTGTCCTGATCTGTTCTTTTTCTTTTTACTATTATTTCACTTCCTTCCTATAATAATTTTTACAGTGCCCTCCTTTTCCCACCACTTGCTATTTGCTTCTCCCCGTAGGTGTGACTGCACCCTCACTGCCTGCCCTTCTTCTTCCCTTTCTTGCCCAACGGCCTTTGTTCCAGAGTCTGTTTCCTCCACCAACCCTTACTTCTTTTCCTCTCTTTCTGTCTCGGGTGGTCCTGTATCAGCTTTCCCTGTGTCTGTCCTCTCTTCACTTTCTCACTGCAAATGTATTGTCGCTCAAGAACAGTTCAGTGGCCTCTTCCGCACTGCCAATACCCTCCTCTCCCGAATTGCACTTGCTGCTCTCCTTTTTTCTCCCCTCAACTGAGATTTTTCACAGCTCCATACGCTCTCATCACTCCCTTTCAGAGACAGAACAGAGAAACGTCAGAAACTGCATGTCAGAAACCTTTCTGCGGTAAAGAGCTCCATCGTGATTAAGACTCACTTGCAGGATAAGGCACAACAAATCTCTAACATAACCACATGCCTATCCTCCACAGAAGAAGGGATGCTTCCCCTCGAAAGAGGATGCGCAAGGGTTTATCAGCAGGTGAGCAGCAAGGGGTCCACGGGGCTGCTTGGCGGTGGCAGCAGAGCAGTGCGAACATGGCAGCTGGCTAATTATGCTGCAAAGGACTTGGCTACTTTTCAACTCCCTTTCCACATTTCATCAGAAGATGTGTCGGAGACTGCGGAACAGGATGTACACGATTCTTAGAGATATTTTTTGCTGCTCCCTCGAGTGAGGAGAAGAAATGGTCTGATAGAAGGGCTAGCTCTTGCTGCATACCACAGAAGCTGCTTTCATCAACATTTATGCGCTACCTAAGGAGTTCTGAAAGGAGAGGCTTAAGGAGACTCAGACTACCAGAAGACTCAGGTAGTAGCCCACACAGCCTTTTAGAAAACCATTAAGAAAAATAGCAAAACAATAAGAATTACAGAGTAGATTGCATCCAAAGCACAGACAATGACCCTATGAATAAGTTCCTAACCAACATAATGATGTGCTTCAGGACCTCGAAATAATCACTTTGTATATGCTACAACAAATTTAATGAACACACATATTAAACGGAAGAATCTTGAAAAACCATGTTACTTAGAAACACTTTACACCAACTTTTCCTCACCTCGTATTCATTTTTCAGCACTTGAAACTTTATCAAGAATGTCTCAGCCCATTATACTTCTAAGGTAAAGTGTGTTCCATGCAGTTTGCTACATGAAGCACCTTTCAGATAAAATATTAAAAGCTTGTAATGATCAAGAGCACTGAGCACCAGAAATTCTTATAGACTTAAAAGGAATTGTACTTGCTCAGCACCTTTGAAAAAGATGGGTTAGTCCAGTTTTGCATTAGTGTGCACACCAAGGCAGCACTGCACAATTCGGATGTGCAGAATTATTACCTTACGCCTTTATGAAGATACTCAGTAATGTGGCACTTAGGAGCATTCAGCATGCCTTAAATTTTGTAATTAACTTTTTTTTTTCAAAAAAAAAGGTAATAAAATGCAGTTGCACCAGTTTCTCTGTGTAATTGTTCCTCTGTCCCCACTGTAGAAATGAGTTTCATGCATCATTTCTTTGTCTGCTTGCGGTTCTCTGACCTACAAATCAGGCACTTCTCTATGATGGCAAAAGCCATGCCTGACAGTTCTCTACAGCAAAGGCTCTTTATTTCTTTGCACCTTAGTTTAACCATCTGCAAAAAATACAGGGTAACAATTTCTATTTCACAGCATGATCACAAGAGTACACAACTTGAGTTAAGCACTGAGCAATGATTAAAAAAAATTGTCATATCTGGGGAACTATTTGAGGTATTTGAAAGAAAGATGCAAAGGTCACCACAGCCTGTAAAAGATACAAGAAAAGAATATGTGTATGTCAAAGAATCATGTTTAATTTCTGCACTTCCTTCTGGTCAAGAAAACTTCAAATATAAAGAGAAAAAGATATAAAAAAATGTATATCCAGAGAAAAAAAGAACAAATCCAGTCTTTCAACTCACATTTTAGTCTATGCATCCAAAAGATATTTGTGGTGATGTCTTTGGATGGTAAAGAATCATCCTTTAGCCATACAAGTCTAAAAGATTCTCCTGGAGAGGAGCTGGTAAGTTGGTTTTAAAGGAATACCCTTTCTGTATTAGTATTTTCAAAAGACAGTATTTATAAATGTTCCTAAGAACAAATGAGTTCAGTGAGGGAGTTAGTTCAAAGTTTCAAAATAGCTACAGTATGGTTTATTTTTTTCTTAAAATAAAGTTTTATGTGTATAAGCACATATAGTGTTTTCCTTATGAGCAAGATTTTACTCTGCTTGTTTACACAACCTATTCCTGATGGAATCTGTGGAGTGTGGAATAAGTGTCTCAGTTTAGACATGATCCACGAAGATAAAACAACTTCCTAAAACTGTGATATTCTTGAACACAGATTATAACAAATAGGAAAGAGAAGCTTTTCAATGTAACATTCTTGTTCATGTAACCATGTAATTCATAGTCTGTTTTGTACCAAAACATTGTGCTTTTAAATGAGATCTGTAATTCTTCAGTTTTGTCTGTATTTTCAGAGTTAAAGCTCTTTTGATGGATTCTGAAACGTATAAACAATATGCAACTTCCCAAATTAATTATTAAACAACTTAGTAAAGTACAATGGCTCATAATTCCTAAGCATGTTTCAGTAAAAATCCCAATGGAATCTGAGCATGATTAAAAATTGTACTATTGTATTACTGACAGCTGAGCATAACCTGCAAGGCTGCTGAATAGGAACTTCTCCTCATTGATAATACCTCAACTGTCCAAGCACAAGTATAGTGCACACATTGAATATCTAAGCAGTACAGAATATATGCCTTAGGGTATATTACATGAACATGTAAATGAATTATCCTTCCTGTGCTGCTCTCCAACAATTGACGCAAACATTCTGACTTGAATGGACTTTGGATCAGATCCTAAATATTCCCTCATTATTTTTTTTTTAAGACACTGCAGCAATGAGATGGATAGAAACGATCGTCTTCTTTCTCTTAGACTGAAGCCCAAAGACTGCAGGCATAATTCTCGATTCCCTGGCACGCACCCGCGGTCCACAGATTCTCCCTCAGCGCTGGTATGGGGGCGGGGGCAGGGGTAGAGAGAGAAGAAAATCTGCATTTGATCCTCAGCCTTTAAGGAGCACCTGTCAGAATTTTGTTCCTTTTAGAAATGCAATACAAAGTCTTCCTAGGCTGGAGCTGAAAGTGAATAACCACACAGTTACGGCTAGTTACTCAAGTCATGTTTATGCAAGAATCACTTCTATTAAGAATGCCACATGCTCATTCTTTTGAGAGAAATAGCATGGAGAATATTCTTGTGTGACTTAAAAAAATGGAAAAAAAAATCAACACAACTGACAGCACAAGAAATTATCTGCCTCTCTTGAGGCATTTTTGGTGTTGAAAAGGTGAAAAAAGGACAGTGAATGAGAAAACTAGGGAATGACAATGAGATGAAGTAGACTAGAGGTTTATTATTTCTCCCACTTATCTGTGGCACAGTAAAGTCAGCCCCTTACTGACTCTGGCAGCTTTATACAGATCATACTTTTTAAGCATGAACTGTTCTTGAGCAGTGTCTCCAATTCATTAGACACACATACATTTCAGTATAACATCAAACATTAGTTTCTTGGTTTTCTACCTTTCCCCCCACCACACTGCTATAGAGCAAATAGCAGTTTTTAATGACCTTTTACATCAATACCTTTCTCTTTGGGGGATTGAAATTGAGGTTATAGAACACTGTCCTTGCTTTGTTATTTAAGAACATGAAGTGCCATGACTGTAGAAGATGCTGAGGTTACAGCTTGCTACACATGTCAACGTTAAAACAGTCAATGTGAGCAAAACATTGCAAGGTGGTTCTTCCATCATTGATTTGCCATTTGTATTTTTCAAAACTGTAACCTTATCTATTATCAATCAACCACTTGTTTCCTTACTATGTTGTTATTTTACAGCGAGGGCTAACAGAAAGGCTGGTAAATTTGTATATCTGAGATAAACCAAGACGTTAAATTAAGGCAAGTTAAGAATAAGAGGATGTACGAGGAACAGTTCATACCTAAGAATAAGCATATTAAAGAGATGCTACAGTTACCCAAAACTGAACTTTATGGACATGGGAAATTCAGAATTACAGTTGTAATTAAGGTTTTGTTTAGGCTATGTCAATCTAAAATTACAAACTCTATGTATTGCAGTCCTGTTTTGCCACAGAATCATATTACTATGGTTACAGCACGCTCATCTTTGTGGGACCAGTTTTTTTAAACACATTTTAGATTTGGGGGTTATACTTGGGCGTACTCTTTCGAGGCAATGTGAGTTAGGAAGATAAAGTAGTTTGTAGTTATCACCCAAATTCAAAGGTCAAGCAAAAGCTGTGATCACCCATTGCTGCTACCCTAACTATCTGACAAATATGGAAATAAAAGACTTTGTCTTCCCTAAAATTTTGTCTCATGCTAAGTAACTAAGAAGTTTGTGTGTCTTTTCCCTGATGAAGATAGAACTATAATATTACATATTGGGAATTCAGCTCTTTTGTCCCTGTTGCAGTTTAACTTTTGCCTGCATTTTATGCAAAGAATTTAGCATTGCTGAATCCAATTTGAAGCATGGTGGTAGAGCAGACGAGGTGTCTCACCACAGCTCTCGGGCTTCCTTCAGATTTTTCTGAAATTTGCTGTGTGCAAACATGACCCTGTTAATTTAGACTAGCAAATCCCCTGTTTGTGGACATAATGCTAAATGAATACAACTTTTTTATTGGTTACAGAAACTAGTTTACTCCAAGAACACCAGACTAATGGATGATCAAGTCAGAGATCTTTACCTTAATTTTTGACTAAGTTGCTCACTGTCACCCATGGCCATATATAATAATTAATCGTGCAATAGTTTAACTGCCCCTTTCATCTTTGTGCTATCTTAACACAGTTGGTAAGACAACATGGAAATATCTGGAATTGGCCTGTAATGCTTTAATAATGTTATATTAGTCACTCAGTTCTTAGATGATTATTTTGGTGTTTGCTATGTAATAGCAAGGAGTGAATTCCAACAGCAGCTAATTGCTAGCAGACAGAAAAGAAAGCAGATAAACACTTCTGATAGCTCCATTCCCTCACCCTCTGTAAACCACGCAGGGGCTGTTCGCTCAGGTCACGCAGAGATCAATACCACAATTGTGCAAGATGGAGAGAAGCCTAGTAGAAAATTATGGGCGAAAAAAAACCCACGAAGCAACTACAGATCCTGAGAAAGGCAAGAAAAAAAGTCCCAAAAGGAGAGAAGGAGAGAAAATCAAACACTGCCTGGAAGTCAACTGAAGCCCACTTAACAGAGGTGGAGTACTTGGATTAAGACTGACAAGTATGGATGCTTGTTTGTGTTAAAATCACCTTCTCTTCTTATATGTTGTTCCTACTACTGAATTAAGCAATAGTTTGTTTCAAATAAGCTGTTGGGTCACAACATTGATCTTTTCCCAAAAGAAATTGCAGAAATAAATGTAATTCAACCAGACTTTCTTGACAATTACAACTGGTAGCAAGGCTGCAGTAAATTGGTGTGGGAGTCATAAAAGCTGGGGCAGGGACTATTAAATTGAAGAGTGCCACGAATGTCCTCAAGAAATACCTGTAATGGCACAAACAAATAAATAAAACTACTTCTGTGCAGTGGAAAACTTCAGTTTCAGTTTTGATCTGAAATGTACCCATATTCCGTAAACCCTGAAATGAACTAATATTACATTTCTGCTTTTTTTGTTGAGAAGGTAGCACAATAAAGAGAAGGGAATCCGATGAGAAGCTGCTTGGCTAACCTTGTCTTTTGAAAATGTCTCTTTCCACAAAAATACCAGCTAAGTAGGAAAAAAGCAGAAACAACTTCTTCCTGAAAGTATTTCATCTTCCAGACTTTCAAAGTATAAACAAGAGCATTAAGAAAAGCTATTATCTGACCTGATACATTGAAAAAAAAAAAAAAAAAAATTATAAAACAAGCCGAATAGGAAGATGAAAGAAACGAAGCAAAATGCCGGAAATGGAAGTGCTGCTGGCAAATAACTATCTGCAGACCTCACAAGACCCACACCATGGGCACAGTTCATCAGAAAAAAAGTGTGAAGAGGCATAAGCTGTGGTGCTAGTTAGTCACAGAAAAACTGAGGACTCTTTTGCAGCAGACACACATAAACATCCTGAGTCAGATGGAAAGAGGCTGGTGAGTCAGGTAAGTGCTGCCTGCCCTGACCACCCTGTCTCACAGACTCATGACCAACTGGAGGTGAGCGGACGTCGGTCTCATCCATAATCCTTTGCCACAAGCTGTTGGAAGGCCAGCGACTGAGCAACTCAGGGAGTGGCTCCTACCAGTATGGCATTGCCTTGTGATAAACTTAAGAATCAAATCCAGCTTTAAAAAAGGCTTTTTTCCCAAGAATCCAGCCTTTTCTTCTGGAAACACAGACCCCTTGCTGCAGCACACCATTCTTACAGCTCAGCTGTTTAGCTTTGAAAGCTTCGATATATGTCTCCTACCTCTCACTCCACACAGCATTCCATATAGGAGCAATTAATTTCATTATGTAATTCCTAAAGCTATTAAGTACAAGAAATACAAGAGGAAACCCTCAAAATAATTAATAAGCTATATGATATGAATCTATTTCTAAAATATCTATTCTTTCACACTGATGGTAGAACGCAGTAAGAATTATGGAGATTATTTTAACTAATAAGCTTGGAATTGAAAGGAAATGGGGTGATAAAAATCCTGTGCAGTGAGCTTCACAGCGAGGCAAGGACATTTGGGTTGTCAGGTGGGTATTTTGACAACAAGTAGTGAAGAACTGAAATCTCTCTTTTCTCAATGGCTATATTACTACTGACTTGTTCAAATCCATATTTGTACAGTATCCTCTAACCATGCAACAAAAATAAGCCATGTGAATCTAATTTACAAGAGGTAACACTGAAACCTATTATTAGAGGGGAAATATTATGAAGCTATTTTGATTATTGCTCTGAACTTCATTCATTCATTTATTTGTGTTCCGGGTTTTCTGCTTTTTTTTCTTTTAACCTCAGTTGCTCCTCTTCCCATATCTATCCCTACATCTCTTCATGGTGTAAATACCATTTAGGCCACTGTTCTTACTGCTAAAAAGTAGTTGTTTTTTCCTTCAAGTTGGGTATCACTTGATTAATTTTGATATATACACAGTAAGAAATGCTGCATATTAACACATTCATATTCCCCTAGCACGAATCACAATATAGTGAGAATGTAAGTAAGCTCCAGTGACTAGCCAGCTACAAAATGACACCACTTATCCATCCAAATAGCAGAGAGTACATAAGGCCAGCTGGACCTAGCATCATCTGGGATGATTAACTGCATATTACTTTTCCTGGGGATAAAATGTGTCACCACAGTGGATCACACAAAATAAAATATTTTCCAAAATTATTTTTTTAAAGTTTTTTCCTATCTTTATAAAATCCTGTTGTTTAATATCTTGCTGATAATATTATAATTACAGTCAGAAGAACTACTGAAAAAGGCAAAACTGCTACTGCTATGTTATTTCTTGCATTTCTTGGCTTTCTGCAATGTTAAATTGCTCATCTAATTTTGTATTGAAGCCATTTCAGAGACAATAGAACAATATTCTTGGTTGTACTGAATATGATGCAGCTAGCACTAATAAAATTGATTTTCCAGCTTCTCTCCCCCAGAACAGTTGGGAAAGTCAGATGTAAATTGCATCCACCTGTACCAAGGAGATATTGACTTCCAGGAGAGCACAGAAAAAGCTACTGACAGGAGAAATGTCTTACTGTCAAGGAGAGTCTGGAGGATGCACAGATTTTCAAAAACCCAGCACCCTCAAGTCTTCATACGCTCTTAGGACAATTGTCTGTTTTGGACGATGACGTAAGTGTGGAGGTTTGGGTTTGCTTCTGATGTAACATTTTTCTGAACAGACTTTCCACCTTCAAGAGAATATCAGACACAGTGAAGCACAGGTTCCTCACCAATAATTGCTGATTGTATTTCAAAAGGAAACACTCAGCGGAATTACAATATGGATCACTGAACAATTTCAATCAAATAGTTTTTCTGCAAACTATTTTCAACAAAACTTTAAATGTCTCTTCAAACTAAAATAAAACTCTAAAGTTATCTACCACTTGTTTAGACTTATTCTTAGTGCAATGGAAAACAGCAGCTGTTACTAAAAGTCTTCTATCTTTTGTTCACCATGAAACTTTCAGAAGTAGGTATAAGCAAAATTACCAACACAAAGCACCTGGTGATATATAACTATTTGAGTTCATGCAAATATAAGGCTCTATAACGACAAATTCAGGTTTTCTTTTTGATTTTCTCTACCCAAGCCTTCGGAGTCACTTTCAGGTAGGCAAAGTTCATTTACACTAAGGAAAGGCAGAGGGTCTTTACTCAGAGTTGTGTAATATTTTTCATTGTGTCTATTGTCAACATGTTATTTGGAATTAAATTATAATGTCAGCTATTTCTTCTAGTCTAAAAGAGAGCAGCTACACTCTTCTTCTTCCTTGGCATCAAATCATGCACTGAAGGACCAGGCCACCTTGCTTTCTTTTCTAGTCCAGTGTTTCAAAAAAAAATAAAGAATCAGAGAAACATATTATGACAGGTAATCATTTGCAAACATACAACTCTTTCAACATCTGCCATGTTCAGCTTCATTTTATAGCATCTGTCTTGGCAATATAAATTGTGCTTGGCTTCAAAGGTGCTCTGTGCCACACAGTGAAGAAAAACAATCATGACAACTGAAAAATAAAGCACAGCAGGGGGACAGGGAGAGAGAGCTGAGAATGTAAAAGCTGTTCACTTTTTCTAGTTTTATTTTAAAAGAAAAAGAGTGTTATGTTAGCTTTCCTGTATTCTTTAAGCAGTATAGTTTTGCCAATGGAAGAAAAGTGACAAGTATTGCATTTATGAAAGGTGCCAAACAACCTCAAGCATTTCCAAAAGAATCCCCTGAAACAGCTGCACAAAGAGAAGGCAATTTAGTCCAGCAGACGCAGATGAATTATGTCAGTAGAAATTTATTGCTACAAGAAGTTTGGTTTTTTGTAGACTCAGAAGTTATACTATAAACATTCCAAGAAAAGCAGCAACTGAGAAATATGAATTTCACAAGAAAACTATGGGGGAGAGAAAGTAACTTTGTGTGGAATACTACATCATCATCACAACTTAACTCATAATCAAAACCAATGTCTTCATTTCCTTTTTAAAATCTGTGTTATACTTAGAAGTATATTGTTATGAGTTCAAATAGATTAAAAATAAGCTTGAATATATACCAAATACCATACACTATATACAAACAAGTTGTAATCTGCCTATTGCACTCAAACGTGTTTTCTATAAATTTATAGACTACAGACAGAAATATTAACAATGATAACACATATTGTCAATGTGTGTGTAAGTATGAAAGTCTAGGTGCTTTTTTGCTTTTGAAGGCAGGTTAAACCAAGGAATTAAATCATATAGTTATACTAAATTCTCATACATTACAACATTGTGTAATACAAAATATTTGAAAAGCTGGCTGTAAGCAGCAGTGGGGTTTTCCTTGACCATACTGGTCTACGTATGTACAACACACTACAGACCAAGACCTCCATGAATAATAAACCCTTGACACAAAACATAGTTGAGATTCTTCAGTGGTGAATTGGGAAGTATTTCAAACACAATGTAAAAGCAAACCTTCCCTCATTATTTGTAAAGACAAAAAACTTTTCAGAAAGCTAAAAGAAAAAAAAAGTTGGACAAATTTTTCCCTTTGTATTAACGACGAAGAAACAAAAAAGACATTGATTCAGAAGCCTACTACTAAAACTGTCAAAGCACGTGTTGTAATAAAGTTGATATTAACTAGAAAAATGAAATGTAAAGTGTAATTGAAGCAACTAAGGAAACTTGCTGCTGCTAGAGTTCTCTATACAGCCTCAACCCTACTTAATTATTTACCTAATATTAAAATAGAGAAATAGTTACTGGACATGATTTATCTACGATTCAATTAAGAAACTAACCACTAGACAATGTAGCTTTGTTGGTAAGTAGGATAGTCCTGTCTAGAGAGTGATGAACTGTAGGCCTGGTCAGCAAACCAAGAAAACCTTCTGGAACTGCCAAGATTAGAGAAGTAGGTAAAAGGTAAATTCAGCAGGGGGAGATCGCAACCACCGACTCCTTGACCACCTACTCAAATGATACCACCTACTCAAAAGAGAATAATGGAAGAAGACAGAGTCTGTGCGCTAATTTACATAGGAAGCAAAGAAATCTTGACCAATCATTAAAGAAAATAATATGAATATGTATTAATTGTTTGAATATGTAGTAATCAATGTATAAAAGTGGAGATTTTTGAAACTGAGGTGTGCTCACATTTTGGGATGAGCACCCCATTTCTGCGCCTTAATGGAATAAACTTGCAAACACCTCTACTCTGTGTGATATTGGCTTGCACACTGCGTAAAGAACCCCGATTTGGGACAACACATACACAAAGTTAAGTTTGTGCTTGAACTCAGTCTTTTCAGCAACATATTTGAAACTGTACTTATGTCCCAGAGGATTTAATGAGATGCAAATAATCAAAGATAATAATTTACAAATCTTACCACCAAACATCTTTAAAATGTCTACATATTTTCATCCAATATTTCATTTAATCACGTTAAGCAAAATATTTATTTCTATGTCATATGTCATGATAAACATTCTTACGAAAATTACTAAGTCATTGTCCTTTTTTTCCCCATAATGTTTTTTTCATTAAAGGAGAATTTGACAATTAATGTAATTCAAGTAAAATGGAAAAGAAGGTGCTCCAGGGGATGGGATGCAATCTTGGAACCACTACATCTTGCAGCCAAATTTTTATCCCTGAGACGACTTCCTGCCTGTAAGGATCTGCAGGGATCTCCGACAACAGCTGTGCTAAAATGAAGCACCTTCTTCCTTACTTCATTCAGTTGACTTCCTCTGTAACCTGCTCAGGAGCATCCAAATTTTACTCTGAGACACTAAGCATGCCTGGTGTTGCTGGATAAATGAAAAGTCTCAAAAAGTCCATTTATAATTTTGTAGCAGATCGTGTTCCATGACTCTACTAGATGCATGAAACAGAGCACTGTGTTTCTTTCTGAGTGAGCTCCCGGAGGCCACTGCAAAGGTAGAGCCTCGAACAGACCCTTACACATGCTCGGGAGTCTGTCCAAATATTGGCTTGCAGGGGTTGGGGAGGGGGGGGGAAGGCATAAGCGGTCCAGAAAACACACTGCAAACAGCCTATTTTTGAGCCTGCGAGCTAAATTCGTGCCAGTAAATAAAGTATAAATTACTGAACACAGAAACAGATGGATATTAAGAAAATAACTGAAGCATGCTGGAAATGAAAATACTCATCCGAGTTATAACTCAAGTGTGTAATCTCTAATATACACATTTATCTTAGAGGGACACTGTCAAGCTGTTCCTCATAACTTTTTCAGTATTTGTTACTAGGTTGCAAGCTTGTAGAAACTTTTGGATTGACAGAGACCGAGTTACTGACAGGCCAGAGGTGGCACCGTGAGCGCCAGGCTCAGCTTTTCCCACCAGGACCTACGCTGGGGCTCACACCTGCAGTGCACGGACCTCTCGCAGGGGTCTTACCTTTTCACTTGCTTCCCCTTTTTGCTGACTTCTTGACACAGCTGCAATCATAGAACAAAATGAGACAAAGGGATACAGCTCTTTACCCTTCCACTCGTGCTATGCTAATCCTTGAAGCATGTCAATTAAAATCTGTTTCCCCAACAGGAAGAAGAAATCCCAAACAAGCTTGTCTATTTGTTAGCGTAACAATGCCAGGAAGATATTCACACATGGTGGACAAAAAGGAAAGAAAAAAAAAACCCAAACTTTGTTCATTTGCTTGTAAGTTAAAATGTAAACAAAGAATTTGTTTATTGAACAATAAACAAATATTCACTTGAAATGGCACTTGAAAATATAAAACCAGACATCAAAATCCATCCTACATTTTACAATGACAATGGCCTCAAGTTGTGCCAGGGGAGGTTTAGGTTGGATATTAGGAAAAACTTCTTTACCGAAAGGGTTATCAGGCATTGGAACAAGCTGCCCAGGAAGGTGGGGGAATCGCCATCCCTGGAGGTATTTAAAAGACGGGTGGACGTGGTGCTGAGGGACATGGTTTAGGGGTGGTTTTGGCAGTGTAGGTTTATGGTTGGACTCGATGATCCTGAAGGTCTCTTCGAACCCAAGTGATTCTATGATTCTATGATCTTACAAAAGCAAGTCCTTCTTACTCTACCGATACAACCATGTATTTGTAACACATCTAACCTAGTTCTAACGAATATGCTTCAAGTGTGCTTACCAAACGGCTTTCTCCCTAGTAAACTAAGCCATCGCTGTGCTTCCAAAATTTCTCATTCACTGTTTTTATAGGGGAATTTAGCATATCTTAGGACTCAAAAGGAGACTGAGTCTAGGGGAAATGCATGCAGAATGGCAGCAGATTAATGTAGTGCCAACCTACTCTGGTTGGCTTTTTAATTAGAGAGTAAATAGGAAGGCAAATAACATGCACAGGCAGGAAAAATAAATGCATAAATTCAAGTGACAAATTATGTTTCTAATAACAACAAAACATGGTTGCTTGCCAAGGTTATTAATATAGTTTAATTATGTCACAGGTAAGATTTGTTTATAAGTTGTATTTAGGGCATCTCGCACCAAAGAGTAAAAGAATTCATTACAATGTATTTGGACAGACATTTAATCATCTTTCACAGAGCGATTATTTTTGGAAACCCAAAGAAGCATAGCTCTGTCTCCAAAGGGATGGAAATTACAAATGGGTACCTAATTTTTAAATCTTTTGTCCTTGTAGAAGTAAAGAAATCACTTCCTCTATAGGACTGGAAGGACAGAAGAAAAATTAATACTTGGGTATTTTGAATAACTGAGAGGTATTCACAATCTTGTGCTATAAGCAAGATGAATGAGCCAGGAGGAGAGAGGGAAGGGACGAACAAGCCAGAGTAGAAAAATAGACTACTGATTTTTACCATCAGACAGACATCAAACTGTGGCAGTCACGCATAATAAGCAACATATGATTCAAATTTCCCTTTAATTTCATGGACGCTCTGCCTAAGAGGGCTCATTGGTTTTGATTGTTTGTTTTTATTCAGGATGATTTGACAAAATTAGCTTTTGCTGTTCCTTCCTTTATTGTCAATGTTGTTATTTTGCACAGCATTTTAGAGAGAAAATGGACTGGTAAATGCTACTGATCTCAAAAAAGTCAGTGATAGCCAAACACTAAAGTCAAATTGCTGAGATGACAAACATGACGTCCTAAGCTAGGATTCCCACTGTCCCACTGTCCAGGCAAAGTGATGGGACTAAACCAGTTTTTCCTTGTACTTTATACATATACATGTATATATACATGTACATATACATATACATACACATACACATATACATGTTTGCTTTCTGTTTTACATAATAATTGTAACTTGTTCAATAGTCACACAAATGAAACAAGTGCTGGATTGGTCTCTTAAAGTGAAGTTTATGTGAGGAGCTAGAAGGTACTTGATGTTTGGACTCCAACATCCAATGATACCCCTTCCATAACACAGGAAAAAAAATGACATCTTTGGCGCTGCTGTGCTGCAGAAAGCACACTTCAGACATATAAGCTACCTAAATGTCAATTGATCTGATTCCTTTGCATAGTATCATTGCTGCGAATTTTGTCCTTCACTCTACATAATAATACTGAGCTTGTAGCCTATGAATCTCTCCACATGATTTTCACATGTAATCTACAGAAGAATGAGCTTTGGTTTTAAAATAATGACATACATTTAGACCAACTTTTCATACACCTTTTATAATAGTTTCCATTTTATGTTCCTTGTAAAAGTATCTCAGACTATTTGTTGGAAGGAACATTTGGTTAATGTCTAATATCAACTAGAATAAAAATGGATATAATAGTATATTCATATGCTTTAAGTCTCACAAAAGTTCATACCAATGTGCATGCTACTAAAAAGAGTACCCTGCAACAATCTCAAAGGATTAAAACAACTCCATATTCAAGGAAACGATTTTTATCTAACTCTAAGGAGCGCTCTTAACAATATGGCAAGAAATACGAGCAGAGCGTAAAACCAAGACAGAATAAGGACTCAACAAACCCTTAACAAGAAAAAAAGAAGAAAAACGCATGTGTATGCAACCAAAATAAAAACTAAAGCTACAAATCAAATCTGATTAAAAACATGGCTTAGCAAAAGATCTGAAAAAATCTACAAAGAAGAAAGATCTGATAATCTACAAACCTATAGACATTAATTTTGGCTAGGTTTGACATTACTAGGTAGTACCTCAGGAACAAACATGCAACAAAAGAAAATTCCCTTTGTTAAGTAAGATTTTTCCTCTTACTAGTACAGTTGCTACTGAAAGTACAGCAGGTGTATTTAGCAACTTAAAAGCATTGCATTCTGCACTCTGAATACTGCTAGGAAAGAACAATCCAAAGAGTACCAAAATACTTAAACTTCCAGCCTAATTAGATTTAATTTTTAAATGGACCTCCTTACAGACTTCAATAAAATTCATTCCATGCTCAAGAAATGGAGTAATTTGTGGAGGATAAGCTATTTTTCTGAAAGAACAGCAAATGCAACAATGAAATGTCTTAACCACAAAACTAATCCGAAACCTCAGTAACAATGAAAAAAAAAACCTTAAAAAAATTCTGGTGGATAGCACTGTGGCGATTGTCATGACTTTGTCATGACTTCCAATTTCATAGCAAACCAGAGAACCTGATTTCCTTTAGAGACAGTCATGACCCACTGTTAAGACCTGATTCAAACACAATGAAGTCAATGGCAATATCACTGTCTGCTTAATAATTTGACAGGTTAAAACATGAAACCAAGCAGTAAGTCCATCTTGAAGAATGTTGCCTCAGAATTATACTAGGTCCAGAAATCATGTCTGGGACATAAAAAGAAGGAATGTGATTGTCAAGTGAGCATAGCAAGGGAGATAATTGAAATTTTCAGTATATTCTCATTAGCAATTCAATACTGAAGTTTTAATAAAGTAAAATCTACCTTCCCATATTCTTTGGAAAGGGTTTTGGAGAAGGCAGATCCCACCATGAAAGAAACAATATATTTGTGATCTCACAGAATCTGAGAAACAGAAGGGAGAATTGTTCTTAACATTATTACATGAAGGAAAAATTTAAACATAATAATTTAAGTCTATGGCATATGGAAAGTGAAATAAGATCTTCTGATTCCCACTTCTCTATTAGTATGGCAGGACAGTGCTGTCATACTGCAATATGTACATATTGTGGTATAGGTATAAAGTAGCACAAATATTTAATTATTTTGGGTGAAACAAAACCATTCCCAAAGAGGACCTTTTTTTATTATTTTTTTTTTATTTTGAAATATAATACAAAGCATTTAACTTTTAAATATAATACAAAGTATTAATTCCCTGAAATGAACCCTGGCTGGCTTAATTTTAACCAACAGCCTTTCTTTGGATTTGGTTTTTTTTTGTCTGGAATTTTCGCTTAGAAGTTACAATTTATTATTTCAACTCTTCATCAGCTGCCCACCTCGGAACTGTGTTGTAATTGTTTGATTAGGGGTAATAAACTTACTTTCCTACCTGCAACACACTGTAACACAGAGAGGTGCAACTTAGATGACTAACATGATGCATTATTGAACAGCACAAATTAAAAGGGAATACAATTAAGGCTGCTATCTGTCTGGATGATGGATGCTCTTTGCTTTCCTCCTTTTAAACCATGAATCTAGTTTTCTGTCTCACCAGTTCAGCTTGTATTAGCTCCACAAAAGATTTTTAACATGCTGTGTTTCCAGGGAAGTGGCAACTCCCTCCATCCCAATGACCTCTGATATTTGACATCCTGTCCCTTACACCATTTTCCCGTATCTGATTACATATAGGCAAAGGTCAAATTTTTTACTTCAGATATCAGTGTGCTCATGGGAGCTGACAATCGAAGAAAAAACTTACTATGGAGGAAAAGACTCAAAAATGACCCCCTCCACTCCCCCCGCTCCCAACTCTTTGGGATGTCTGACTCTTTCTTATATTAAAATCTCTCAAAACAGAGCAACGGAAATTAATTCCATAAGCTGGGAAGAATTCGACTCTCCTAAAAGACTGCCATAATGCCAGGAAAATCAGGAGGTAGGCCAAGAGGGGATCATATGGAAAGAGATAAAGCTGTAATGAAGTTTTCTCAAAACATTAGAAAACCTGCAGATTCTCCTCTGAATTAAGACACAAAGGTATATCTTGTCCTTATGCAAAAAAACTGTACCCTTAAAGAAACCCTAAATACTATAATTGCTAAAAAAGAAAGATATCAAATATAGCAGTACCTTACAGTACTTTTAACATTTTCTTTATCGCATAAATAACATACTAGGGATACAGCGATGCTCAAGAAAAGATGGTGATGTTCAGAGGCTTGAGTAACTTAATGCAGTATTTCTTAATCAACAGGTCTGTTGACCCTAAATGATAAAATTTTGAAACAATGTCTCAGAAAATCTCCATATAAATACAGAAATGCTTTGCTTTCTAACTGGCGTGTTTGGAAACTAGTTGTAAAATGACAAGTAGAGGTGACAGCAACAAAGTCCTGAAAGGTATGTAAAAAAGGTGCCAGAACGTAAATTGCCTTAAGGCTAGTCTTAGTTCAACACAGTATAAGATATTGCTATAGTCAAGTTTAGAATTTCTCTTTAAAGGTCTACTTTAAATGTTCTAAAACTGTCATTCTTGTACATACTAAACTGGAAGGAATAGCTAATACTTAAGGATATTGGGAAATTCACAGACAAGTCTGGGCACAAAATAACAAAATGTGATGCACCTTGACATGTAAGTCAAAGTAAAATGATGATTCTAGGGATTATATTCTGAGACCCACCCTTGCAGAGACTAAGATAATAGTGAAAGACGTGATGTGATGTCAGGGCAGTTGATGTAGAGATGAGCACAAAATGGGAATGAAAAGGGTCAATATAGATTTCACCTTTTCATTCTGAAGGACGATAAAATACATTTCCTACCTAGCTCTTGCATGACCACACCTTTGTTTAATTCTGTTTCCAGAATATTATTGGCAAATACGCATGCAACAACCAAGGTAACAAATGTTTACAGCTTTAAAGGCTGCACCTTTCTAGAGAAAGAATAAATGATTAAGCACATGAGAGTAACCTGATAAGCACCAGAAATGCCCATTATAAAGAATACTTCCCCTGAAAACTTATTTTAAAATTTTATTCTTGTTATTATAAAATATATGCATATACAAGTATTAATGTACTAACCCTCAAACACTCAAGTGAAATAGGGATGTATTATTCCTCTTTTTCTGTTAGAGGATATAGGTATTGGGTTCCATTTCAGTGAAGCATTTACTCAAGTATTAACTTTAAGCACTTGACTAATTCCAGTTTTCTAACTGAACTACAAGTATCTTACTCATTCAAGATTAGAGCCCTTAAATATCCAGGCTCATGAGTAAAGTGCTAGGAGAGCCAAATTTTGAAGTTCTCAGAGGTTTTAACCCAGTGCCTTGGATAAGAGCTGATTTTTCTTCTTCTCCTATTCAAATATGCTCCTGAAAACAGCAGCAGAAGCCAAAGACACTCATAAACATAACCAGGAGATTAGCAACACTGGTAAACACTGAATATTGAGCTATCAAGCATTAACAGAGAGATGAAGAGGCAGACAATTATGTTTTTTTCCCACATCTTAGTCAATATTTCTTATAATATGTAACAGTAAACATTCTTGTGTTATTCAGTACATTCACAATGGCATCTATAGTATTAAACATAGATCAGAAAACATAATGTTTAACCTGTATGCATGGATCTGAATTCACAATGCATGCTGTAATGTTTTCCTTTTGCTCTTGTCTATTATGTACTCAATAATTCAAAAAAACAAGCTCAGTAAAGAGCAGGTCTGAATACCAAGTTTCCCATATTATTATTCAGCAGGAAACTTATTTAAGAGAACTGAACAATTGCATATTTAAAATACTGAAATTCAACCACCATCTGTTAGCCTCTAAGGCAGCTTTCATTAAGGCCATCACCTCTTCATGAGTCACTACAGGGAGCTATCATTAACATTAGCTATGATTAATGAGGATGTTGCCAATTGCAATTATTCCACTCTAAAGCTTAGCAACATTCTGACAGTGTCACATAGTCTAACTACCACCTCCATCCTCTCAGTCACCTCATTAAAAAAAATCCCAGTTGCCGTTACGATTATATTGCAAAACCCTAGCAATTCTGGGAGGTTCCCCTTGGTAGAAGAGATGGGTTGGTCCTTTCAGGCTGCCTTTGGAAAGTACTAAGATGCAAACAGTGAAAGAAAAGCCTGCATCCACTATAACACAGGGGGTTTTTTTAAAAAAAATAACGTTAAGGGTGAAAAAACCCTTTGAAAAATCACATTGGAAGCTCATACATCATAGATTTGGTTTAGCACTGAGGTGTAACAATTATTTTTCACAGGCTACGTTCTTTTACTTGTGAACTTCATATACAGAAAAATTATCTGAATTGCTAATTCAATCACAAGACAAAGAAGCCAAAATGTCAGTTTAGGCTCTAACACTGTAAATCTAAAGGAATGTAATCAGTATGTTTCGGTATGCTGCTTTTAATAATACTATTATTAAACACTATTATAAAGAAGAAAGACTTTGAGAAGCTATCCTCCGAACACGCCTGGGGTTTTTGGTTGTTTTTTTATTGAAGCTAAATAGCATGGTGGTTTATGTTTGGGTCCTTTAAATAAATTCAGCTGCGAAAAACTGTATCTTTTCTGTTGGATTCTTCCATCCAAAATCTCTCTCTTCTGTCAAGTGGGAAAACTACAGGACAGTTCAACCAGAAATAAGTAAAACAATTGATAAACACTTTTCTCAAGAACTGGAACAGTACCCTGCTTTGGTGTCATCAGATTGTATTGACTGTATTTCCACTTTACAGTCTGCCCAACACCGGGGCTCCATCAGGTACAGGCAGTGTGCCACTGCAGTAAAACAATGGACTATTTTAATCACACAAAATGTATGTTAGGTAAAGCAAATCACTTCTGTTTGATGCATGATTAACAGACAATCATAATACAGTAGAAGGATATGCAAGCAGCCATGAAGGAATGAAAAGCCTCAACAACAAAGTGAGGAACAGTATGAGACCTGGACCTAGTGCATTCTTACAAAGCAAAAGCACTGCTCTTGTTTTAAAGTATGTTTTAACATGATTACACAATAGTTCAGCATGCTGACATAAATAACCAGTGCAGGAAAAATGAAAGACTAGGTTAACTGTTTCATTAAATATATTAGAATGGGATATTTGGGGGTATCCAAATATCTCTGCAAAAGTAACAAAAGAACTCTGAAAGAATTATTTAAAATATCTATTTGTTTAGGCAGTTCTGCTCTGAGGCCTTCCAAACGTAAATTTATAGCCACTATGCTAAAAGCAGTCTATTTCCTGTTATTGTAAATGCAAAAGAAAAAAACCCAAACAACCAAAACCTCCTAAAACATCATTAAAGCTGAAGCTTAACCTCAAATCCATGGTACCTCCCTATTGAAGGACTTTCTAACAGCATTGGTCTGTCTTTGTGCTTGTTCCTTTCTGTCACGGCTGCACTTTCTTGTGTTGCTTGAAAAGCACTGGGCCACTAGAACATCCTGCTTCTAAAGGATTTGATGGTTCTTCTCCTCTAATAAGAGAGTCCCTTACTGCTGAATAACAAGACATTTAAAATGCAGTGAGCAGACTGAACCTTAGTCCAGCTTCACCTGCTTACTTTGGGCTTTTGGTCAGCTTAACTACTCCCAGGAAAACCTGATTTTTGTAAATTTATTCCCTAATTTAGAAAGAGCACTGTGAAATCCTGTCTATCTATAAAGATTTTATCCTAAATTTAATTTACCATTTTTGTTCCTTGTTTATATTCTTTACTTTGTTTACCTAAAACAATTAAGCTAGGCTGGTTGGTTGTGTTAACTAATAAAATCCCAGACTTTCAGTAAATCCTATTTTTATTAAAATAGGGAAAAAACCCACATTCATAATGCTAGTGATGTTATATATAAAATTCCTTTTAGAAAGTAGCAAATATTACTGAGAAATGAATTCTTGACTCTACTGAGTTTCCTTCAGAATCTTCTGCGTTGGTACAAACCACAAAACAACCATCTCACCATTTCATTTACCAACAAACATTGGTGTATTCTCTGTTATGGTTTTTTCAAGCAGAAATCTCCCTCCTTATAGTCTACACTGCACTTCAGATTGAAACTATAAAGAAATCTATTTTTTGCTTTGCCAACAGCTGGATGTCCTGTCAAAAATCAATCATAACATCTTTGCTGCAGGTTTTGGTTGGAAGATAAATCGACTGATACCTATTTATCTTGCACAGTCCCCATTTCTGTTGTACTGAACACTTCGCAAATATTGAAAAATATATACAGAAATGGCTATCTTTCTTTTGCTTCCTTCCATGCTTAGAAGAAAATGTTGTGATTTGTTTCTAGACTCATTGAAATTAGTATGAGAAAAAAGAGATAGAAAGCAATTTACTGGAAGAGTTGATTTATGAAATTTGTGTTGCATTTAATTCTGAAATGGTCCCATGTGCTATATTCCACTATAATTCTGTTTCATCCCCTACCTCCTCTAAAGCATCTACCTATACAGACCGCTTAAACCACTCCCAGTTTTTCAGCATGGAGTCCTTAGTTCACTTAAAATTTGGATTTCAGAGCCAATCTGAACTTTTGGGAGCACAGGCCCTGCATGAAACATGTATCACTGGCACACAAGGAACGGCTAAATGGGAAAAAATGTCAGGATGCAAGGCTGAAGGAATACCTCTGGATTCATGAATCCCAAAATCTTCCATCTTACCTACTTTGTCCATGCCAATATAAAGACTCCCTTCGTTCCTCCTGATCTGCCTATTACTAGCTTTAAGCCTATCAATAACTATTTTTTACCTACCTGGCTAGTCAAAGCATAGCCTAAAAATATAAATTTCATTGGCTTCCAAAATCTTTTCAAGTACAAGCACACAGAATCCTTCACAATAAACAACAGTATTTTTATAATTCATAGGACATTGATACATAAAACCGCCTCAGGGCGACTAAGCAAAATAAAATGACTGCTAAGAAACTTCTCCAAGTGTCTACTGGAAGGGTAGCAAACTGTGAATATCTGCATGCCACCAATGCTCTCTTAAAATCCAGTATAAAAATAATCTAACGCGTGGAACAAGGAATGTAAAGGATTTCAATTAAAGTTAAGTAGTTCAGCAGAGTAAATTGTTTTAGATGTCTGTGTAACCTAACAGAGTAAAACAGACCACTCGTTTCTTAGTGGAGAAAGAGGTGATCAGCTAACAAGGCTTGGTAGAGGACTGTGTGCCTTAAGTAAATGCGGAATTATTGCTAGCACTAGAAAATATTCTCCCGTGTACCAGCTGGCTTATGGCAAGATAAACCATACCATGAGTTTGCATATTTCAAGCACTCTTGAAAAGTGAGTCAAGGTCTGCATTGTATGTTCATGTATATGAGACCTCAGTGTTGTTATGAAAGGTGGAATCACAACAGTTTCTTAGGTAAAGGTTAGTTAATTAGTGACTTCTCTAATGAGACATGCCTGCATGTCCAGAGAGAAGTCAATGTAAAAAAGCCGAGTACCAATCCTATGTGTTCAAAGGGACCTGCGGTTCCAGAGCTGGATGCGCTGCACCTGTAAGTTCCCACCTCCAGGGTGCTCAAATGTTAAACTGTTTTTTTGTGGGTAATGATAGTGAAGAGAAGTGTACTTATGGCATGCTAGTAGTAGAGGGAGGAAAAGGCAAAGATCCAGACACCTACTAACAGGAGCAAAAGTGGCAGAGGCAATTAGGAAATGCAGAGACCCACACAAAAGCAAAGCAGCTTGTGTTTAGGTATATTTACTGATTAAAGTTATTTGAATGTTTTCCAGTTTTAAAAAGCCTCCATTTATCTTTATAGCAAGCAAAAATTTGCTGAAAACCTTCTGCAGTGAAAGTTGCTCATTTTTACTCATTAATCAAATTCAGTATTTAAAACTGCCATCAGCCTCTATAGCATTTTCCTAATGACTATCACTTTTAACTATACATCCCACTGTTTTTCTGTAGCCTAAATAACTGTCTTAAACCCAATCACCACTAGCAGATACACACACAACTTAAATGACAGAGCTTGCGGCTGACAGAAGTGGGTGGAAGAAAAAAAGCAAAGCTGGTAGCTTCTGTAGTTGAAGACTGAAAAAATCCTGAAATCATGCTTCACAAATAGGCAAGGAAAAATTCTAATGGCTTTAAACCAGACAATAGCCTAGAAAATGAACACAGCACACTGTACAGTCCTAAGCAGCTCCATAAAACAGCATGATACTTCCAAAAAACACATTTAGTCCAATAGGGCTGTCACCATAGAGCTCTCTGAATGAGAGACAGAGTACCACTAAAGGACACAGCTTCTATTACTGTCACCCACGGTGAGCTGCAGATCTTACTAATCTTACTAACCAGCAAATGCATCTCCCTAACTATTAACATAGGCAAACGCTTAAATATTTTCAAAGCTAATTGTGTAGAAAATGAGCAGACAACGTGCACAAGTGAAAGAGAATGTGCATGCACAAAGGAAAGCACTGGCCAGAGGACATCTATGTGTGTGCAGTGACGTTGCACTGGAAGAGGACATTCTGACAGCATGTGTACTTTCACATTGGGCTAAAAGAGAATGTAGGACTCCCCAGAACATTTTTAAAGCACATTTTTTGAGGGTATATGCATTCATATTCTGGGGAGAGCAAGGTTCACAGTCCTCTTTAGAACCCAAAGTATATATGCCCCACATAGAAAAGACTTTTGTGTCAGTCAGAAAAAGTTTGTTCAGTTGGTTAATTGTTTATATCAGCAGTGACATCCAGCCCTCTGCTTAGAAACTTGGCAATCAAGATATAGGAGATGCTTGTCAGGAGTGGCTTGAAAATGTGAGGCTTGCAATCAGAAATGGTTTTCTACAACCCTTCTGAAGTTGCTATGAGAATACTCATCTAGTATCACCTTATAATCAGAAGTTTCCCAGAAGGAAGTCTAAATTCAGTTATATTCTGCTCAGAATAGCCTTAGGGAAAGGTCTTGTATACTGAGAAGATGAAGACAGCACCTTTCGATGAACAGTAATTTATGTCATTCATGGTTATGTGACTGTAAATAAATAAAATAAGAATCTGCTCAGTGGATCTGGAGTAGAGCCGCAGGAGGGGCTTCTCCTATAGGAAATGGCTCCACAATTAATCCTTTTCTATGAGAGATTCTTTCGGCCTCTGTTTACTGGAAGAATGCTCTATGAAACTTACTCTGAGAAGGAATACATTTATTTGCCATGCTGCCTGCTGAAGCAGTTGTGTGCTAGGCCTCTGAAAACTGAACATGTTCTTGAATGTTGATGATTGCACAGAGACAGGGGGAAAAAAAATCATATCTCTGAAAAGCAATGCCAGATATTGAGCAGTGAATTATCCAAAATATGTGACACCCAGTAGGGATCACAGGAGAAAGTATTCTAATGGCTGACTTCAATATAAAAATAGTCTTACAAGATTCTTTATGGGACACATGGAGTGAACCAGGAGATAATCATTGTTTCACTGTATTGTATAAGATTCAAAGTATCAGTGATACAGAAGTGGCATTACTCTGCTCAGGCTCTCTGGTGACCCTGAGTATCTGTTGAATAAGATAATTAAAACATGTAAAACATTTTTTTTAAAAGTCTAAAGTGATACTGGGAACTACTCTAGCTCAAGTGCATTTCTGCAGCTTTCAGGCAATACCAGTGATGATTTTTGCTCAGATTTCATATGATCTGCTAATATCTGAGATGTGAGATGCCTTGAAGACTTCATATATATCCTTGTGATAATTCTTAGGTGAGTTCTTCAGTTTCATGGATCTTCCACCACGTATTTCTGTTTGAAATTCTCAACAACCTTGCACTGCACTGGGGGGGTGACCAGCTAAAAAGCAGCTGTGCAGAAAAGATGGTCCTGGTGGACAACAAATGAGCAACGTGCCCTTGTGGCAAAGCAAGCCAACAACATCCTGGGTTGCATTAGGAAGACTTCTGCCAGCAGGTTGAGGGAGATAATCCTTTCTCTGTGCTTAGCCCTGGTGAGATGCATCTGGAATGCCATGTCCAGTTCTGGGCTCCCCAGTACAAGAGAGACATGGGCATAGTGAAGGGAGTCCAGTGAAGGGGTGTCAAAGATGATTACAGGACTGGAGCATCTGACCACACAAGAAGAGGCTGGGAAAACAGGGACTGTTCAGCCTGGAGAAGAGAAGGCTCAAGGGGATCTTACCAATGTGCACAAATACCTGATAGAAGGAATAAAGAAGAGGGAGTCAGACTCTTCTCTGTGGTTCCCAGTGAAAGGACAAGAGGCAATGGGCATGAAACACAGAAAATTCCATTTAAACATGGGATTTTTATTTTTTTTTTAACTGTGAGCATGGACAAATATTGGAACAGGTTGCCTGGAGAGGTGTTGGGCTCTCCATCTCTGGAGATATTCACAGCCCAACGGGACATGGTCCCAGGCAACCTGCTCTAGACAATCTCCAGAGGTCTCTCCCCGCATCAGTTTTCCACTGAGGCTAAATTTGCTTTCCCTTGAGCTCCTGCAGACAGCCTGTAGAGGAAGAAGAGACTGGATCCCCAAGTGTGACACTTTCACTACTACCATTCCCACTGGAGTTATCATTTAGGAAAGGGGTTTTTTGCTTATTTCAAAGACATCAGTGGAAACAGGAGCAGACTCAACAACTTGCAATCAGTCAGAGTGTGGTGTCACCTTTTTATGTTAGATTTCACTGCACAAAAGAGAATGTCAGGATCTTAAGCTAAAGTGATAAGATGCTCTGGTAGGTGGCCTGAGCTGGAAATCTGAGAGGTTGAAATCCATACATTCTACACCTCACCAGGGGCTTGCATAGCGGTCCATCAGGGCACTACCTCGGATTCAGCAAAAGATCAGTGAACAAAATATATTTCAAGTGCAACAGTTCAATTCGAACCCCACAGTTTTACAGGAAGCTACAAGTTGTCAGGCACTTTCCAAAGTGTTCAGAAAGAGGCAAAAATGCACCAGTGGAAAACACAATATCCCTCTTCTCTAATAAATTCTATCCACTCTGCAACATTGCCTGTATTTTCTGAAGATTTTTGCCCCAAGTTCAACAGACCTATATTAATAAACACTGTAAGTAATCTTTGTGAAGTGTGTGGCAAATTCTGTCACGGTTTAGAAACCCTCAGGACTTTATGACATTCATCAAAATATATTCCAGAGGGCTCAAACATTCTTCTCAAGCTGTTTTCCTAAAAGACTGAAGCACTGTTTGAGGAGCTTACAGAGTCACAGAAAAGCAGCAAAAAGATTTCAGTCATTAATAGCTCTGGCAACATAGAACTAACAAGAACACTATCATATTACCTCCTTCAATACCACGTCATAGCTATTAATGATGCCGTAATTATTGAGCCATCAGAATTTCCATTATAAACCAGCATTTTCAGAGGTGATATAAAACACACTTTTTTCCCAAACCTTAGACATCTCAGCCCAAATGCCAAGATTTTATTAAATCCTCTGCCTGCACAGGAGAAAACTAAACACTTCTCAGTGACTAAATATTCTTTTAAGTCATAAACACTTTTTAAAATTCCACTTTTAAGAAATATTTCATTGAGAATAAACAGGGAGAGGGATTAAAAAATATTACATATTTATCAAAGGTCCTTCAAAATCTAAGGTTATTTCTCTGAAGTACTCAATGTGTATCCCTCTTGACTTGGAGTTTTAAAAGCCTCCTTAGGCTCCCTTACAATCCCTAGTTTGTAATAATCCAATCGCTAAAATACATACCTAGAAAAAACCTCAAATGGTACATTTTATAAAATATAGATTCTGCACTTGAGGAGTTCAAAATAATTCAAAAGGCCAAATACTGTGATGGTTAGTCAAAACTTATTCAGGCATCAGCAGAAGATTTCCATGAGAAAAGACAGATAAAATCTGCCATATTTGGTCCACAGAGATTTTTATTACATGAACAAACCGCTGTAAGCACATATTTACACAAATGATCAGATTATGCACTTTTGGGTAAATAATATTCAATTATAAACACTCTGAGGGGATCATTTAATTTCTTACATTCTGCACTCTACATTAAATACACCTGAAGACACAGAGCAAACATACTTGTCAGGAGAACCACAATGGTAGTCAGAATTTTTTCCCCTGTGTATTTGGTTGGCTCTTGTAGTGTCTTTATTTGAAAATATTAATGGAAAAACAGAATCAGTGCTGTGTCACAGCAATGACAAAAGAGCACAGATTCTTTTGCATTCCTGGTTTTCAAGAACTAAATTTAATTGCCATGGTTAGGAATAAAAGAAACGTTGTTAGAATCATAAATAGCTTCAGAAAACAGATGTGACAAATCAGTTTAAACTAACAGACTTAAATTAAGACTATACACTCAACTTGATGTGCTACGGTTACCTTGCAGGCCTATGATACTCCACAAGGCAGTCTCTCACACACTTTTCAAGTTGCCTTATTTCAGCCAAAGAGACTGCAAAATATCTTTGTAACTAATAAATTGACTTATTTTTGAAGTAAAATCAGTGTTATGCTGATGATTTTTTGTCTGAAGTAATGTGTATTCTGGGATTTAATATAAAATATCAAAATAAGTTTTTTACCAATGACTTGAGTCTATATTTAAAAAAAAAAGCTTAATTTTTAATTTTTACTTCTATACAAAATCTTAAAGCTTTTAGCAATTATTTTAAGTATAATTTTGTGTAAGTCTTTTAATTCAGAGAAAATAGCCTACTTTCTCAATGCTGTACTCTGCTTTCAATAAAATAGTTAAGATTATCTTTGGAAATCCATCTGGTTGAACAGGAAAACTAAGTTGGCAGTAGTCATTCACAAGCCTAATAAGATTTTGCAAAACATTTCTTAGGCAAACAGTTGTCATCCCACCGCCGCTTCTGTTTTCTTGTACCCAGAAGTTTGAAGTGACTTCGACCAACTGTTTGTAAGATACTGATTGCTTTATTTTAGGTCAATGGCTTTGCCAACAGCTGCCCCACTGTAAAACTTCCCATTTACTGGGGAGTAGGAGGGGAAAAAATTATAACAAAAAAGGTGAGAATGACACTCTGGTACCTGAGAGCAGTCAAATGCCATGGCAAGGAACCCAGCAGTGTCCCAGGGAAAGCAAATGATTTAACCGCATGGCTGCCTACCTCATTACCTAGAGAAATATACTCTTGCAAGTTTTGCCTTCATCCTGTGCTACGTAGAATAGCAGATCCAAGCATTTCATACAACAGCTGTTCCAGTGAATTTATGAAGTATATACTCTTCATTTTCCTCTGTGCCCTCCTTCCCTTTTTTTTTCCTTAATCAGGGATCAGCAAAACAGGCATGATTGAATCTATTTTCTAGCTTTTCCATTACTTATTTATGTACGTCTGCTCTGGGGCTACACAAGATGGTGGGAGATGTGGGAGATATTTTGCACATCACTGTTTCAAGATAGTACTAGTATAAACGGCACCGATATTGCAAAGTATCTTCCCACAGGCACTAATTAAAAAGCAATAAGCTCGCCTGAGAAGTGTTTGCTTCCATTTCTTTTCTTCAGTACTCAATGCACTAAAGTTTTTCTCCTTTCCTCCCTGATTACAAATACACATTAAAACCTGAGACAAAATAAAGGTAGGAGAGAGAAATTTTTAGCACAACCCAGAAAACAAATCTCTTTTGTTACTCCCCCGGGCATGCTTTTGTATAATAAGTTATAGCTAAAATTTTCTGACGAGATATAGCCTTATTTTTAAAAATCTAGCTGTGCAAGAACTAGCTATTGACAGAAGCCTGGGCGCTGAAAACAGACTACTGACTTGACTGCCAGTTTGTGATTAAATAGAAATATTTTGTATATTTTCTGTAAAATGTTAATTTCTTTAATAGTTATCACATACCCATCACTGTCAGGGACTGGTATTACAACATGTGTGTAAATTGTATATTCCTGTGTGCATGTACAAGGATAGTCAGTTTATATTCTGACAGTAGAGTAAATGGAAAATCAGTGCAAGTAAAGGGAGATGGCTCCCTTTGCCTGTAAATACGATGCAAATAAGATGGTTGGACTAGATGACCTTTAAAGGTCCCTTCCAACCCAAGCTATTCTATGATTCTATGCACACAGTTGACAGAGTGCAGATTAGGAACAAACAAACAAATGAGACCTCAGAAGTCACCAGTGGGGAGAGAAAGGAATGAGGGAAGGAGAGAAGAAAGGGCATTTCACTTTTATTTTCACCTGTCAACAGCTATCCCTTTACTTCCTGCAATTCCAAATTGCCTTACGCCTCTTTGCTGATACACCTTGCTGCTAGGTGCAGACATCAAATACAGAAACGCCAGTTCTGAGGTAAATTCCTCAGTGCTTAACAAGGGAGGAAAACAGGTTTTACTATGGAGGAACCAAGCTGCTTGCTTTCCTGCTGGAGGAGACAGGTGGATAGTCCAAGTTTAAGGACTGAGCCGTATCCTCTTAACTCAACTTTATGTAAGTCTGTAAGTCTCCTTGGTCTCCATCTCTCGGAGATAATGCACATTTAATTAATTGATTACCTTTTAATTGAGACTTTAAACAGGAAAGAACTGCCTGCTCATCCTGTGTAACAGGATGCTGAAGATCCTACTCTGTTTTTCATAAAAAATAGGCTCTATTCCTATGAGTAGGTCTGTAGATGTAGGAATGCCAGACCTTTAAAAGAGCTAAGGTAGGTACTGGTAGAAGTTTAGACAGAGCAAGCTGAAACTCAACAGAGGATACAAACATATCAGAGAAGTGAGGTCAGCTGGCCAGTACTGAGTTCCTGACCTTCTGCTTCTGGGGTCCAAGTTAGCAAGTTAAAGCCCACTCTGGTATATCTACCCTACACTGCTGTCTGCAGTGAAGAAGTATATGGAGCTTGGCTAAGATTTTTCTCCCTTATCCCACAATGAATTTCCGTACTTGAATTTATAACTCTTTCTCTCCCCATGCATGTTTATTATATTCACACACAGACACCCAGAGTATAAAACATTTTCTTTTCCTTTAGAAAAAACAAAACACTGTGCAAATATAAAAACTAGGTAAAATACTTATCAAGAATTTCACTACTATCTCACAGAAGACGGAAAAAGAGTCCTCTTAGATAAATAAACAGACTACCTCCTTAAATCCCTAAACCTTGGACAGAGGAAATACAAGTTCCTGATGGGTGGAAGAGAAGAACTGGTAACACAGAAGGATCAGAAGTAGATTTGGTATTACGGTACCTTATCTGTTGAGGAAACCCATATGTTCTGAAAGTGATAGGCCTGATCCGGGCCGGGGGAAGAAGATAGATGACAATTACAATAGCCTTAACAGGTATACTTCACAGTGGGATTTACAGCATTTCTAGAAAGCGTTTTACAGCCAATTCTTCCACCACCAAGGTTGAAGACAATACAGGCATGCCTCACAGGGATTAGGAAGCTCAGCTAAAACCACTGTGAGATGAAGTTCTGCTCTGTTCTCTAATCCATGAGGACCATCTCACCAGCAAACATAGAATGATAGAATGCCTTAGGTTGGAAGGCACCTTAAAGATCATCTAGTTCCAACACCCCTGCCATGGGCACGGACACCTCCCACTAGACCTGGTTGCTCAAAGCCTCATCCAACCTGGCCTTGAACACTTCCAGGCCTCCACAACTTCCATGGGCAACCTGTTCTAGTGCCTCACCCCCCTCATAGTGAAAAATTTCTTCCTGATATCTCATCTAAATCTACCCTCTTGCAGTTTGAAGCCATTACCCCTCCACCTATCACTACATGCCCTTGTAAAAAGTGCCTTTCCAGCTTTCCTGTAGGCCCCCTTCAGATACTGCAAAGCTGTTACAAGGTCTCTCCAGAGCCTTCTCTTCTCCAGGTTGAACAACCCCAACTCTGTCAGTCTGTCCTCATAGCAGACGTGCTCTAACCCTCTGGTCATGTTCATGGCCCTCCTCTGGAACTGATCCAACAGGTCCATGTTCTTCTTATGCTGGGGGCTCCAGAGCTGGAGGCAATACTCCAGGTAGGGTTTCACAAGAGTGGAATAGAGGGGCAGACCTGCTGGCCACCTTTCTTTTGATGCAGCCCACGATGCATCTGGCTTTCTGGGCTGCAAGTGCATGTTGTGGGTCATGTTGAGCTTCTCATCCACCAATACCCTGAAGTCCCTCTCCTCAGGGCTGCTCTCAATCCATTCTCCACCCAGCCTGTACCCGTGCTTGGGATCGCCATGTTCAGGACCTTGCACTTGGTCTTGTTGAACTTCATGAGGTTTGCAAGGCCCCACCTCTCAAGCCTGTCCAGTTCCCTCTGGATGGCATTCCTTCCTTCCAGCCTGTCGACCACTCCCCACAGCTTGGTGCCATCAGCAAACTTGCTGAGGGTGCACTCAACCCCAATATCCATGTTAGCAACAAAGATGTTAAACAGTCCCAATCTCAGTACTGACCCCTGAGGAATACCGCTCATCACTGCTCGCCACTTGGACATTGGGCTGTTGACTGCAACTCTTTGAGGGTGATTGTTCAGCCAGTTCCTTATCCACTGAGTGGTCCATCCATCAAATCCATGTGTCTCCACTTTAGAGACCAGGATGTCATGCGGACAAGTTCAGGTACGACATGCTTTGCACAAGTTCAGGTAGATTACATCTGTTGCTCTCCCCTTACCCACCAAAGCTGTAACACCGTTGTAGAAGGCCACCAAATTTTTCAGGTATGATTTGCCCTTAGTGAAGCCATGCTGGACACAGAGATGACACTGACTGGCCTGTTGTTCCCTGGGTCTTCCTTTTTTCCCCTTTCTCCTCTTTAAAAATAGGCATTATGTTTTCCCTTTTCCAGTCAGTGGGAACTTCACCAGACTGCCACAACTTCTCAAACATGATAGATAATGGCTTAGCAACTTCATCCGACAGTTCCCTCATGACCTGTAGATGTATCTCCTCAGGTCCCATGGACTTATGCACATTCAGGTTCCTCAGATGGTCTCTGACCTGGTCTTCTCCTACAATGGGTGGTGCCTCATTCTCTTAGTCCCTGCCTTTGCCTTTTGCAACTTTGGTGGTATGGTTAGAGCCCTTACCAGTGAAGACTGACGCAAAAAAGTCATTAATTACCTCAGCCTTGTCCATGTCCTGGGTGACCATGCCTCCAGTTTCCTTCCAGAGATGGCCCACATTTTCCCCAATTTTCCTTTTGTTGCTGACATGCCTATAGAAGGCTTTCTGTTGCCTTTGATGTCCCTGGCCAGTTTAACTCTATCAGGGCTTTAGCTTTCCTAGCTTGATCCCTGTCTGCTTGGGCAATTTCGCTGTATTCCTTCCAGCCTACCCGTCCTTGCTTCCACCCTCTGTAGGCCTCCTTTTTCTGTTTGAGTTTGTCCAGGAGCTCCTTGTTCATCTATGCAGGCCTCCTGGCGTTTTTGTCTGACTTCCTCTTTGTTGGGATGCATTGCTCCTGAGCTTGGAGGAGGTGGTCCTTGAATATTAGCCAGTTCTCTTGGGCTCCTCTTTCTTCCAGGGCTTTACCCCATGGTACTCTACCAACAGGCTAGAAAATTAAAACAAATTCCCAAATCCAAGTACAGACAGGTGGCAGCAGGAATCTATATCTAGGAAGCTAAATTACCATTTTTGTAAATCTCTTGGCATACTTAATGCCAGATTTACTTTTCTCACAAAAGAAATTTTCAATCCCATCCTTGTTACGGGCATCTGCACTGAAAACACTTGAGTAGCAAACAGGTCAATTTAACCAACGGGGTCTGCTCTTTAAATGTTCCACATAAGATTTTCTGCTACAGCAGTCACAGAAGCCATAGTCTGTAGTTTGTGGCTTTGTTACAGTGCTGAGTAACTGCTGCAGCAAATACTATTATTTTCTAAATCCTATCACAAAGATACAAAATCACAGTGAAAGGTTTCTACCACAATATGAATGCAGGAAAGGGTTCCTTCAACCAAAATAATTTCCAAAGGTGATGAAGAGGAGTGTAAAAAAGTTGAAGATTAATTTTTCACAGAGGATTAATTCTCCTTTCACTTTTATGGGTGAGGATGAGGTATAACTTCCCTCAAGTCAATTATTACAGATCTAAAAGTTTTACTGTAACAAAAAAATAGGTGTAAGTGATGTAGAACAAGGCCGTCTGTCTTTCATGAACTTTCAAACTCTCTATATACCTTTACTCAGTTACTAAAGGCCAAAACGAATGTATGAATCTAATATTTTTACAGTACATAGTAAATTAACCATGAAGGAATATTGTATATGTATACATAAAAAAGGCTGTGTACAGTAATGCTGTGATTTTCAAACCATGAAGAGATATAAAATAATCTATTAAAATAAAAAGAGAACAATGTTCTTGTTTATTATACAACATCCCTGTAAACAGATTGTAAGTCTCTCTCTGTATCAGTGTTCTCCAGCATCATGCAATGAGATCAGAGCCTGAGGAGAGCCTTAGCCAGTGGGACTTCCCACAGGTACAAGTTGCACTGCGTGGATCTTCTTGTTTACGTGATTTTACACTATACTAAAACTAGACTGTAATTGTAAAATACCATAGTTGAAGACAAGTGAAGTGCTCTTTTAAATCTGATATGCTTATCAATATTTGCCCAAAAGAGACCATCTTTACATGATTGTCTCCAAAGACTCACAAGCTGAAATTTTATTCCAGTGTAGGCATGGTGTTGGTGGTGACAGACTGAGAGACCCCTTCCCTCATGATCCACATTTGAATGGGCTTGTACGTGCACACTAAACACACCACCCCTCCCAAAAAAAGTCATTATCTGTGGCTGCATTATACCTCCTCTCAAGTTTTGTTGCAAACTAAGAGCAGGAGGATAGCCAAGGAGTTGCTACAGGCAGTCATGTCCTTTCTCATTTCATATGGAGACTGATTACCAGTAAATTCATCGTAATTTTAGAAGGATAGCTGAGGTTGACATAAGGTTGTAATGGACCACAAAATAACTTCTTTTTTTCGCCTGTGTGCTTCCAATTTTGCACAAATATCAGATAGCTTGTTAATAGGTATGTTGCATTCTGATGAGTTTTGGCTGTGTATGGAGTACAGCTATAAGAGTACTGGAACTAGGTAGAAAAATCCTTGTAACTTCATCTTATATTTAAGGGGCATACTTAGAGATTTCATCCCATATATTTCAAGGACAAAGACGGTAACCGAGTTAAATACCAATAGACAGATATAGACTCCAGAAAATATCAAAGCCATTGAAAATAAAACATATTAAAAATTGGATAAAAGCATGAATGAATAAAATAAATCCTCTCCTTTTTACACTTCATTCTACAATATATATTTTTTTTTCAGGAGGAGAACTAGGGTTTTTATATCATTCCACTAGATTTTGCAACCGTATGGTCAAACGGAGAACATAGTGACTAAGCAGTAGACTTCCAGCCTCAATAATCCGCATTTGAAAAGGAACACATCCATATGTTTCTCTCCTGCTCTTTCTCTCTCTCTCTTTTTTTNTACCAGTTGCTACAACACTTATTGCATAAGACACAGCGTTTGGGGGAGCACTTTGTACACTGAGACAGTTTAAATTCCTGACAGTACAGGAAGCTTAGAGTCTACTTATTAAAAATAGCCTGTCCCAGAAGTTAATCTATTGCCTTAGCTTTCACCAGCAGCTTTTGGATTTATGAACATTGTATAACTGGACAACATTTATATATAATTAAAGAACATACAGATAGGTAAGTCTAATACAAATTGGTTTTCTAAGTGGGATGCATCTTTTTACAGTAAACCAGTGCCAAGATGGTTGCAGTCTAATATTCTTTACAGTTCTAGTTTCTGAAATTCCTTGCTACACGTTGCTAAGACCCATTAAAAGTCAGTATCAGTAGTGTGGGGAGTTGTGATCTTTTCTTTATCATTAACCTCTATGCCACTTAAAATACTGACAAAGGCCAGGTTCTGGACTAGGGTAAAATCTTCGTTCTTCAGTTGAAAGAGTAATAAATACAAGATCTACTGTTTTATATGTGTTAGTTGTTTTAGGCATGTACCATTCATACTCTCTTTGTACAGAAAATCCTTCCTACAGAGTAAAAACACCAGAAAAGAGGTGAGGCTGTTCATGCAATATGCTCTAACAAATGAAGTGCATCACTCCTAATATGCTTGATCACATCCAGTTTTAAAACTTTGGCATAATCAGTACTTTACTATTTGGAGGAGAATCTTTAAAGAGGAGGAAGCAGAGAGTACTCAGTTACATTTATTCTCATTCGTTTATTGTTTATGGGTCTCACATAACCTTATTACTGTAAAGGGAATAAAATCAGGCGCTGATTTGGCTCACTAGCTACAGTAGCCCTTCTTTTTTGAAAGAAGCCCCCAATTCAATTTCTCGCTGGAATGGATTTTTCGCAAATAAGGATAATCCTTCATTTAGTGTTTACACACTTGGTTACCTCTTAGCATTCTTCCCTGTCGTATCAGGTTTTAAAATTTTATTTAAAATTGCCAGAATTCATTTATGCATTAGCTGGTCTTCTTATAGTTATGGAAGAGCTGGCATTCAACAAATCTAGCATTAGGAAAGAACAGTCATGATTTTATCAGAATATAACAGGACCCATACCCAATTTTACCTTCATTTTTTGTGACGTGTTACTGTTCATGCAGAAACATAGCCAGCCAGCACAAAACCAGTATCTGTACTGGCAAAAAGTAAACTATCTAATTTTTACTCTCCCACCTCCTCCCTTCCCTTCGCACCTAAGATAGATATGAACACTCAGGCCCCCTAATTCATGTTCTCAGAGAATACAGGGAAAAATGGATTGTAGCCATCTATGTGGCCTCCCTGAAGTATACAGGAAGATTCTGGTCACTGCACAAACTTAAGATTCAAGTATGTCAGTTAAATTTTAAATAAGACAGCTACAAAAGGTTGATTCTCTTTAGTGGAATTTACAAATTGAGATATGCTAGAAAGAAGTAAAAGCAAAAGAGAAGCTTAAGAGTCAAACCAAAGGAAAAGTTATCCAGCAGAGTACAAATTTTTTAAATAAAATTGCACAATTTGTAGAGTTAAAAGAATCTTAGAGAGTAAAAGAACCTTAATCTAGCTATTTCATTCTAGGAGAAGTAAATAAAGCCTATGAAGTCTAATTTCCTCTGTTGCCAAAATGCCAAGGTCAGCAACCTTAGCCTTCATCACTGGGCCTGAATTTCAGGAAACAGTTTTTTACATTAGCAAAAATGCAGCACTGAGGCAGAAGGTGACAGTGGAAACAAAGAGGCGACCTGCTGGCTCCCGTTTCTGATCACAGCTTAGAACCTGCCTCATCCTGCATTCCTGCCAATTGGGTTAGCCACAGGGATAGGGTGAAACCAGGTCTAACGTATGATAACATCAACTCAATAATTATGAATGCACATTAAGGAATTATTATCATGAGGTCAAGACCTGCATGCAAATTAAGAGAAAAATGAAAAAAAAAAGTCTCTTGACACTGTGCCAAAAGCCTGACAACCAGGCAACATTAGTTTATTTTTAAAATCCATCCTCAATAAATAACCCTGTACATCACCATCAAAACCCCATGTACGACACCACATAATAAATGTTGCTTAAAATAAAAGTAAAAATGCAAAATTCTAGGAGATAAAATATAACTATTGCACAATGGAAGCTCATTTGCTTACCTGAGTTGGTATTTTGGATTTGGGTTTGTTTTTTTTTTCCCTTTATAGGACTTTTAATGTTGTACAAAACCACAGAGCATTTAAATACCCTTTCCTATTAGCCCAGAACAAATACAACCCTCACCTTGGCATCTTACAATTGACTGAACTGATTTATATCCTATAAGGCAGGAGATGCATAAACTGTTCCTTCTTATGGCACCTGCCTGCACTATTTTAAATGCATTTTACTTCTCACCAGAAGTACTGTCACACTTCAGGCAGAGGCTTAGTCTGCTGAGTTGATAATGACAGAAAGCTCCATGAGGCTCAAGACTCATGAAGGTAACCAGACAGTCTTTCAGTTCGGTGATTGTTTTTCACAGAACTGAATGAAATTATTCCTAACCACATTCAGAAGGAGCTTGGAAGTTTTGGATCTGAGCTAAAGTGGATGCATTTACAGATCCAGAAGAGAATGAATATTCAAAATTATTCTCCCTCTCTTAAGCACCATATAAAACATCATGCAAAGCTTCAGTTAAACACATTCTTACCAACTTGCCCGATTTTTTAGTTCAAAAACAAGCAAGCAATTAGATCTGACTGAAATGAAAAAAACTAACTTCAGGGGAATTCATTTCTTCCATCTGAAACTAAATTTTTATAATCAAGCAACTCAAAATATTCGGACAGAATATTAACCTCCAGAATGAACGTGCTGTCCAGACAATAACAGCGAAAAATTGTACATCCTCTTAGCCGCACATGTGGTAGTGTGTGAGCAGATAGCCAAAACCACAACCTCTGAGAGGACCAATGTACTTCAGGGAAATATTTTTTGATATTCTGCGAACATGCCCTGCCATCTATGACATCTATATTGGTAACAGACAAATAACACTACCCTTGGTTAGTATATTTTTCTTTTTCAAAATTACGGACATTGCTCTCAGCAACACTCCCAGCTAGGGATGCAACAGCAGTGGTTTCAGCTGGCAGGCTACGTGCAGAGCTCGACAGAAGAAAGCTAGCAAAAACATCTCTTGGTGCTCTTTACAGGAACCGGAGGCATCGGCTAAAATGCAGTGCCTCACTCTGGAACAGGTAACTTGTGCCAAGATGAGTTGACTTTTTTGACAGCACGAGTGGTGCTTATGGAAATAGGGACATGCAGAACATACTGATTCTAATGAATACAGCCTGAATTCAAAATTAAAAAAAAAAAAAAGCTTTCACCATCAGATCATAAATAGCTGATGAGCACGTGCAGATCAAATCTAAGTAAAAATACCACAGATACTTTCTTAGCTCATCTTTTATGACAGTGTGCACACTTACCTTAACCAGAAAGACAGACTGCCCTTGGCAAGGGTACCCACACCTAGTTTGTCCAAGTATCACCATGAGCAGATGCAGCAGCAAGAGCAGTTAATGCTTGTTGTCAGGTTAGTGGTACAGATATCACAGTTAAGGAGTCCCAGTTCAGGAATCTATACTTTTTAAGTACTGGTAAAAATAGCAAGGCACAGTCTGAACAGAGGGTACTGGTTAAAGCTTAAGCAAGCTTGTTGTTGTAAGTCTAAAATCCATGAACTTACCATCAGTGCCAGGAATTTCAAGATGGGCTAGGAAATGTCTTTACAGACGCAGTTAGTATCCCCTTCATCTTCCTCCCAAAACAGTAAGTTTCAACACCAGTATATACAAAGACCATAAGGCTTAGATTCATGTATTCAGTGCTTCTGACTGAATAGTTTTTGGTGTAAAAAAGAGATCTCTGTCTCTAGGTACTGTGTGTCCTCTGATTGTCTTAAGTCTATTCTTTCCATGGAGAGATTTCTTTTCTAAAATCTAATTCTATCAGATATTTTATCAAATGCAATATGTTCAACCTTTTCTTGCTTGAAAAACTACATGAATTAATGCTGTGGGTCTACGTCCAAAATTAGTGCAGCTAAAACTATGCCATTTTAACATCAGTCAAACAGTACAACAATCCTATGATGGCTGCAGTTGGAAGTGTAGTTAAAAAAAAAAAAAACACACGCTTATACCAGGACAGATTGTTCTCATTCATATTTGTTCTAATTTATAGAGTTGTGAAGTCAATGTATCCACTCTTGAAAGTACATTGCTTTGCCAAAAAAAAAAGAAAAATTTCCTCCTCCTTGAAGTATTTTCCCTATTCTGAAAAGTCTACGTGTACTGTCTTGACAAAAGCATGCTATTTCAGTTAAATTAAGGTTTTTACATCATTAGGCTGCTAGAATATTCTCTAGAATATTCTCTCTTCCAAAATATGTTTCATACCAATTACAGAGACCCCACGATTTTATTTCTTCTTTTAACAAAACCAGTTAAACCCTTACATCTTACTTAATAACAAACCCACATTCAGATCTCTTGCAAAAGAACAGGTTCTTCAAATAAAGTCTAGAAAAGTTACGGAGTTCAATGTTAAATTTATAGTTGTATAGTCAAAAATAGAAAAAAAAAAACCAACAACCCACTCCTAATATAATGACCTTTTTAACACGGCAGTATTTGCTATTTGTCCAAAAAAAAAAAAAAAAAGCACAAAAGAAACATAAAACTATTCTATATTCAAGATACACCACTGAACTCAAATGGCCTTTTTACCACATACGGAACAAGCTTTAAACATATGGCAATTACTACAGGGAACCAGGGATGTCTTGTTTCATCCAGCTGCTAACAGCAGAAAAACTAAAATGAATACTAACAATTTATTTGTGGATTACTAACTGGTCAACACCAGATGTCCCTAAGGACCTATTCATACATTAGGAAAACGTCCCTGAGAAGAGGGGAAAAGCCTTCGTTAGAACACTGCATACCTCACCAAGAAAGTTAAATCAATATAACTACCATAGTTGTGGTTGCTTCATGTTAAAGACGTTTTATACTAATGAAGCTCTGAGGAACAGTTTGACCTTAATACCTTTAGATCACAACCCTGTCCAAACAAGTCTAATCAATATAACCTAAAATTAGCACACTTTTTAGTTACAGAAGTCTGAGGTTTTGCTAATATCATGTTTAAGTACCCTAAACCTTTTTTATTACCTAATTCAGTTCAAACCCAGAAAAAAACCCCCAATCTCAGACATGAGGCAAAAATGTACAGATTTGAAGGGATTTATTCCACAATGATGTAGAATAAAGACCTGTTTACAGTTCATTTAGAGGTAAACAGTTACTTTAATCTGTTTTTAATTAATCACCTTAATTATCAGTAATTAATATCAAAATATTATAATTAACAGTAATAACTTAGAAATTACATCAGCTTCTTAATGAAGATGAAGGTACACATTTAAGAAAATAGTTTGGCATTTGCTACTTCTACTACAATACCTTAAGAAAATACAGGGTTTTTTTCCTCCCGAGCCAGCTGGTACATTGGATATTCCAGCACCTTAAAAATTAGGAAAAAATTACTGACCCTTTAGAATTGTTTAATATTGATCATTATGAAAAATGTTGAAATAAAGCAGTGCAAGCATCATCTGTCTGTACCCAGAGCTATCTAAGGAATAATACTGGGAAGACAGAAGTTTGGCTGTACTTTAATAAAGAAAGCAAATTAGGAGAGTTATGCACTGGGATATCTGAATCTCAGTGGCAGCTGCCCTATTAAAAAAAACCCCACTGTCACAGTCCAAGTTTTGTTTGTACTGTTAGAATCTCCAGCAAGGCACAATCCACAGCACATTATGGTCTTACTGAGTAGAAAAAAGGGATCCAAAAGACAGATAGATAGACAGATACGGGAAGGGGAGACCAAGAAGGATTCACCTACACATACAGCTTAAGATGTCAACAGAATATATGTGCCTCTAACGTTTAAAATGCTGACAAACATTCGTTGTATCTGCTTTCAACATACAAGGCTACGAAACTCTAGAGAGGGCCTTTCTTTGTGAGGGGAGGACTTACTGCTTGGAGAGACGGCCGTCTTTACACATTGCTAAGACGACGACAGCAGAGATGCCAGTAATCAATATGCCAAAAGATGTAATCTAAAGGTACGCAAACTTTTCGTTTCCCTGGACAACGTAACACCCTTTTGCAGTCATATTGCCTGTGCGTATGCCAGCAGAGGGAAACTGTGGTCCCTCTCCTGTTACCTTTCTGCCCCCAAAGAAAAGCCCAAACTAAAGCTGAATAAGGCTTACTTATCACATATGTTAGTAGTCCCTTTTTTTTTCTCCAAAAGGTATATACATCTAAACAAAAAGATATAAAAACATGAACAGAAATAGCACAAGATGTATAAAAGAACGGAAGAGATAAAGTCCACCATCTGATCTATGTGTACACATGATCCCATGCCACCCAATGGGAAGCGCTCCAAATTTCTAAGGATTTCAGGAGAAGCAGGAGTTATCAAACACAAGATCTATTTATCAAAGGATCCTTGAGTACAACTCAGAGAATGTGCACTGTTACACAAAAGCAATTCAAATGCAATGAGTATTTTAGACAAAACAAGTGTTACTCTGAGCACGGTATTTTTTACTAGTCCCAAGCTTTCACTGAAATACTGAAATATACATCAGGGATGACCTCACCACTTTATATAAATATCTGAAGGGAGGATGCAAAAAAGACAGCCAGGCTTTTTTCAGCGGTGTCCTGTCCAGTGACAGGACCAGAGGCAACAGGCACAAACGAAACACAGGAGCTGTTGCCTGAATGTAAGAAGAGACATTTTTACTGTGAGGTGACTGAGCACTGATGCAGGCTGCCCAGAGAGGCTGTGGAGTCCACATCCTTGGAGATATTCAAAAGGACATGGTCCTGGGAAACCAGCTCCAAGTGGCCCTGCTTGAACAGGAGGGTTGGACCAGATGACCTCCAGAAGTCTCCTCCAACCTCAACCAGACCATGAGTCTGTGCTTCTGTGATATCACAGCAGCTGTGAGGGTAGGATACACCGTCCGCTTTACCAGGCACACATCTGTCTTCTCTGGCAAAAAGGGTTCATTAGACATTTGATTCAGAGACTCATGTAAAAGTCTAATCTGAATGTAAATTGGGTAACTTTTTCCTTTTCATTTATGACTGCTGTCACTCAGGCTGGAGAAACCCACTTTAGGCTCCCCATTAAATGGCAGTTTTCTTTCACAGCATGACTTGAAGCGTTACATAACAATGAAGTCATTTTCCCTCTTTCCAATAATTGGTAAATTTTTTCCAGCTTTTAAGACACTTTATAACATGTAATCTCACTGAAAACACATACTGCAATAAATATTATAAAACTTACATAGATATTGCTGAGCTTCTAATAGAACTAGAAGTTAAAATATACTTTCTTATCCCATTAAAATGAAAGAAAAAACTATACATTATTTTTTCAACACAGAGGCAAAACTGTTTCCTTTGCAAAGTCTATTTTGCATCAAAGAATTTCTGTTCCTGTCTTTTAGAATTAATGGAATAATTTTCTTCATAAATCAAGTATGCATTTGTTTTCATTTACTGTATATACATAAATTAAACAACTGATGTAGTGAATTCTGCCTTAAGGAATGTTGGAAAAAGAAATGAAAGAGGTAGCCAAAAGCCTGAATAAAACAATATCAAGTCTTCTGAATCCTCCCAACTGTCCTCTTCAGATGGAGCTTAGCACTTTGGAAACCAGCCTCAATGGCAGTGTCACTACGTAAGGCACATACAAGAGTGAGGCTGTCCTTTAAATGTGAAGTGAGACTCAGGACCAAAGAAAGAAGTGGAGGATAAAGAATAAAATGACTATAAAATAATTTTGCAGTCACCAATGTTGAGCTTTCTTACTTCTATAGTAAGTGCCACAATATCTTAAACAGGTCCCAGGAACATTTGTTGGAGCAGCACTCCCCCAGAGTGCGGATGGATTTGGCAGAATCTATCCTATCATCAAAGAAAACAGACTTTTTAAGGTAGACATGTAGGCATTCTTTTTTTCTTTTTTTTTTTTCGTGATATTCATTTTAATAAAAGCAATGAAGACACTGGCTAAGCTATGGCAGAATTAGACCTGCAGACCCCATGTGATCATTCCTAGGAAAGTTCCACCAGTAATTCTGGATTCTGGGTCAGCTCAACACTCTATTTATTTATTATATTATATTTGGTGCCAATGCCCTGCACCAAATCACTGCAAACAATAGGAGAGCAAAAAGGAAGAGCAGATGACACAAATTCCTTATGAGGATGGCACCTGTGGAACTAGAGTAAAGATACTAAAGATATTGGCCAATTAGTGATAGATTCTCCTTTGGAAAAATATTCCTTTCTGAGGCAGATTTTGTTATTGGAAACTGTTCAAACTAACGGATATAAGAGATAGAGGTTTCATATCTACTTTAGCATGGAATTGGGCATGAACTGCAAACACCACTAGGAGACAGGAATTACTATCATAATATAGTCTTGCACTAATACTCTCAGTAGTTCATATTCAGCAGGCCTCTAACCACCAGATCAGGTCATGAGAGAAACAAGTACACACGAGTACATTCGCCCATGTGTCAGATAGGGAGAGGATCAGAATATGCCTGATTTCTCTCTGGCATCCTGGCACAGCTGGGCTTGGGCTACACAACAGAATAACATATCTGTATCTCAAGTTGTTCCCTCACTCTCAAAAATCATTGGTCCCCTAGAAAAAAAAAATTAGGCTTATGATTAAGTATGCTGACTTAATATAACTAACACAGAAGGATTTCCTGAATCTGTGGAAACAGTGGAAAAAAGAGTTCCAAGAGCTGTTTTTCTCTGCACTGGTCTTCTCAAAACAGCATTAACATCAGTGCCCAGTGGTGGTAATTTAGGTGTCAGAATTGAGACATTTTTCATTATTTATGTAGAAAGAAGGACATATATTGAATACGTATCATTTCCTGTGAGTACTACTTATGTCAGCCAAAACCAAGGAAATTAAGCTATTTTTGTACTAAGGCATTCATTAGCAGGAACCCAACAATAAACAGTTGCTTCACATCTGTTAGTTTGACCAAAGAGCATGCATTACAATGGTAACTTGTCCATGCATACTATTCAATAGAAGTATTGTAAGACACAGTGTTTCTCATGTGTAAGCTAAGATGCATCCGAAACATTTTTACCCTCACAGCAAACATGTAACTTTGGAGAGATAAATACCTACGCCATCCAGTCTCAAGAATTCAGTCTAATTTCTAGTGTCTCCCCAGCCTGTGAATGAGATCACATTTAACCACATTGCACTCCACTGGGTGGAGTTCATTTTGCAGTTTAGCTTCAAAGTAAAAATTGATTTTTCGTAACCTGCTTGCAATATTACCCCAGCAGCAGTAACCAACAGTGGGGAGAAGCTGACTCAGCAGCAGTAAGGGCTAGATAATTGCAGAGGTGCTGCTGGTCCCTTTCTCTTTCAGCCAGCCTTGCTCTAATGCAGTGAGTGGTACTCCTTTCTTTCTCTGTCACCGAGCCAGGATACAAGTAATGAATTCCAGGTAAAATATGTGATATGAAATGAGCAGTGGTGAGAGGCAGTGTGCTGTGGAATGGAGTTTCACAATGATATATTAAAGAAAGAGAGATCAAAAGTAAACTGCCTTTTTATTTCATATTACTGAAAACCTCTGCTGAGTTTACATGCATTAAAAAGAAAACAGCCTATTTAAATGACTATTAAAATGGAGTTAGGAAGTAGAGAACTCGAAGAAAATGACTGTATTAAAGATCTTTCTCTCCCTAGGAAATACGAAAGTATCAAATTCAAACTACTACACTATCATCTACTAGGAAGACCACTTAAACTATCTATGACCTGTTATTTGTCAGTCACTGGAAGGCACTCCGAAGACACTAGTGCTTTTCTGTGCAGAACTGTGATGCACCACACAGCCTACACTAAATGACAAGCTACCTAATGACAAGCTTTTCATGGTGCCAGAGAAACAAGCAAATGCCCATTTCTTTGTTAGTTTTAAGATGAAAAGCAATAGATGAAAGAAATATCCCTAATACAACAAACTATGAAAGAGCAGTTCTGTGGCAGGAACAATTTAGCAAAACCTGTGAACTCAGAAGGCTCCTCTGGAGCGCAGAGGGCAGGGACAGCAACAGGACTGTACGCACCAGCTGCTGAATAAAATCCAGATGTTCTGTCAGTGACAGAAACTAAGTCTCATCTCAGCCGCAGGGGGTTAACTCAGCTCCAACTGTAACTCCTCATGTCTGAAAAGGTCTGAAATAATGATTTGAGCTATAAGAACACTTGAAAATTATAGAAGCAGCTGTGCAAAACACCTTTGGTACTTATAATAGAGGTATACTGAAAACTCAACCAGTACTAACAAGGACACAATGTGAAGAATTAGCAAATAGTAATGAGTGCTGAGTCCCTGCAGTAGAAATAACCTCACTATAGCACCTGTGGCTGAGTATGCAGACCTGAAGTGAATTTACCACATTTCCATCCAGATTCTTACTCCGGTTGAAGTTTGTATTATGACATATAGATACAAAGTCAAATGTTACTGTCTTCTATACCAGGAGTATGTCACAGAGTCAGTTACACTGTAAAAGTGTGCTTTATGTGTACAGGTCGGTGTATACCAGTTTGCAGAACCAGGCCTTCCATTTGCAAGTAGGCATTTTCCTTGTAATTATCGAGTTAACAATGTGAATGTTAATACTGCTATGGGTCAAAAAAGGAACTGTAAATGTGACTGCTATAATCAGGTTTGTTTGTGGTTTTTAGTTTAGGAGTTTTTTTTCTGGAAAGAGGAATACTCTCATTACTGAATCATGGCTACCGAAACAAATTGCAGCGTTGTATGCATATGAAATAAATATTTTTAAAAGCTTAAAAGCAATAAAAGTTATAAAATAGTGTGAAACTAATGACTAAAATTTTTAAGCTATTTGAAGAAAGTTGCTGGCAGGCTTGTAGGTGGTCTACATAAGACTCCCACACTCCCAGCTTTCCAGACATGCTTTTGTGCTTCATTAATTAGAGAAACTAGGGAGAGGTGATACTTTTGCAGTGACTGATGTTTTCCTATAATTAAATCAATCTGGGCTATATCTCCCAGAAAGCATTAGGTCATGAAATGTTCATAAAACATCAACCAAAGTGTCATCTGGAAAATTACAAATTTAATTTTTAGATGGATGTCTTTGGTAAAAATAAAAACAGTGGGCTCTTTGATTTCATAGAAATATAGGATCATAAATTTAGGCTGAGCATCATATATTAAAATAATGCTATGCAAATAGGCATGACAGTTAAATAAGGTTTTAGAATAAGACTGTTTAAATGAGGAAGTAATATTTTAAAATGTCAGTCAAAACACCATGGAAAAAGAAAGCTCAATTTAATTAGGTTGATCATTTGTGGCTTAGGTAGGAAAAAGATTAGCATGCAGAGTAAGTTAAGGCTGCCCAAAGCTTTGTGTGGGTTTTACACAGGTATTCGCTTTCATCTCAATAAAAGAATTAGTGTAACAAATGCTGGCTTACATGGTGCTTTGCTGCTTACGGCACGAGAGAGCTTCTCAAGAAACTTGTGATGTTGACATGTGAAGGTCAGCCACAGTTTATGGAGAATTGGAAAAAATAATCTTTAAAAAATGGCTTTGCTGACAAATCTGCACTATGGTGGTACAGAAAAGCTTTTTTATAGTTTGCTTAAGTCAACTTCATTTTGACAAATTCATCTATAAAAGGAAAATAATTGTAGTACCAGTAGAGAAGATGTCTATCAGCAATCACTGACATAGTCCGGTGGGATTGGAGCAGCAAGATAGAGGGTTTGGAGTAATATACTAACTTACATGATTTTTTTTTAAATGTGCACAAAAGTCAAGTGATTGACAATAATGTTTTCAGCCTGACATAACTTGCCTCCTGTAGACTGCAATGCATTGAAGAAAGCAGAGTAGATAAAATGCACTTGCTGGGAGGACTACACTTTTGCCTAGCATTAATGCAGGGAGGTGCATTTTCTGCACAATGCTGAAAAATAAACGGGGCTTAGTACATAGTTCAAGCTTCCCCAGCTGGAATTATTTTCTGTCTCCCTGGAAGATGGACCAGAAAGTGAGAAAAAAAGAGGCCACAAGGGCCATGCACATGCCAAATCTGCATCTAATCTTCTTAACCACAGGACTGAGATATATGGTATGTATTTATAAAACAAACTGACTGTTGCATAGCACATTCAGGGCAATAAGTGTGCCCATCTTGAAAATACTGCACTTTGGAAGTCCTGAGGACTGCCAGCCCAAACTGCTGGAACAGCACACTCACTGCTCTCAACTACTGTGCTCCACTCAAATTTGAGAGGAAAAGAATAACAGGGTTTTTTTTGTTTTGGGGAGAAAGTAACAGAAAACTTAAGTGCAAATTGTTTTCATAGCCAAGCATTATTTAAAAACTAAAACAGACAAAACCTATTATTCAATACTCTCTGAAAGATATTTTCCTTTTCTCTTTTGTACCTTTATGCAGAAGGACCTTCTCCAGTCTTCTGAAAGCTGGGATTTTTTTAACCACTCTTGAAATTAGCAAATTCTTTCACTAAAAGTTTCCAGCTACTTTCTTTTCAAAACTACTGTAAAATGCGCTACTTGAAAAAAAGAAGCCGCTGCACTCTGCTCATTCAATGGAAATTATCAGCTTGTGTATATTTATCATGTAGTTGACCTTGTATTTGCCCAAATAATGTAGCCCACATACAATCCAGACAATCAGATATGGAAAGTGTGCTTAGAAATATGCCATACTGGAGCTTTTTCTAATAGGCGTTTTTATCGTGGAGTTATAAGGAATTCTTGGGAGACAATAAAGAGATTTATTTTATCTTTTTAAGTTTCCAAAATGAAGAACACTCTTTAGCAGATACTGCAAAAAAATGAGAACTTTGGAAATTTGTTTAAGTCTACTTAATAGAAGGAACATAATTCCAAACCAAATGGCACAGATGTGAAAGTCATCATGTCCAGAAGTGAGTATGCCGAAGGAAGTCACTGTTGTCTAGCAGAGGACACGTTCTGTGCTGTCATTGAATATACAAGGTGCAAACTCATCTAGTGACAACAGCAATGTCTTTCAGCTGCTCACTAACTTCCCTCGGTGAGATGGGGGAAGAGAATTGGATGATTAAAAGTGAGAAAACTTGTGGGTTGACGCAAAGACAGTTTAACAAGTAAAGCAAAAGCTACGCACGCAAGCAAAGCAAAACAAGGAGTTCATTCATTATTTCCCATTAGCAGGCAGGTGTTCAGCCATCTCCATGAACACACAGCTCCACCATGTGTAATGGTTGCTTGGGAAGACAAACTTCATCACTCCGAACGTTCCACCCCTCCTTCTTGCCTCAGCTTTATATGTTGAGCATGATGTCACATGGCATGGAACATATATCCCTTTGGTCAGTTGGGGTCAGCTGTCCCAGCTGTGTCCCCTCCCAACTTCTTGTTCACCCCCCAGCCTACTTGCTGGTGGGATGGTGTGAGGAACAGACTCTGTGTGAGCACAGCTCAGCAATGACTAAAACACCCTTGTATTATCAACACTGTTTTCAGCACAAATCCAAAACAAAGCACCATACTAGCTACTATGAAGAAAATTAACTCTATCCCAGACAAAACCTGCACAGAAATGTACATTAATGGCAACTTCTCCTGTATCTTGATTTATATGTGACTCAAGCCTATACTAATCACCAATATTTAAGTGCAGCTTTTGGGAGAAAACAAATCCCCGTAGATGTGTTCATTCGGAATACCACAAAATGCAACACTTTTACGCCTCTGAAATAAATCAGACATAGTCATGTAATTCAGGAATTGCATACAGACCTTGAGGGGGGTGGTTGTTGTAGCTTTTTGAATTAGATGTGTATAAGCACTGCTATGTTTTATTCTTTTCAATGAGAATATAGGACCTGAGTTTTTAAACAGTCTCACTGTGCTATTACATTTAAAGAAATCGAAGCACTGGGCTACATCAAGAACATGAAAGGGAAATTAGCCACTTTAAACCACAGTGAAAGAGAAATTGAAACACTTAAATATGTGTCAAATACCACAGAAAGATCCTCAAAATCTTTATCATGGTAAGGCTCAGTCTTCTGCAAAACCTAAGCCTCTCACATAACAAACATGGTTGATGAACACTGAGATTTATGACATAGGAAGGACTCCCATTCCCCAGTACCACAACCAGTGAAACTCGGCAGCGCTTAGGCAAAAAAATGCTCCAAAACTTCACACCTCTGCACATTCAAGTCAAACAACGCGCTCCTGCTCTTGGATGTAAACGAAGCCTGACAGGTCTCCTACTAACTTTCTGCCCTGGCACAATAGTTTTTCCTTGACTTTACATGCCGCACCTAGGCTGGAGAGATTAATATTCCCAACTGCACAGCCATTAAATCCCTCATGTCATTCCATAATCAAAGACGCTGAATTCAGGTCTTTCTGTTAAAAATTGCTCCAAGATTTTTTTAAGCATCTGTAATTCCAACCCTTTAGCATACATGTAGTTGTATATATTGTGTCTGCTACCAGGTTAAAATACCAGTCCTTAAAATATAAAGTTAAGAATGTCTTTACAGGATCGGAGCTCTAGTCCACTATGTTTTCTTTGTGTGTGCTGCAAATAATGGAGATAAGCGAATGAAGTTTTCACAAACCTTTGAATTATTCTTCTTAGTTATAAACAGCAAGAAAAGATTTAAGCAGAAATACATATATGCATAGCCACATGTATGCAAATAGATAAAACTAGATATATAATTTCCATATACTCCAAAACCTTGAATAAACAAAGAAAAAAGCTTACCCGTGCCAACGTCAGTGTTCCTTGTTTACACACACTGCAGCGGACCCTCAGTTTCCCAGGTTTCACAGCTTGGCAGAAATTTTTGCAAAAAACATAAAAACTGTTGTAACTAGCCGCACCTGTCAGGAAGAAAAAAAACCAACATCAAACAAAAGCATTTGATGTACACTGAAAATCAGTAAAAGACTGTAATGAAAGGTTTCTATTCAACTATATAGGTGATAAGTGAAATAAAAAAAGGGATGACTAATTTTCAGGCCTGAAGATAGCATTGTGATCATCTCTTGCCTGGTCTAGTTCTTAACACCTTTCATTAACTCCTTCTTCTTGATCAATAGTTATAGGTGAACTACACCATAATCCCTAGAAAATGCACCCTGTCTTGAGTTTGAGCTCACCACTGATAAGCACGAACTGTAATCTTTGACAAGTGATATATTAGATTAATTACCCCAACTCTCCATAATTTGCATCTTCTAGTCTAAATTTGTCTAGCTGCAAGTTTTAGTGAATTCACATTGCATTCAAATTTCCTTGGATGAGGTTTAAAAGATTAGTTTGACTGATATCACAGCAAGAAAACAAATATTTAATTTAGCAAATTTAGTTTTATTCCTGGAAGACTGGGAACCATTTCTTTATTCTTGCTGGCAGCAGTATAACCTAGCAAAGTTTGTAAACTGCTGCCAAGATATTAGGCCAAGTAAATTTTAAAGGAAAATGAAATGAAACGCATTCTGTTCTGTGAAACTATGGAACAGAAGATGATATGCAGAGAATTATGTAAGCCTGGGGCAATGCTAATGAATTTGATTTCACATGCAATCCTGATCACCGTTTTGAGTAAACCACTTTTTAGGATGGCTATTGCTATTCCTCAGAAAATGATGGAAGATTCACAGTATGGTTTTAATCTAGAATAGCCATCTCCAAGTTCAGAGACTCAAGCTTATTACCAGAAGTTGAACTGAAACCAGAATAAAGTTTTTACCAGATTTTTCCCAGTATCAAGAGGAATGGTTGTGGAGATTTGATGCATTTACAGTGGTGAACTTGAGAATCAAAAGCAACCCTTTAGAGATCAGAAGTTTTTCACTGTCTTCTTCCCCATTGTCCTACTTCTCCTTACATTTATCAGCAATATACTTCCTATGTATATTTGAATCCTAACGTTACCACAGTAAATATGAACTGGAATACTTTTTTTAAACATGACTGACCTCCTTTATTTTCACATGTTCCTCACATGACAAGGGTAAGACCCTGTGTTCTGCCAATGAAAATTGCCACCAATTTCATGTTACACATATTCATAGGTGTCCTAAAACACAAGTGCAACTAGTTTCCAAAATGCAACTTCAGGGATTTACATTGTCCAAAAAACTTTTTTGGTAAGAAAAATGTACACTGCTGAAAGAAGAAATTTTATAACACATGTTAAAAATAAGAATACCAAAATCTTTCAAGTTTTTAGAAATGTAAGCTAAATAAGACTACATCAATGATGTCTCCAATATTAATTTTAGTCAACTGATCTATCAAGTATTAAGCTTCCCTGGGGAATAGTAATCACCATAGAACATAAAGCATAACAGAATTTTAACTGATTCATTTGTTTTGGACAATTAACACATATCCATACATTCACACACATACAAACTTTTCATATAAATAAGTGCAACTCAAAAGATTGAGCGCACACTTCTCAAATCAGTCTCTAACACAGTTTTGAGATGAAAATAATTCAACTAAAAAAACCTCCAAACCAACCACAAAGACATATGCTGAACTATTTAACATATGGTACAAAGTTGAGAGGTGATTCCAAACTAAATATGAAAAAAATTTGGATATTTGAATCTCTATTCACTCATACTTTGCCTGAGGCTCTTAACACTACGACTGAGAGCACATCTGGATTAGACTCCATTTGATCCAGGTTCCATAACAAAAATCTAAACTACAGTATTGCAAATGAGAAGGAATACAATTGTAAATTTCATTTTTGGCAGTCCCTCTATGCAGGATCAGCAGGTCAATCAATAAAAATAAAGGGCAGTACCTTTACCACAATTCAAAGGAAATACTACATGACTTAAGTAAGCAAGAATGCTATTGCTAATAGAGGCCCACAATAAACAAGATCATTTTAGCCACTTACTCCTGACTCTGTGTCAAGTGTGAGATCAGAGCCCTTTACCTATTTTGGTATCAACAGTCCTCTCCCAATACTCCAATTTCTTATATGGGCAGTCTAATGAGACTAATGAGACTGCTGCTTCTATTCACATGGAGAAGCACTTATCCTGAGTAGATCTGTGATGCCACTACTCACGGTCCTAATTCAGACCTACCCTCCAGAGGGATTCCTACCATGACTCTAATGAAACCCCTCCAGTCAAACAGAACCATCTTATTGAGTACATGAGCCCTTACAGAATAAAATATTTGGTTAATTGGGCTGATGACTTTCCTGATCCAGTCCTCCGCTCCCTGATGTCTTGTGTCCCCATCTCACATTTTATACCAAGTTTATTTCAAGCAGTAAAGTACTTGAGGCAGGAATCATGCTTTGTGCCTGCTTTGTGTTCTAAGCTCATTCCATCTGGACTCAAAGATAATATTATATTATTGATAATACTCTGCAAAATATTCACAGGATAGTATGGCATAAATCAGTGTGACTGAATACTGCAGTAAAAAATAGCAGTCATAGGAGAGGTCTAAAATGAGACATATTGCTGATTTACTATAGAGGATAAATCTTATGCATTAGCTTGATATTTACTCTGTGCAAAAATAGACTATGTTAGCTCAATATTCATTTTTCTTAGCACTTTCCTTTTTTTTTTTCTCTTTTTCATGAATATAAAAAGTACCCCCAAACACATCCCCTATGTGCATTTGAAAAACAAGAAACAAATTTATAATATAATGAGTTGGAGCAGTTAAGCAGCACAGATCTATTCAAAGACCCAGAATAACTTTTCAAATATCTGCTATAGCAGGGCTGCTGGAGAGGCACAAAACAACAAGAGGAATGTTCTGATTTTAGAAGGAATGTGTAATTGGAGATTGTCAGCAATCCATTCACCACTTTATGCAGATGTGCCAAACTCAGTCTCACAAAGTGCAGTTACATGATTAGGTGTATGTCCTGAACCGCATCACCAGGCATAGCAAAGACTGAATTTAAAATGCAAATGCCAAAAGTCAGCATACAGTACTGATAGCCAGCATTAAATTCTTTACTGACTTGCTAATGTCACTGTGTATTTTAGCATGGCCTTTGGCTGAGACTGCATCCCTGTGAATCCCTTTTCAGGGAGGAACTGAAAGAACCAGGAACAAAGAAATCTGCTTTATGCACCAGCTCTGACGTAGCAGTATTAATAAGAATTGTAATTATAGCACTGTGCCAGCACTCACTAAAATTGCTGCAGCACCAACCTTAGAACCTCGTCTTTCCTCATTCAATCATGGTCCATAAGTTTCATAAAGCTTTCCATTAATAATTTATAATACTGGCACTCAGCAAGAATGTGCATTCACAGTAAATTCCAAGTCAGAAGAAATGGAAGTCCCTTTATAAACGCTGATTCTGATACTGAATTTGAGCCTTAACGCTATAAGTAAATAAATAAAATTATAACTACTAGTCTTCTTTGCAGTTACATACAGTGCTGGGAGGAGGAAGACTGAGGGAAAAATAAATGTGCTGTATCTGCACCTATTTTTTTCTGCGAACATAAAGTCACAGCAATCTCAATTTTCAGGTCCATATTCCAAATATTTATTTGTGGGGCAAGGGTCCCAGAATAGTCTCTTTTGACCATCAACTATTCATTCGTCGGTCTTCTCACCCTTTTCTAGCTTTCCCACGCTGGCTGGTACATCAGCACATCCTTTAAGGAGCCATTTACTTTGAGTCTCTATCACTATCTTACTCTTACACTTAAAGATGGTGCAACAAGGATCTGTCATTTTATTGACAAGTACTTTACCGTTAACTAAAAAAGATGCCACCAGAAAGCTGACCTTACAAACCTGAGTTTCTCTTAGACCCCAAAGCACTTTTCAGCATGTGATCATAGGCTAGCTTTATAAGAAGGCATCTCCAATATGTCAAGCTTCAGATAAATTTGACTTGAAACACAGAAAATAAGTATTTAATTTTATTCACATATGGTAAATTAGCAGCCAAATGAAGTATTTCCATCTGCATTGGTAAATTCCTCTCATAACTTCTTTCAACATAGAGAAACTCATTTAATGCACAACTGCCTGATGGTGAACTACTGATAACTACTCCCCAGCTACAGATTAGTATAAAGTTCACAGCAACCCTACTGTATTTTTATCTATATCTGGACCCCCAGTTTGCTAACTACAGTATCATGCTAAATTGTCAAAAAACTTAAAAAGAAATATGTGGTATCTATTGCTTTCTTCTCTCCATAGTTCAACATGACCTAGTTTTTGATAGATTTGTGCTGGTTTTTACTCTTGTTCTTAGTTTACAAATACTTAAAGGGAGGGTGCCAGGAGGAGAGGGCCAGTGTTTTTTTCAGTGGTGCCCAGTGATAGGACAAGGGGCAATGGGTATAAACTCGAATATAGGAAGTTCCATCTCAACCTGAGGAGGAACTTCTTTCCTTTGAGGGTGGCAGAGCACTGGAACAGGCCGCCCAGAGAGGTGGTGGAGTCTCCGACCCTGGAGACATTCAAAACCCACCTGGACACCATCCTGTGCAACCTGCTTTAGGTGAACCTGCTCTGGAAGGAAGGTTGGACCAGATGAGCTCTATAGGTCCTTTCCAACCCTTAACATTCTGCGATTCTATGATTCTGTGATTCTGTGATTCTTTCAGATATTTGCAAGTATTAGATTTTTTTCCTCCAAACATTTTCATGAACTTCAATTAAACTTTTAGGTTTAAATTTCCTGGAGTTTTCCAGTACTTTAAAAAAATGTCACAAGATCCCCCCTCCATTATTCCTATATATCATTTATTTTCTGTGAGTTCTAGAAGTTAATTCAATAGTTCTGAAATTCTATTCAATAGGGAGGACATTTACTTTGAAAGAATACAAATTATACTAAGGTCTCAAAGAGCAGCAAAGTTAGAGTTACCCATATGGGAGCAAGAAGAAAATAAGGCTGAGCTGTTGGAGGTTTTTCCGTGTTCTGTTTTTGCTTTTGTTTCTAAACTATAGGCAGTATCTAGTACAGATATTTCCCTAAAAATTTCTTAACAAAAATTACAGTAAATCATAAAGCAGGAAACTAATTGATCAAGAACAGCTACTGAAGGTTTCAAGACCTTCCAGAATTCAAAGCAGAAGTATGCATAGGCTGAGCTGCTAAAATAGCTCCAGTAAAGGCATAAGTTATAGCTTCAGGTCATGCTACAGTGTTATATATAAATTATGTCAATTTTTATTATCTTTTGGTATTAACCACCAAATAAGACAAAAGAGATAAAGTAAAATAACTTATTAACCTAAATTTCATCACATCTCCTTTCTAATATCCAGAAATAATTTCTCAAAAAAATGAGTTTCAGTCCTATGTAAACTGAATTGCTCAAACTAAGTCATCAAAGGTGGGATTAAGGATCAATTTTGAAAGTTTAATATCCTTCAGTACTGTCATTCAGGAATGGATGACAGGTTAAGAAAAACAACCACAATAATATTATTATTGTTATTGTGGTTATTAAATAACCACAGCGTATTTTGTACTGAATGCACTTCTATGGGTGTTTAATAGCTCACTAAATATATAAGAAATAATTTCGAACCAGAATCATAATTAATACTATGTAATCAACATGGTGTCATAGTGCCGACTGCCACTTTTCGTCCAATGTTCTCATCTGAGTGAAGCTTGCAATTGTTTGAGAAACTTAATGACTTCTCACTTGGAAATATTGACAATGTGTCTGAGGGCAATACTAGAGTAAGGAGATGAGAGAAAAATCAAGATAGAGAAAGACAAAGTATTAGGACACCCAAAAATATCCTAAGTATTGTAACCCCCTCTCCATAAGCTCCTCTGTAAGAATTTTTCCGTGCCATTTCTACCTCAGGCTTAGTTATCTGTGTTGAAGAGTGTCTAAGGTCTAGGGCCCACCATCACAGCCTTCTAAGGAAATGACCAAGTCATGAGAAAGAGCTCTGAAAAAGTTTGTAGAAGGATAAAAGTAAAATGGCAGAGAGAAAGGGTTGTAGAGATGGAGTCACTAGGCCAAGGATTCAAGGGGAAAAGTACCAATATGGGTAGTTATATAATCCCAAATGAACAAATGAGGGGGTTATTTGATCTGACACTGTATGTTGAGAGCCTACAGCTTAATGATCGAAGATACACAGAGGAGAGGTTTCATGTATTCTCAATGGTCTCCATTAAAATCTTTCTCAATGTTTTTGCTATTAATAAAGATTCTGCTTTTCTCTCTAGAGTATTTTCTATATTAGCTATTTGTTGATGTAGATTTTCAAATCAGCCATAGAAAATAAATGAGGAAAGATCGAGTAAGTCACACTGCAGGTTGTGAAATTACTCAAACTAAGATCAGACCAACTGCTTCCTTCTGCTCAGTTTAGAGAATTATACAGTAAATTACCCCTACCTGAGTATCAGAAGTCTGAGATAGAATTTTCCTAGTTAAAAAGCAGGAGTGGGTCTGATGATAGACAAAATCTGTTGTTCCACTTTCAAAAGAAATTTAATCGTTATTTTATACCTCCAACATCTCCAGTCACTTTTAAACAATGTACATTTAACAGGGACCATACATATGTATAATGTAAACGTATGAGGCACAAACTTTATTGATGTCTAACTTTAAAAAGTTTAGTAAGAATTCAGAAAACTATCACTATTTTGCAGTTTTCCCTTTCAAATATCATCAGATAAAGCCATTAATTACAGGCTAGTTTTAGTAAAATGCTTAGTGGTTTTCTCTATAGAGTTCATTTAATTATGCTGCTTCTACCAGCCAAAAAAAAATTATGAAGATATGAATGGAAAAGGTTGCTCATTTATGATCTATGTTGGGATCTGTCTTCTCATCCCAATGAGACATCCTCTCTCTTTTCTAACTCTTCAAAGCTAATTTCCTAATTTCCTCACAAATATCCCATCACAAAAAGTATTAAAACTATTCTCTCCATTTAGTGTTCTATATAAAAAGAGAAATTAGCTTTCTCTGACGTGTATTCCAGTGTTTTGTACTGTCTCCCCATTTAGATTTCTAAGCTCCTTAGGACCTGAATTATCTCCTTTTTTTCTGTGTTGTTAATGATGAACATGCTGTGGGAGCTTTATACATGTTAGTAATAGCACAGACCAATTATTTTGATATGCATGACTAGTTAATCAGAAAAAATTAGTCATAATGACTATAGACCTGATCCTGAAATCTCTAATCAGTCAAAACACCCATTATCATCCATATGACTGTTTAAGTGAATAAAATCTGAATAGGGATATTAGGAGCTAACCTACTGTTTTCATTTGAACTGCATTTTCATATAGATGATACCGATTACTGAGTCTTTCCTTTCCTCAGCTATTTAAAAGAGGACACAGCTACAGGAAGTCTTTCAACAGATGGAAAAATTACATAACAAAGCTAACATTATTTCAGATTCCATTATATTTCCATTTAGACTAGTTGTGATTTGTAAAACATAGACTGATTGTCAGAGATCTCAGACCATTTTAGTGATTTGCACCCACATAATGAAAAATACGAAAGTAGAAGTGGGGAAAGAAGTATTTTCCAAACTGTCTTAACTTTAAGGACTTTGCTTGATTCAACACAGTGGGAGAAAAAACATCTGCAGTATAAGGCCAGTAGTCTCAAAGTAGTGAAAATTTCACATAAAGCTAAATTAAAAGCAAAGTGTGGAGGTTGCAATTCTTCACCTAAAAAAAAGAAAGATGGATTAAAAGATCCCATTCCCTTTCTAAAAATACAACCAGTATCTTCTGCTTCTATTTTTTTCTTTTTTAATTGCCCGTCTTTACCTGCAAAGATTTCATAGAGCACACAGCTTTCCTGCCCAGACACATATATGCAGATGCACGCTTACAAAACATTTCTACCTGTTGATGATGATACTTATGCTTTATGATGCCTATCTAATTTAGACCATGAGAATGGCATTTATTTGACAGCTAGATTCATCTTAACTGGCTGTGTTATATTCTCGTGAGAAAAATGGGCACTTTTATGGTTTGATTCAATTCATCCTGAAGTAGATATAAAAAGATATAAATATGTCAGATAAATTGTACCTAAAAGGGTCTGTTTCTGTCTGTTGTGGGGATTTAGGACTACTAGGTCTGGTGGAGATATCTACATTGCAAACATCTAAAATTAGGTGAGATGAATCCCACTTGGTGATGCTGCACACAAGAACCTATGTCAAAGAGCTGCAGTATTTTGTGGTATGGATAACAATATTAAATAGACTAAACCTTAAAAAAAAGCCAATTCCTTTTCCTGAGACTCATATATGATTTGCAGAATGTCTGTGGATCTCAGGTAGTTGAAGTATATGGAAGACGTAGCTATTTAGAAAAAAGAAATGGACTTGTCACTGTAACAAGGACTACAAATGAAAATAAGATATTAAGAACAGTTGGAATTTGACTGAAAAGGGTGTAATGCCTGTGTAAGAGGTGGAATATCAGAAGTACTTGACAAAGACAACAGGGGGCACATTTATCTTTTTAAATCCTTCCTTCTCAGTGAAAAATTCTTGTGTGCAAAAAACCAGGAGGCTTCTATTAATTAAAAAAAAATGCAAAGAGTAGTATTTGATCTATTTTAAATTTCTGGAATTTGGAATGGGGTAGGGAAAAAGCTTATTAGGCTTTCTCTGTCAATCTTTATCACAAAAGAATCTTCTGCTGCCCTTTTCTGAGCCCCAGCATCATTTACCTTCACTTTCATACTTCATCCAAGTTCTTCCTTTATTATCTTGTTACCCAGCTAACTCCTGTAATTACCTTTCCCCCTTCTCATTCCTGTTCCTGACCTCTACATAAGCTTCACCTTTCTCCTGATTCTCATAATATACTCGCCTTCAGCTTGCTCTCTGATTTCCAGACAAAGAGGAAAACTTCAACACTAAAGCTAGCATGGTTCGTATTAACAATAAGCAGTGAAGGCAGCAAAAAGAGGAAAAGACAATTGTGATGATTCTGGAAGACAGCAAAACACAGAGAAAAAAAAAAAAGACAAAAAGACAATTTCATGAGACTGCTGAAAGCTGGGCAAATGATACATGGGAGACAAGCTTATATCTTGTACATTAACAGAGTGTTCAAGACGAAGGGTCTCTCTGAAAATGTCCTCTTACACATGAGGAAACCACTACGCACCAACCATGACATCTTCTGCAAACCACCACCCTGAGCTGCTTTTTACCTCGTTGAAGGGACTGAGTGTGACCTGCAGTGATCACAACTGGGTCAAACTGGCCTATTTGTAGTTGCAGACAGGGACTTCTGGCTTTAAGCCCAAGCACCTAAGGGAAAGTAAAGCTGCTCCAGAAAACTAAGCGTGGGTGGCACATTTCCTACAGTGTAGGCTTTGGTATGAGCAGGAGATCCAGTTGAGCACAGTTTCAGCAAATAAACTAAGAAATGTTTACGAATTAAAATCCAGTTGTACTGATCAGCTCCAGCACCGCTCTGGTTCCTCCTTTTTCTCTAAAGTGGAATTTGAGAATGTGCAGGCTTGTTGGATATTTCTGTGTGGCCAGCAGCATGCTTGGGGAAATAGCCATGACTGGACTTCTTCACATCCAGAAATCCTGAACCCCCAGGTGCCAGGGTGCAGCACAGCAGGGGAAGGACAGGGGAGCCAGGAGCAACAGTGATGGGATGGCAAACAGAAGCCAGGGACTGGCCAACAGGGGCTCCAACCCACCGCACCTGAGCAAGGTGAGCAGGGCAGGTGCAGCAAGGTCAGGTCACTTGCAGATTGGTGGTCACCAAGTGAATCCACAAGGGTGAGCCTGGTCACAGGTCAGGCCAGGAAATCAAACTGGCAAATCAAGGTCAGGATCAAGAAAACATACATCCAGACACAGCATACCTAAAAACATACCCCAGGGACGGAACAAAGGTAAGGACCTGAGCTTAAAGGCAGCTGCCAGGCCAGTGGACCCACTGAGGATCAGTGAGGTGGAGACCTCCCACAAGGCTTCCTGCAGCTCTTTCTCACACAGCAATTTTCACGGAAGTCTGATCCAAGGTTACACAACTGCCCCATTTCACAGCTGGCCTTTGACACAACCAGTTAAACACCCAAGGAGGGAGGAAGGTTGAAGAAGAAGTTGCAAAACCTGCTGGTGCCATCATACCAAGCATGTGATATCCCAGAAAATACCTATGTCCTGTCCAACAATAAACAAAGTACTGACAGATCATAGAAAGGGTAAAATATAATGAAATCTTCTCAGTTGAGAATGCACCACAGAACTTGGGAAAATAATTAAAATAAATTATATTTAAATTTATAGAATGGATGCCTGCATTTGCAAATTGAAGATGAGACTGTATGAGTTTATTTATAGTTACAAATATATGACATTTCACAAAAGTACACCTGCATAGATCATGCACAATTTAGGCAACCACCTTTTTGCCAATACAGAATGTAAAATCTAAATTTTGCTTTCGTGATTAGTTTTAGACTTTATTCCTACTGTTAGTGTGCAATCACAGTATCTAATTAGATGTTTATTCTGACTGAAAGTTGAAAATAACACCATACCCTCAGTCAAAATAATGGCTATTCCTACTGAGTTACTTCTCTGTCTTAGCTTTCTACTTACTTCCAGTGTCCAAAAAAACCAGTTCTACTCAACTAATGTTGTCCAGATATAGGTAAGCTAACATATTGATAGTAATTATCAGTAACTACAAGAGGTTCGTAACAAGCAGCAACAACAGAATTACTGTTATTTTTGTTATAAAGTCTGTTACCCTACTACAAAACGTTCGGGAAAAGTTCGTTTTTCAGAGCACCCAGGGAATAAATAGTGAGGTAGCAAAGTTCATGAAAGATAGTTAAGTTATTCAAGGTACTAAGACATTAAAAAAGATTCCTCAGCATTTTTTTAATAGAAACTACACTGTTATTCAATAAAAAGGAAAATGCCCTTGTGGCCAGAAAACTGGTTAAAGCACAGGAAACAAGGTCAGGAATAAATGATAAATTTTCTCAGTCCAGTCCCTAAAGGAAATTGTGCTAGGACATGAGGATTCACCATCAGAAAAAGAGAAATGAACAGTGAAATGACAAAGTTTGCTGGTGATATGATTTTATTCAGGGTAGTAAAAATGAAGGCCAACCGGAAAAAAACACTGAAGAATGCAGGATGCTGAGTGACTAATAATAAAATGAGAAATGAAATTCATTGTAGATAAATGTAAGGTAATGTACATGGGAAAAATAACTTTAAGCAAACAGTGATGACTAGTTATTACCACAAAGAAACAAGATCTTGGGGTTATAATAGCTATCTATGTAAATGTCAGCTCAATGCTCAGTAGCAATCAAAAAAGTAAATCGAATGCTAGGAATTATTAAAAGAGGAATAGAGGGAAAAAAAACAACTAGAAAACAGTGCCGAACAACTGCTGTAAAAACCCATGATGTGCTCCATTTTGAACAGTATGTGCAATTCTACCCTTTCCATCTCAGAGCAGGACATGGTAGAACTGCAAACATACAAAAAAGAGGGAATGGATAATCAGTAGCATCCATGCCACAATCACTTAAATAGACTATAACTTTTTTTGCCCCAAAAAGCAACAGTTAAATGGGAATATCATAGAGGTCTACAAAATCATAAGAGGTATAGAGAAAGTGACCAAGAGCGAGACAGCATCCTGGAAAATGTTGCCAGACTGATTTACACTTATACAAGGTGCTGGCAGAAGCTACGGATGGCCAGTAGAATACTATACTACATTAGTCTTTGATCTGAGCTAGTGTAACCACTGTCACATCTCATGTGAGGAAGAAATGGAAGTAATCTACAACTACATTTCACTGTGCTGCTCTGTCCCTTCAGAAAGACACAGGACAGTGCCGCTTCCGTGCAACCCAGACCATGCCCTCTGCTTGGAGGCGTGCTGTGTTCCTGCCCATGAAATAATCCTCACCCACAAGTCTTTAACAAATAACATTCAAATATATTTTTTTAAAAGTATAGGTATTTATGCTCTTGGTTTTATCCACAAGGACCTACAAATACTGAAGATATTTACATGTGTTGTAGCAGATACTTTAGTGATTAAATGACAACGGCCTTTGTATAATTCTTATGAGTTTAAACTACTAGATTATAAATCTTTATGTATTTTCTTTGATCTTCCTTGCCTGTTTTTGAATTTCAAGCTATCATCTTAAGCTTTAAAACCTAACTGTGGTCTGCACTGCACCCTAATTTTCTGAAAAACATTTCTTCCATAGTAATACTCTTCAGAGTATTAAGTGTCTCCATGTTGACTACAAAATAATCATAACTTGTATGCCAATGTTATTTAAAAAGTGCTCTTCATTTTCTGTTCTTTTGCTAATGCTTTCAGTCTTTTTATTTCGGCTCCCTTGCACATTCAGAAGAGTAAGATCTGTCCAGCTATTTCAAATTTTTTGTTTGTTTTACTGTTCTAAAGATTAATTTTACAGCAAAACATTATTTTGAATACTTTTTTGATATTCAGAGACATTTTCAAAAAGATTCCACCTGATGTAGAGAAATATATACCAAATAACCTGATAGTAAAGGCCAATTTTGACGGTTGAGCATACAGAACATCGGTAATTTTGCAACAGCTTAGTATTCCACATGCACCTTCTCAGGTTCAAAAGCATTACTGAAAAATGTTATAAGCTTCAGCAGCAGTTAGAAAAGTGGGAGTTAACACTTTGTTTGAGTTTCATACATTTATACAAATTGATGATGCCACTGCCTTATATCTATTCTCAGCAGAAATGAGAAAAACTTCAGAAGAGCTGCTACCTCTGGGACGTCTTGAGAAATCCATGTCTCATCCACAGTTGCACAACAGACCCCACACAGGTGAGAAAATGTTAACAGTGCTCTACCTAGGAGTCAGCTGGTACAGACTGTTGGTAGATCAGGTCCATGGCAGTTAAAACACCGATATTCACTAGCTGTACTAATTTTTTCATTGCTGTAGATTTCTTTTCAGATTTGCAATAAGTTAATTCAACCAAACATTCATTTTTGACTCATTTTCTACAATCTTTTTAAATGAAAGCAATGACAGCAGGGAAATGGGAGCAGCAGGAGAAAGTGAAAAGGAAGACACAGAAGTGAACCCTAGTGGGGAAACAATGAGCATAGGTAAAAAATGGTAATAAAAAGCTTCTTAAAATAATTACATTAATCGAACAAAATTAAAATATTGAAGTCACACGTGTGAAGACATACTGCCAGAAAAATCAGAGGGCAGAAAATTACATAGATGGATATGGATCTAGGAAACATTTTGGGACAGTAGCAGAAGTAAAATAAACATAGGAAGCTACTAGTCAAAACAGCTCCTTCCATAACATAGAAAAAGAATCAGACAGCAGCACTATGATTTGCTGATTTTGAACAAGACAACAGAGTAACAGGCATACTATCAAAGAGATATTTTGCATAAGCAGAGAAGCTGAGTGTTGGAGATGAAAACCAGAGACTCGATCAAAGAGGTATAAAAATAGTAGAGGAAATTAACAATGAAGAAATCACATTTTAAATCAGAAAAAAGGCACACAATAAAGGAAGAATGATGAGGGAAAGAAACGTTCTCCCTTACAGGATATATAAAGCTAAATTGCTGTATTATATCAGAGATGAGCTACGAAAAGATAAGGGCTGGAACAGAAGAATGTAGAACTGAGAACAGAGAGAAGTCTTGCCAATTTTCAGTAAGGATGCCACAATGTATTGATTAAAAAGCGTAAGAAAGCGTTTGTTGTTTCATAAGGGCTGTTGTATACTAGATGACACGAGTGTGAGGGTTTGACCAGAGAGATCATGATAAATAATATGTTAAAAATTCACCTGCCTCTGATGAGCTAAAAATTAAATCAAAGAGCTTGAGCTCTTTGGGCAAGAAATGCTTTCATCTTAATCATCGATCTCGTTCATAAGTGTATATATATATTTAGTAAGAATGATGGTATACCTTATTTGCAGCAAAATGGTGAAAAGCTAAGTCTGTCACTCTATATAGGGATTATATAGATAGCTGCGCTGCCAAGGAGCTCCAAGTTTGAATACAATCATCTTACTTTCACAAAATAGAAATTAATTTTTTACCACAAGGGAAATAAGGTAAAGTGAGATTATGCATAGCATCAAGCCATAGAACATTTCAGCATAATTAAAGCACTTTATCCGGAAGTGGTCCCACTGAAAGTTCATTTTAGCAATAAGATACTTGAACACAAATATTATAATAAAGATAATGGAAATTAACTTCAATGCAAGTTACTTCTCACCAACACTCTTCCATTGTAAAAAAATCAGCATCTGTAAAGGACTTTTGCTACCTGTAATAATTGGTAGTGACAGAGACTAGAAAGATCTTTGAGACTTGAAAATCTCAAATAATCCAAACTCCTGACCTCTACATTTAGCAAGAATCTGAATTGGCCAAACCATATTATTTGCAAAGAACAGATCTTTTTCATGGATAAAAAAGCATATGATGTATATATGGAATTTATGAATGCAAAGATTTGCACACTCACAATTGCAAGAAAAATTTCTTGGTTATATTCAGAAGTGATAATGTCATATAAAAGAGAAGAAATGGACATTTCTGTAAATGGAAATAAGTGAAATTTATGTTTCAAGGTTATATAACAAGCTAGAATTTAGATGAACTTCTCTTTTCCCTCTTCACCAACCTCTTGCATCACAGACTGAGTGACAGCCATCAGAAAAAGTGGGCAACAGATGTATGCACAATCGATTAGCAGATTAAAGATACTGTGGTAACACAGACACACACACATTTACATTTATACAAACTTCAGTGTTTAAAATTTAACACAAAGCTTTTAAAATATTAAATAAACATATATCAAGTGACAATTATCAACTCTTGGAAAAGGAAAATCATTGTATAAATTATACATTATAAATGTCATTATTCAAAACTTGAAAATGAAGCTGTAAAAATGAAATGGTATGCAACTTGAATTAAAAGTTACACCAACATTGTATCTATTCTTTTACATTGTCTTACAGTTACTTTCACATATGTATATGCTTTTAAGTTTTAGCTTCAAATACTATGCAGATTTTCAGAGATTTTAACTTTAAAAAATGATCCTAAAACCTACAATATATTTCTAAATCAGTAAAAATGCCATGATATAGGGCAGCAGAACCTAGTACAGACAAGATAATATTCTGATCAGCACTTAGACAGTTACTGACAAGCCACAGTCCCGGAAAGAAGAATGACAAATATTTGGAAACCACATTACAAAAGGTGCTATAAGCTTTTAATAAAATAAGGCGGGCTGATAGTATAAACTAGTCAGATAACTGCTGACAAAAAAAAAACTGAAAAAAAAATAGCCAACCAAAAAAAGGGCACAAATATCTTTAGAAAAGTATTTGAAATATACTTTGTATAAATATTAATGACAGATACAGCTTACTATGAGATGATCCTAAGTAACACTCTAGAAATTACGAATAGGATTGCAAGATCAATGTTTACTTTGAAATTTGAAGACAAAGCCCAGCAGTAATTGAGCTTATAACTGAACAGCTAATCCATTCCACTACCACAATGACTATTTTTCACAGTCTTAATATTGCAGGGCAAACTGGATAACTGATTTGTGAAGGCTTTCATGTTTTGTTGAGGAAAACAGAGTCCCTCGCCTGAATGACTGAACATACAAGAAACAGCATTATTTCATTATAAACTACATAAAACTGAGAGAGTTTAACAAAACTTGTCTCTTTGCATATCATCCCTGTTTGGAAGCCACACTAATCCTTCTCTGTGTCGTTCCAGCTTTAGTGTATTTGCTGCAAGTTCAGCAGGGTTTCAGGTACTGGTTTCAAGGATCTCCATCAGTGATACAGAGACACACAGAAATGACATTATCAGTTACATAGATGGTATTATACGTCTGTGCACACAACGTTGACCATGGATCTTCAGAAGCGGTGGAGATAACTGACAAATCCACACTACTGAAATGTTATAATAATATTTCTGTTTGTAACTGGTGCTTCACTTAAGGCAAGAGTGCTCTCCAAGCAAAGCTCTTATTTTTTAGTTTTACTATATATAACCACTGTGTATTTAAATAAAGAAAAATATGTCAAGTAACTGCTTATCTGACATGACTACAGCTAACTCTGCATGTTGTTTCCTTTTCCTTAACAAGCACCAGATCATTATTCTAAGAGAAAAATAAATGACTAGTGAAATCAGGACTGTCCATTAATGTACTAAATAACTTGTCAGTGCTTTTATTCTAACAAATATTTCAGCACCTTACAAAATGTTGCACAATAACAGTGTACCACAGACGCTGCCTTTTCGATGGATCTGTGATATTCCTTTTCATTCTCAATGCCCTGTGTGTCAGGCTCTTCACTCTGAAGCTCCCATAGAACTAGGATTTTAAAGACGATTTACTTCTCTCTGAAATATTAGGGAGCAGGGAAATTGCTCAGGAAAGATGTATCTATAACTCAGTTTATAAAACATTTTTCACTATATAGAGAAAACACCAGTACCAATACATCAAAATTGAACTATTTGGCTTGCAAAACTCACTATTTAATAACATAGAAAACTTATTAAAAATAATAATTTGAGGAAGATCCTTAGCTGCTTCTAAAGAAGTGACAACATTTATATTAGTTGACAATCCCTCTTAAAGACTTGTTGAGAAAAATGGAAATCAGTGTGTAAAAATGGCACTTTACCATACTGTATTGCCACAACATAATGGTATGGTTATCGTATCACTTTAATATAATGCAATACCAGGACAATGTTGTGAAGAGTAGGAATGGATTTTAGGAAAATGGTCAATGTAAAATTTCCCAAACCATGTTCATATATGCCCTAAACTGAATTGTTGTATATGCGGCAACACCCTTTGGCTTCAAGAGGATAGTTTTGAAAATATAAACCTAAGTCAATAAGTTTCTTTATCTCTTTAAACCATTCAGCAAAAGGGTTTGGGAAGAAGGGATGCAGACCCTCCAGGCTATTAAAACTAGCCCTAGGTATTTAAGAAATGGGCAGTAAACAGCATCGATTTAAAGTAACATGCGATAGAGTGTTCAATTTTTACACATACAAAGAGCTAACTTCATCTTGTGGAGGAAGAAAAACACAAAACAAAGTATTTCAGGAAAAGAAAGAAAGACAGGCAGACAAAGAGAGAGACAGAGTGCACTTGTAGTTGAGTCCTAAGACCTTGAACCTCAAAGCTCCTCTAGGCCTGCATTAGCTAACAGAATACCCCATCCCCAGGCATTCTGCTGAGAGGCAGCAAGATTCATTGCATTAAAGTTAAATGCACAGCAAATGGAACCACAGTAATCCTCACTGACACGTGTACATGTACAGCCTGCTGAGCATCTACGTCTGCTATTTGACAAGAAGCATGGAAATAACATTCTCAGTCTTTCAAACAGTGAGGTAGACTAGTCCTACCCTTGCAACTCTTACAGTTGCCTCCACACATCTGAAAATTCCCCGCAGTGAGGTGATGGTACCTACCACTCAGTGAGCTCACTTGCTTTCCCAAGACACATGGTTCTGTCTATGAGAGCTTTGAGCTTCAGCTCATAACTACTCCACACTGCACTTTGGAGAGACCCTTCTGGAGGTCTCCAGCCAGTAAACCTGTTAGCATGATGACCTTCATAAACAATGGGAAAACACACTTGTCCCCCTGTGGGACTTCTCAGTAAGAGATATTATTGATATACCATAGGGTTAATTTATCAATGTGTTCTCTGATTCACCAATTATTAGATATTTTTGATATAACATGTAGACTATCTTTAAATGTGATAGAAGTACTGAACGTTCGTTGCATTTTAGAGACTAAAGTGCATAGCAATTCTCTTCTCAAGAACATTAATTTAGACCAAGTCACGTATCATTCTTCAACCTGTTAGTTTAGGAAAGCACCCTCTGCCCCATGTCATCATTCCTGTCACATGAGCTGTTGAGACTCCACTCCTTGCCACACTATGTACAGAACAGAGCTTTAGCAACTAGTTGTTACGCTCGACTAGTGTGACGCTAAACCAGTGGCTGCCAAGTTAACTCTCAGTTGTTCCTGTAGTACCACACCAATCAATTAACCCAATTGATTTTGGACAATGGTTCGGTTGAAGTCAAACAAAAACACTTAACATTTGTACGTTCAACTTAAGATGTACTTCAAACTTTCTAATCTCTACAAAAGCCTGTTCCCTTTCTCCCATCTCACATGAAATTAAGAAAGCTTTTTTTGTTGTTGTTTCTAGACAATCAGTATATATTGTCAGTATATATGACAGTTTCATAAATGTACATGCTGGGGGGGTCTCCTTTCTAGTGTTGAATTCCCAAGTCATACTAATAGTTAAAAGACATTCCTGTAACCTCTACAGAGACAAGATTTCATCTAGATGTCTCCTTACTTCCTTCACCAGTCACCATTTGATTTCTAGCTGATTCTCATGTGCTACTCAATGAAGGATCTCAATGCTGTAGGAAACAATCAAGTAGTTACCTCTCCAGTACTTAATTCAAATTTCTGATCTACTACATGTCTGTGCAGGAGCTAATCAGCCCTGTAGTTCTGCCATATTTATAGTATATTTATAAGCTATTCAGTTAGAGAAAAAGATTTCAGTACCTAGGCGCTGGGGGACATATTGGAGAATAGGAATTGTAAAATGAAATATGGAAGAGATCAATGAGAAATATTGGAATGAAAGCTATTGTTAAAGATGGCAATATTTAATGAAGATGCTTTATTATCTACTTATTGCTGGTCAAACACAGATCTTTGTGCCTGGATGGCAACAATAAAATGTATTTTTTCACATCCATACTGCTAAATTTAATATACCTAAAAAATCTCTAATACAGATTACGAGATGGAATGTGGGGGACAGGTAATACTTCTGTTTGAAACACAAACATAATTTTTTTGCATCTCCATCCTAAATATTTCACAATGGCTAAAGTTAGAAAGAAGATATTGCTCAAGATGAGTCAACCATTAGCTCAGCTATGGACATCATTATGTTCCTATCAAGTTGAAAATCACTGTAGACAATGTTACATGGTTTAGAAAGCAGGACAAGAAGACCTATAGCTATTCACCACAGACTGGGTAACAAGAGGTATAAAAGTACAATATTCATCATCATAAATCTGCATCAAATCTTGAATTTATATCTTGACCTTCCACAGCTGAAAACAGTGGAGATTTTGCTATTTATTTCATTATTACTAGTATAAGCACAACATTCTGTTCAAGAAAACTAAAATCTCCTTAGGGAAAGCCTAAGGTCAAGCCTAACAATCAACGTCTTCATCTGGCCATGCCTACAGTAGAGAATTTATTTAAAACACTATTGATATTTGATTCAGCTACTTTAAAAATAATTTGGTTGCACAAGTGAACTTTTGATCTTTGTTACAACTTTGGTTAAACCATCTTCACAGCAAATATGCAATAAACTAATGTCAGCCAGCACTGGAAACAAGGATACCAGGGTTTATCGTAAAATCCTTGGTAAGTTGCGCGGTGTTGCATGAAGCTGAACATCAATGTATACTGTACATGGTGAAAAGGCTCAACCTGGAGCATGATATCCTGCTGATACCCCTCCCCTGCACCTCAGTTCTGCATCCCCACATCCATATGTTTCTTTCTTTTTCTCTATCCCTGTCTTTTGACAGGTACATGTCAAGAGCCACAGAACTGACTGTTGCAGCAGTAGGCCATCATGGAAGCTTGGAAAGAGAGTGCTGGTGCTCAGCAAACATTATGTCTCTCGGAGTAGCCTAGGACACTTCGCTCCAGGATGCAGCTGTCACCTTTGAGTTTTTAATCTTTGTTTGACTGAGTGGAAGGGCAGTTAAAATATATGAACATATACGTGTGTGTGTGTGTGTGTGTGTGCGCGCGCGCGCGTGTGAATATACACACACCAGATGGGCTTGCATTTTAAGCGGAAGCTTAGTTACAGATATTCTACTCCAGAAATGAGAAATCATTACAGGCAGATAGACTGTCAAAACTAAATCTGAAGCGTTCATCTGCAAATACCAGTTATGGCAGCAGTTGGACATAACTGCTAAATCAGAATCTGACGCTCTCAAGGTCAAAGACCTAAGACTGAATACCCACGCAGATGCCAACACTACAGATAAGCTTGTAAGATACAGTTTCAGGTGTATCAGTGCATACAAAGATTCGTGTTTTTTTGAATTAGCATTCAAAAATGCCAGTTTTGAATCTTAAGGTTAACCACTAAATAGGGACTCCAGACCCTGGACACCTTACTAAGGAAACTGTGATTCTCACATAGCAGTTGTACAAAATAATGGTGCCACAGCACATATAATCCAGCTCAGAAATATTCCAGGCAGCTTCACTTGCAGGTCACTGTACCATTCTGTCTCATAAGTGAAATGCATATCAAGGAAGACATTTTCTTCTTTTTTTATTTTTCCTGTCAGTTTGCTAATTTGATCACAAATGCCCTAATCCTAAATTCAGCTTTCTACACAGTGCCAACAGTTCCCATAGAGTAGCAACGTTCCAGAAGCTTGTAGCAAATATTTAGTAATTAAATAGGACAATGGTGGTTTGCACAGCATGGATCTTTATCCTGTTCCAACGGGGAAAAAATTCTTAGTTGCTGGGCATAATGTAGGCAGTGTTGCCTCATGAAGAACGTGTAAGGATTAACAAGGTTTAAGCAAAAGGTTCAATGTACCTCAGAGCAGCAGAGAAATGCCCTACACTGAAGGATTTTTGGAAAATCACATAAAGCTGATATAGAATCTCAGTTCCTACGGTTAGATATTCTCTAAAAGAAAGAAAGAAAGAAACAGACAAAAAACCAGAGGCACAAAAGAGGCACAAACAAAACAACCGAAATCCCTGCTGGCAGCCTCTGAAGAGAAGCCTGAATGGACACCTTGGCATCTCTGACAAACAGTCACCCAGGTAGCAGCGGAAATGTGAAACCTTCAGTGAAACAAAGCCGATGGTAAAATTCTAAAGACTTTTAGGCAGAGCAATGCAAGAGCATGAAGTGACTTTAATTCTGCTTTTCTGTGAATATGAATTAGATCTTTTGAACTGACTGTCCATTTTCCTACCAGAACCACTATTTTCTTCAAAAAATCCCCCATCAGAGAATCTGTCTTCCCCTGCCAAATGCAACGATCTTTACCGTTCACAGAAGTTCAAATTTAGTCCCATTGAAGCTATTTGTCTTTATAAAGGGAAAGCAGGTTGTGTTTTGTACGGCTATTTTTTATCTTCTGGTATCAACTGAATTTATTAAACTATCTGTTCCATGTAATTACTTTCTGTAGATCAAGCCCTTCTAATAGGTCTGTTCTCGCAATTTCCTTGCTGTGTGCACAGAGCTCCCAATGATATTAATGAATCTCAAGCACGTGATTTGAGAGAAGACCAAGTCTCTTATGTCATTTTGAGTGGGAAGAGTTCATAGCAGAGACCATGTAGTCCAAGCACTATGCTGCACAGTAGCGGCAACTACTGTTTTTTACTGGACTTTAAACAAAGCCTTCTTAATGTTTTTGCCTCATAATTGGACTCTTCCTGTTAAAAAAGAATCATCCTACATCTCTATTACCATGTTTCTACACATAAGAGGTGTTTCCTAAACGTTACTTTCCTATTTTGCCCTGTGGCATCAGTAATTAATTCACGCCAACAATTATTTTGGAAAACATAACATGTATAGTTTTGTTTAATCAACACAGAACATTTACATCTACAAATGCCACCTCCAGCTGTTGGCATAAAGATGCAAGTGATGTATTTGCAGAAGACAGCCCATACATGCTGTCACTCATGAACAATCAAAATACATTCCAAGGACACAAGAGTGTTCCCACCCCACCCCTTGACACAGGGGAGTTAGCAAATGTTACCGTCTTCAATTAACATGAAAGGGTCTTTAAAAACAATAAAGTAATTAGACACGTTCATAAGAGATAATTATGTCACGTAAAGATGAGCATTCCCAGAAGTGCTTTTGGCTCTATTAGGAAAGAACATTTCTCCTCTCAAATGAATTTCACAGACATGCAAGGTGTGGGAAAATGGCACCATTCTCATCAGTGTTAAAAGCATATGATACGAGTGAGGTCTCCAGCATGGCACTGACTGCAATAAATTATCAAGTGTGTGTTCTGTTTTCTGAAATGGGCTCAATTTATCATTTTATTGAAAAGGTTCCATTATGCTAATGTATTATAAAATCACTTTTTGCTGTTGCTGGAAGGTGAAGAGGGAATATCAATTTTTATATATAGAACTTGGAAGTACTGCAGCAGTGAGTTGTCAAGGGTTAATAACCCCAACAGTACATGCAATACGCATAAGAACAAACTTCCAAGGACTTTGTAATGACAAATTTTCATAACCTTACTGGAAGCAGAATAGCCAGAATATAGAATTAAACATAACTATTTCAAAAGAAATTTTGCCAGAATTAGATATAGTTAATTGGTGGGCTGAAAACTCTCCATCTGTTCTCCAGTTTACCCTTGAATTGACACTGGAGACCTTTTTGGGAGAGCCATTTCGATGAGGGTCAGATTAGGGGATGCCATTATTGTTCTTCGCAACTTACCAGGTAGCAGAATGAAGGATAATCAGACAGAAGCAATTACTTGCAAAAAGGAATGTTCCTTCTCTAAATATAACATTATATAATAAGAATGTTTTCATTCTTTTGAAGTTTTGGATACAAAACAGGTAAGTATTAAAAGAGGAAGAGAACTATATTTAGATGGATGATGGGTTTGATCTCGTATAGTGGCTCTTTTGTGGCTGAGAGGTGACTCGTATCCAGAAAGCCTCTTTTACGCTGTGCATCAAAAAATAGAGTATTATTTCAGGAACATTACCGTATTATGACTAACTTTTAACGGGAAGCATTGTCTTACAGACATGCCTTTCCCTACCTCCAGATGTACTCATACAGCATAATCCAAGAAGCTACAGCAACTTATCAAGAGGCATAATTTAACATATACTGATACAATTGCAATATATTTTAGCTGTTGGAAACAAGTAAGTGCAGCTAGAGGACTGTGGTCATTATCTCCATGGATCATCAATACGTTCTGGATCTCAGAGCTTCAAACATGAATCACAGTTTGAGAACTTTTGCAATGCAGTATTTACCAATCAGCTTGCAAGTTCATTTAAAACTTTAAAGAAGTTCTCATTCAACACATAGGAAATACGTAGCAGGATTGATTCAAACTTAAATGTAATTTCACTATACCATATACAAATGTTATAGTCATAATCTTCTTGTAGCACACACCTGGATTTTTAGACCTTAGGTGAGCACACTTAAAATATGGCTACCTCTGAAGAGCATATTGTAACACTGTGATGACCTAATCAGGCACAATGTGTAAGCATTTTGCATTATGTGTGTCAACAATGTGACCACCAAAGGGACAAAGGTGTGTGTAGTTGCACACAGGAGACATCCAAGTGAGAAAAAGTTGTAAAACAAACAAAACAAGCACAAGGGACTGCAAATGCACAGAACATCTTGCAGGTATGAAACATCCATGAAGGCAAGATGGCAAAACCAAAACCAAGGTAAACAGAGGAGATTCAATTTTGGGACAGGGGCAAGTAGTATAAAAATATCAAACAAGAAAAGGGAAGACGGGGAGGAAGGAAGATAAGTCTGCTTTTGTTCCAGTTTCTCTTGTCAAAGAGCTCTCAGGCCTTAACAACTTGATTACTGTGACCATAAGGCATCAGCGTGACCTATATGGCATGAGCTCTGTGGTATTCTACATGCTACAGCAAATTTAGGATAAAAGGTCTAACAGCTAAAGTCTAACAGTTTAGAATATGTAATGAATGCATAGTGATAAGGACTAACAACGTGCAGGAACTAACCATTAGCAAAAAGTTAGTTTTTAATCTAGGAATTTTGTAAAGTTTTGTTTTAAAGTTTAAAATGATATTGTGCATACAGTACACTTACGCAGTGTGTAATGAAGACATGAAGCCATGCTTCCCAGAAAGTATTTGCCAGAATCAGGACTAGTATATTATTGCTGAGTTGGTGCTTTATTCTGTTTTTCTAAAAAAGTACATTAGTTCCTTCCCTTTTCTGAATGTAGATTGATCCTCAAATTAATTTTGCATTTCATATTTAAAAGTTCATAAAATAATGCATTTTAATATCTCTGAATCAAATGTAGACTAAATCACCATGTGCTACATAATGCATTCTCATTTACATTAAAAGTCGTTTAATTCTAATACAAAAGACAACTGTCGGTTCACCAAATCAAAAAATAGCATAGAAACCTTGCTAGTTACTTGAATGTGTCTACTGAAACAATACCTTGGTTGCATATTAACTAATTTATTACTTTTTCTTGTACAGCAATATGAATCTTATTCAAATTAATGTATGTCAAAAGAACTACCATAAGAACCATGTAACCAGCATTAAATGGGGTATTAATGTTTCAAGAAATTTAAGAAAGGTCAGTGTAAGCACTCTGATCATTTGTTGTTAGAATAAAATTTTGATAACTCTGGGAAAAAAAGGACCTAATTACGAAATGCAAATTACACAGAATACCAATTTCTCCTCCTCAAAATATTGATTTACAATACTGTGGACCTAAAGTACATTTAATTAATTATTTTATGTTATAATTAATCCACAAATGATTTGCACAGATGCCAAGGGAAAAAAAAAATCTTTATACTGATTAATTTCCCATGTAAAAATGTAGCTAAATGACAGGAGAGAAATTTTAAGAATCCTTTTCCCTTTTCTAAGGGAATAGTAAATTCTTAGATCTTTAGTTTTGTGACACAGTGCAGCAAAATTAGGTCATGAGAAAATAAGTTTATTGTTGTAATAGTTTTGTCTAGTGCAGTTGCTGAGCACTTACAGAGCTTCATGTCTCAGAGTATCAATGCAAATGTTCTTGCAGCACTGGAGGCCATTTTGGATGAATCAGTGCTCATGTTCTGAGGCGTTCTCAAAAAGAGGATAAGAAAAAGCTGCAGTTGTACTCAGCTTGGTACTGGGTAGGGGTACTCAGCACAAAACCATATTATAATGGGGAGGTAGAGATGTACATCATACCATTTGCCCTGTCTGGAACTAATTGGACATTGTAAGTTTTATAAAACTGTGAAGTAATTCTAAAGTACTTCAGGAGTTTAGACTACTCATTTACTTCTAACAAACCTGACAGAAATTTTTATCCTTTTAGGCTTTGTGATTAAAAGAATCATAATAAAATGTAATATCAATTACAGAGCACAATCAACAAAATACTACTCAAAAAGTATTTGTACCATGTCAGCAATATCCCCAGTTAAAGTGATACTTTTTTTTCATTTCATCAGAGCTTCACTCGGAAGCATGCACAGTTCCGACTACTCAAACCCTAAATTGTGGCTTTCGCTTCTAAATGTTTTTGCCTATGCCCTCCATATATCATTCTTACACAGACTGGGAACTAGCTCATCACTTCACGCTCTTAAGCACTGGCAACACTGAGGTTTTGCTAATGTCAGTTTTACCTGCTGTAACTCATTTTTGTGTTATTTGTAAGGACAGGAGGTTTTAACATGTATTAAGTTTTGGTAAAGCATTTTCTAACTAGGTGGAAAAGAAACAATCCCTCAATTTGCTAGAATTTACAGCGTGGCACACCTAAGTCAATATGTACCGGTACCTTATTTACTCTTCTGTGAAAAGAGCAACATAGAAAGATAAGGAGACAGAGAAGGCTTTCATGCAAGCATTTTTAAAAGGCTAGCTAAAGAACACCAGGATATTCTAGGGAACAGACCAGATGAGCTATATTTAAAACTTGTAAAGAAAAAGACCTAAGTAATGATGATCACATCGAATCATAGAATCATGGAGTCATTTAGGTTGGAAAAGAGCTTTAAGATCATTGAGTGCAACCGTTAACACTGCCAAGGCCACCACTAAACCGTGTCCCTCAGCACCACATCTACCCATCTTTTAAATACCTCCAGGGATGGTGATTATACCACTTCCCTGGGCAGCCTGTTCCAAGGACTGACAACCCTTTCCATGAAGAAATTTTTCCTAATATCCATCCAAAACCTCCCCTGGCACAACTTGAGGCCATTTCCTCTTGTCCTATCGCTTGTTACTTGGGAGAAGAGACCGACCCCGACCTCGCTACAACCTCCTTTCAGGTAGCTGTAGAAAGCAACAAGGTCTCTCATCAGCCTCCTTTCCACCAGGCTAAACAACCTCAACTCCCTCAACTGCTCCTCAAAAGACTTGTTCTCTAGACCCCTCACCAGCTTTGTTTCCCTTCTCTGGACACGCTCCAGCACCTCCATGTCTTTCTTGTAGTGAGGGGCCCAGAACCGAACACAGTATTTGACCTGCAGCCTCACCAGTGCCGAGTACAGGGGGATGATTGCTTTAGACAAATCATTTCAGACAAAACAACAAAACAGCTGATAATGAATTAAACTGGAAATTAAATAGGTAACAACATTAATATCAGCTTACAGAAAACAGAAGCTGTCAAACAAACTTGGGGGGGATTTTTTGAGCTTACAAATTTGCTTGACATGGGTAGCTGATAGGTAGATAAATACATCTAGAGAGGGAAGCAATGTGATTCTGTAGCCTGACTTCCTGCTTAGCACAGTCCATACCACTTCTAGGTTTAAGTCCAATCTTTGTTGCTGGACATACGTTTCAGAAAAAACATCCCATATTTATTTTTAAATGGCCAAATACAGAGAATTCATTATAAGCCTGGATAACTTGTGTCAGTGGTTGATTTCCTGGCAAGTTAAAATTTATGTGTGGTATTTACATTTGCTGGCTTTCAGTTTCTAGATAACGAAAGCTTAAATCCCAAAATAGCTTGTAAGATCTAAGACTCCTCTGTTATCAAATTTCCACTCTTATTGATGCCACAAGATTATACCAACATATATAAGCCAGTCATGACCTGCACTTTTGTAGAATTCTTGTGACTCCTCTCCTGACCTTTCTAACAGTTTTTTCAGCAGTCTTTCTGAAGTTTAGATATCAAAATGGTGTATTATACTCCAGTTCTAGTTATACAAGTGTCAAAAGCAGAGGGAAAACTTACTCTCCATTCCACTCAGTGTTTTCTGCTTGTACTTCCAAAGATCACATTAGCTTTCTTGGACCTGGCATCAAGATGTATTCTCATATTCAGATGATAACCATATGAAACCTTACGTTTTTCAGATTCACTGCTTCCCAGGCCAAAATCCCTTGTACATGTATTTACTGATATGCAGCCATTATGGAACATAGTTTATTTGCTGACACCTTGTTTGTCAACACACTTCGTCCCAGTTATTGAACAGACTGTAAATTAGGTGGGGATGAGGTAGGATGAAAGTTCTGTGCTGAGATTTTTTCAGGTGTTCATTAGAAATCATGCAAGGTGCTATTTAGCAGACAGAAAAAGGCATTTCCATTTCCCTTGTCTGCAAAGAGAGGAACCCTGGAAATCTTTGATGCAGAGATTATTAAGATCCATTTTCATTTTTTTTTCAGTCTGTTAAAGACTTTCAAACTTCTGAATTTCTCATGGACAAACACACACTGTACATTAAAAACACAATATAAGTAAGATGGTTTTCCAGACTAGTCAAGAGTTGCTTTCATTACTCACTGTTAAAATGGGGGTGAGCTGGGAGGAGGATGCCCTATTATGCTTTTCTGCAAGGAGCAAATAATGCCTTTATTGGAGACAGGATGGCAGGCTACAAGGGGTTTTATCTGATCAAGTGCAGCAGTTTATACTACATATTACTTATATAATAGCAGTGCAATATAAAAAGAATTGTCTCTTGCCTGGATTGTCTGGTAAAATTCTAGTGTGACCTCCAAGAATTCAAGTCCATACCTCAAAAATACTACTTTTGCAGTCAAAAGCTGCAAAAGCTTCCAGAAGAAGCTTCTGTGGTGTCAAAGTTACCACAAATCTTTTCCCTCAGAATTCAAAGGAGCGCAAATAAAACAAAAACAGGGCAAGGACACAGGCTCAGCATCCTGTAGTAACAAACAGAAATATCTTAGTCTTTGGAAAGAGATGAAGCCTCTTATTGTTTACTACTACAATTATGGAATAGTTGTGTAGCATGTTGGATTAAACAATAACCGAATAATGAATCCTCTGCCTCTAAATTGTAAGTTTAAATTTGTCCTCTACTCATTGCATTTAATCTCACAGACACAGAAAAAAAGATTATACTTGGTTCTACTGTGTAGGTTTCTACTGTTACTACTATTACTCATTTCAGCTGTGCCAAAGAAAATCCTCAGCTACACAGTGAAGCTGACTGGAAAACTGATCTCTGGATTACTTTTTTTTTTTTTTTCCCCCTCTTTTTCTTTCCTGATTATTATTAACCCCGAATACTCCTCAACTCAGTGAATTATGTGGCTAAAAATTAACCCGCTCCAAACCCTAATGACAAAAACATCAAAATACTCCATATTGAACATAAGTGGTGGGGCTGAACAGACACAAGGACAAGTTTTCATAGTGAGAGTTAAAACAAGTCAAGCAGAATATAACAGGCCTTTAAACAGCACTTGTTACTAACATCCTTCCAGGCAGAACTGCCAGTCATTAGAATGGCGCCTTTTTTTTTCTCTTATGATAAAAAAATCTGTTTAACTTAATCACAGGTAGAACTAGTCCCATCTATAGTCTCAATACTCTTTTTCTTCAGTTGTCATTCTGCCATGAAAATATTTGCTGCAACAGAAGATACCTATCAGTTTGTAGTTGGTTTAACAGAGTTTGCAGACTGTGGAAAAACACACCACTTGACAAATTTCAAAAGGTCTTACCCACATATAAACTTCTCTGTAAAGCCCAGCACAAATTTTAAAGCCCTGTACATATTATGTACAGTAGTGAAAAAAATAAATAGAGAATAGCATTAAAAAGCTCACATCATTGCCTTGCTTTTGACAGTAAGCCCAGTTTGAAACCCTGTCCCTAGCCTACCAGATTCAAATGGGCATGCACCCTTCTTATCTCATTATTCATTCAGATTGGGAGATGTGGATCATTAAGCTGGGTACTAATTTTTTCCTAAACTGCACTCATTCATCATTAGTTGGCAGTGAGAGGTTGATCAAGTCAGTTGTGGAATACTTCTGTGACCCTCCCATGAACTGTTTATTTTCTGCATGAGTTACTTAAGAAATTCTCTAGAAGTTATTTCAACAGTTTTAGCAGCCATTACGTTAAGCATGATGATTTCTGTGGTCAGGTTAGTCACAGACGTATCTCTGTCTTATTCACAAAGGATATTCTCTACTCTGGACCTCTATGTTTGTTGTTATCTTCCATATTGTATTATCAACGGTATTTGTGTACTGTTCTTTCTAGAAAGATATCTCTGATGGACTATTAAAACGAATCAGAACTCAGACGCTGATATTGCACAGAATGATGTCTCTTCATGGGGGACGAACACAGTTGTCAGTAAGCATTAGCTAGGCTGTGTGTGAGGAGGGGATTGCTCTGAGAAGATTCATGTAGTAGCTAAAAGATTCTTATCTTTCCTTCTGATGAGCTTCTCTCTCATGAACAATTTTAAATATTACAGCACAACCCATTTGCAGTAACTTAACCTGTGCCTCAGATGATTTTTCATGATGAAGAGAAGATATTCTCATTAATAATTTGGTGAATGAAGAACTACTATAATCCATAGCATGAATTATCATATTTTGTGGCAGCTATGTTTTTGTAAATATTGTCTATTGTATGGAAATATTTTTTATAAAATGTATGGATATGAGAACATCACAACAGATTGGGAATTAAGCACATTTCCAATGCATAAGATGCCCAACACTCTAGTTAAGGAAACTTCTGTTGTGGAAATTTTACAGAGACTATTTTTTGCCTTCTCATAGACCCCTGGGGTTTTTGCCAGCTTATAATAATTTGTAAAAATATTAGCATAGTAGAAGTTAGAGACAGAAACAACACAAGAAATCACTCAGTTTATCCACTAAGGAAAATTATTTTGCTAGAAGACAAATCAGATGTTTATCACTTCCTAATACAGTTGTATTTTTTGGTTAATAACTGAAAGAAACTGTATGTTGGCGGTTTTTCCTGTGTTATAGAACCTTTCATCCTAAGAAAGAAATGGAAGAATGTTCAGGTCTGTTTATTGAAATGTATCAAATCACTCACTCACCTGATTTTTCAGAGGGAAGAGAAATGCTCCTTTTTGTAGTATCCAGAATAACAGCCAGCCCTGCAGAGAGTGATGGGAGGATGCTGGTGCTGAGATCTACACGAGTTAGACTTTCAGCTTTTATTTCCAAGGCTTTTTGAACACCTCCAGCATGGTTATCTTCTGTCTCATCCTTGTTCTGACTGTTCTTCTGTGGACTCTGAACAATATGAACGATACTCTGCTGGGCCAGGTCACAATTCTGCAATACAAAACCGAAATCCCAATAAATAATCAATTGTGACATAAGGGAAAAAATCCCTCTATCTCCAATTTGTTATTTGTTAAATGGTCTCCAAGCCATTTTGTGTAGAATTTCAGTGTGCAGTAATGGAGTTTAAAGCGAAGTGACAAGTGTAAATTGCTGGAATTAGGATTACTTGCATTGGCAAAAGGGTCACAACACTTACAAATTCTAAACATTTAACAAGGAAATGGTGGACCAGAGCCAACAGCTCTAAATAAGTCTGGTTTATTGGTACAAAGACAAAACTCCAGAGGGAGCACTACTACATCAAGTGCTAAGAATATTGAATACATAAAATGCATTTGCACAGATAATGCTGATACATACTCTTCATGGAGCAATTTAGGGTCCCATTTGACAATCACAGAAAGTTCATGACCAAGCTACTCTAAAGTATCTTCATAAACAGAAACAGGGAAGATGATGCTACTGATGAAGACTGATACTTATTTCTTGTCCCAAATGTAATTTTTAATCTAAATCTGACTGTAGATGTAGGCTCAGTATGAGTTTCTCATTCATTCTAAAGACCACATTCAGCTGTTGTCTTCAGAATTAGAGAAAGCTTGTGGAAGATCTCATGACCACTACAGTCTTTCCTGTTGCTACCCATTAGCCCAAGAGATATCAAATACAAATATCACATACACATAAGTACTTCCTCTTTCTCAGTTCTCATCAGAGGTGATTCTTGGATAGAATCTTTCCAAATCTTATGTCTTAGAAAAGGGCAGGCTGAATAAGGATCCTATGAATGGTTTATCCATGATAAATAAGGACAGAATTCACATTTTGTTCAGCATTTTTCTAATACAGAATAGGAAAACAAAATATTACCTTAGAACCAGAAATTACAGAGATTTTAGATGAACTATCATTAATGAAGGGCTTTGAAGAAAGACTTGTATTGATCTTTCCACAGCTCATCTTGCAACAAAAATTGTTCTTTTTGGAGTGATAACTCCTGGAGATCCGCACCTAGTTCTCCAGTGTAATGACTGAATCCCATACAAACATCAACCTACACACAAAGAAGTTCGAATTTTCCTCAAGAAAATAATTTTCTAACTCTTCTCAGCATCATCAGGTTGGTCATGTCCACACTGAAATGTCAAAACAGACTGCTGATTATATTTGGGGAGAAGAGAAAGAGAATTCAGAAGAATTTGTCTCAGAATCTACATAATATTTTAATTTTTTAGTTTTTATTTGCAATTATTACATGCATTTTTAATTGTAAAAGATTCCTTTACAGATATTGTAGTGCTGTTTATATTCTTGCTATTATCCCACTCTCTCTTCTATCACTTTTTCTCCTTCAGTCTCATTTTAGTTTAGTGGTTTTACTTCATTCTCTTGCATTATTTGTCAGTACTTCCCCCTCCACGTCTTCCTTCTTATGTAATGCAGTTCTAAAAGAGAAAAATCTGTGGTTTTTTTAAATTGAATTTTTAATAACACACTCTCTTCTTAGTGAAGCAGTAAACAGCCAGCAGAGATTTCTCAGAGCAAGGACACTGCAGTTTTCATATTCAAAAAAAGCAGTTATTAGATTTCAACTTCAAAATATTATGTTGTTATGTATTATAATATAGGTCTCCTTTTGTGTCCAACTTGTTGCCCATAACATTTCAACAAGATCCATTTAAATAGCTTAATAATTTCATTCATTAAGACAAAATCCAAAACACAGCTGTCGTTCTAAAACTTCTCCAACTAAGAATGCTGCATAACATTAAAGAATTTAATAAACTAAGAGAAATTAATAATGAAATTAATAACCTAGGAGAATGAGGAACTCAGAAGTGATTTGCTCAATTACGGCTAGAATTACAAAGGGAAATAGGTATACATGTAAAAACTCAGAACTTTGGAAACCCCTAATCAACTGTCAATCTGTCAAATCATGTTTTAATGAGCACCTATTGTGGCAGTTTTGCTTGCCTAAGCAGCCCCTGCCCCGCTTTTTGGTTTGTTTTTTTTTTTTCCCCTCACTGTCTACTATCCCTCTCGGTTTATTTCTTTTTAAAGTTTGCATGGGTTCCCTGACTCAGCCCACAGCCTGATGCTGTGCTACAGTCGCACTGAGGGGATGGCACAGAAGAGAGAACGAGAAGGATGGTAAGGGCTGCTTACATCAAACAAAATGCTCCCACAAAGCCACAACCTTTTTCAACCACTCTTGCTTGATCTTGACTGCTGTGCACATTTAGATGCATGGTTTACATCAATTGTTCTGTAAAAAGTACAGGTTCCTTTCCAGTTTTCTTTGCAGGCTGGAGTGTGTGTAGTTAGCTTAGAAACAAAGTAAGAGCTGACAAAATAGAGCCGCACCTTGTCTACGATTCTCTCTCCAATAATGTCAAGAACCACATACTTCAAAAAAGGATGTAAAATTTGCACTTTGGGCAATTATAAATCCATATGACAATAGCAATAGCGTATTCCTGGACTTCACTTAAAAGTTTTCATTTTAAAAGGGCAGGTAAACATGTATCTTAGCTGTCTTGCATCTCTCTATCAAAAACAAGAACAAACTTTGAAACATTGAGATCACTACTGGTGGTGATAATGTAGGTCATAGACACAGGAAAGCTTAATTAGCAGATCCGAGGATAATCTTTCACAGATAGCAGCAAGGAAAAACAAACAACATCCTTTAATTTATGCACCAAGTATACTTGATATGGAAGTCACTGAGCAGTAATAAACATGGAATCCCAAATCATCAGTTTTGTAATGTAGTTTCTGACTACATTTGAATTGAATTTGGCTTGTGTTTAAAGGAGGAAAGTAACTGTCAACCTTTGCAAGAAAAGTGAGAAGAAAGCTGTAGAGGAAAGAAAAAAAGGTTTGTGATCAATTGCAAAGAGACCTTGTTGAGAATATCACCAAGCAGTTCCCAGAATTAGGGCGATTAATGCTTTATAGCAGACTACATTTCATAGATGGCAGATAGGCTAAGTCTGCAGCATTTTTTTGCTGAGGTAAGAGGTAGAATACAAAACATTTCTGTAAATGTTTAGGTTTTGCCTTAGGTTACTGTTGTAACACAAATCTAAGAAACTATTGTTTATGTCAATGTCACTTTCATTTTCTTCATGTATTTGTTTTATGCCGCAGGAAACATTTCTTTTGAGAATATCTATTATTAATGATTCTAGAGATATTGTCTTATCTGTTGATCCAAATTAATGCCTGTGATCTATATTCCAAAGGGAAATACTGCAAGTGTATATAGTGTAGATTATGAAGCATCTCCTTGCACTAGAGAAAAGGGAGCTTAGAAGATCCAGAAGTGATGATACTCCAGTATTACGCAGTGGTTCTTTACAGAGAATATGTTTTGGCCAACTTGGAAAAATGAATTCATAGCAGATGAAGTTAAAACTCTTTTCATTAAAACCTTTTGCCATCGTATTTTTTTCTGAATTCTCATGTTGAGTTTCACAAGGCTGAATCAGCACAACCTAAGTGAATAACACAACACCCTTTAGTGCTGCCAGCTGTGGGCTAACTAGAAGGTCACTTTGGGAGACTGAGCTAAATTATGAAGAAGGAAAAGATGACTGTGTTTCAGCAACTCTGAAATCCTCTTGTTGTAACAGATTTCTGCTTGATATTTTCTTGACAAGATATTTTGATAGTAACATCAGTACTGAAAGAAGTGTTCTCCATCTAACAAATATATAACCCACTAGAGAAGTCACATTATATTTTCTGAACTGCAATACACTTTACTTTGAAGTGTTTTAAGAAACACTAAAGCAGAGAATAGCTAGAATTCAATGCTTTGAATTTGAATGTAAAAAAGCCAGTTTCTTGTGGTTTTTTGTCTTGAAAAGGAATTTGAAATATTTTCATTTTGTGTTAACCAGCAGCTGGGTTTTTTTAGGCGTTTGGGGTTCTTATTGCCTACCAAACTCAAGAAGCAATTGTTCACATTCCACTACCTAAGATCCAGTTCAAACTTTTCCTGTTATATGGACAGCTGTATCTTTGCCCATGAATCCCTGGGGCCTATAGAGTGTAAACAATAAAAGTTTGCCTAATTGCTGCCTATTTAGATTAAGCAAATAATGGACTGCCTGATGCTGCTCAGTAAGAGATTCACACACGGTAAATGCTCAAGAAAAAGTATTTTAAACTTCTAGGAATGATCAACAGGAATCAAAATGTTGGCTTTCCAGTTAGGTTTTTTTCTTAACTGTGCTGCATTTTAATATCAGATGGGAAAACATGGGGTACATTTTTGTCTCATTAATCTGCAGAATGACTGAAATAATAGAAAAGCTCTCCAGAGTACCTGTAGAACAACACACCTCTTCAAACCAACAGGACCCATGTTAAAGTGCAGATGACACACCAACTTTACTGGAAAAAATCTTTACCCATAGATAGTGTAAAGAGACATTAAAAGTGACCTTCTAAACAGAAAAAAAAAGAAGGAAAAAAAAAAGCAGATGAAGTTCACAGTAGAGAGACAAATAAGCCCACCAAACCATCAAACCTCACTCTATTATTGCTCTAACCCTCTCACAACCCAAGGACAGAGACAAAGTCTCAAAAGCAGCAGAAACAGAAAGGAAGTCGATTAGAACAACACTATTTTCATTCCCTCATGTGATCAACAACTCAAAAAATCAAGAAGAAGAGCAACAAGAAAAAAAAATATCCTTTATTACATAGAGAGCAAAAGCTGAAACATTAATGAACTTCAAAGTAGAGATTACCTGAAATAAAAAATACACATATAGTATTAACATTCTGTTGAACCATGGCCAGAGTCTAAGAAATCAGAAGGAAGATTTGCAAGAAGACTTAATATCTTTTATTTAACCAGCAGACACAGAAATAAAAATCAAATAAGCTTTTTGGCTCAGACGCTCTTCCGCAGGTCATGGCAAGAGGAAATTTGGAGGGAAAATCAACCACTGTCAAAATAATGACGCATATCAGCACCCTGATCTGATATTGCCATCCATTTGTGTGCATTCTGTCTGCTGCATGGCTGTGAACTAAATATTGCTCCATATGGGGAAAGAGAAAAAAGCCAGTGCACCACTGGCCTAAATTACACAGACCACTTAGGAGTTAAATTCTAGTTATCAGAAACTGCTGGCTACTTTATGATGCTGTGGAATACATCTATATTTGACTTCAGCTCACCTTTTCAACATTTGCAGTTACACATTACTGTACTTGTTTAATATTCAGAATATTGTGGGTGCTAGGCAACACCTAGATAGAAAAATAGATGTATTATTGAAATTATTTATTCAAATAAACGTGATGAAAGGCAGAAAACCCTTCACTTAGCAGAATATTTGTACTCTGATTTTTATAATCTCTTCCTATTCAGTTCTTGCAGTAGTTTAAATGCTGACCATGCTAAAGAAATAGAATAAAAGGAAAGATATAAAATATGTGCTATGAAAAAGGATTTGTTGCTTTCTAAATCCAAAACCTAGTATCATTTTAAGGACTACTATTAGAGTTCCAAAGACAGACTGCTGCACAAATGGAGGAAGGAGTACATAGGAGTTTTCAGTTCAGCAGGTAGCAGTGAAGCTGAGGGTAACCAGATGCAAATGAGTGACACAGAATCACTACATTTTTAACACAACCGGTGGCAAACAACAGTGGATAGGAGGCAGGCCTTTGGTATATTAAGATTCTACAATACAATAAATTGCCTTGTTTTAAGAGGAAATGGGAAAATACCTCTTCAAAACACCTTTAAAATAAGGATAGGACATTCTTAATGTGGTATGATGGTTAAAATGTCCTTCTGTAATGAAGTTAATGAAGATGGATACAGTAAACAGCAATAGAAATTTATTGTTTCCCAGATAAGCCGTCTTTATTGTGGTTTCACTGTGTTATGTTTTTTTAATCTCCCCCCTCCTCCTCCCCTTAAATTTTTATCTGTGTTTTCGTATCCTTTTTTTTAATCCCATTAGCAAATCTAACTGGACTGAAGAGTGCCAAGTCTTGAACTATTTATTTATTTAGGTAAGACTAACTTTGGAACAAATCTGGAACAAACTCTGAGAGTTTTGTTACTTACAGACTCTTTGTGAAGAGATGAAGCTTATATAAAAGTGTGGTACTGGCATTTAAATGGGAGCCACTGGAGAGATATTTGACCTGCCAGTTTCCTTACCATCTGCAGCCATTAAAGTTGGTGAGATGTTATGCTACCTCACTGGGCATTATAAAGATCATAGCTTTAAACTGAAGATAATGAGAAGACTTCACAGTGAAAGTTCCTTTTAAACACAGGTATACTTGACTGGATCATCTCTTCACTCAGAAAAGTGAGAATCCTCCCGCTCTCACTCTAGCTTTCAGTTGCAAGTCCACTTTTGTGGAGCTTTCAACTCCAATTACCAATATATCCTGATGACAGGATTTTCGTGATATTACATCATTTTCCTCAGTAGTCTGTGGTGGGGCAGAAAACCTTGCTGCAATTTAAATTTTCATATCCTTTAAAATTTGCAGATTCCAGCTAGGCTGTCCTAGAATATGTCCTAGAGAGCAGGAGTACAGGGGTGGAAAGGAATACACTGATCCCCAGTCACATCATGCCCTGGAAGATACCTCCTGAAAGATGAGATTTTTGCATTTACATGTTGTGAATGAAAACTTTTTTCTCTCTGTCACAGAAGGCTAAAGTTTGGGCTGATTCATGCGTTGGGAAAATTCACTTCTGTGCCACGAAACAAAAGAAGTGAAGAAAAAAAAAATACAGATGATGGCTAAATGACTGTTTGAAATGTGCGTTTTAGGACTGCAACCAGAACCTAATCAAATGTCTCTGAAGGACATTCCCATTATAAAAAGCAAAACCTTCTCCAGACAAATCTAGAAGCTGGGGATGTGGTTGAATTAGTGTTCCTAAATTTCTAAATAGACCTGCTGACATTACTCTTTATTACTGTCTTTATCTCTTACATGGTTATGTTTTTTTTGTAAGTACTGTTAGTCTTTGAAAGTAGCTTATTAAAACTTCATTTTCATTGAGACAAAGGTAATAAGATGTTTCTTGCCAAGATTTTTTCAATCCCATATTGAATACAATACATTTTGGACTCATTTTAGGGACTGATAAAATGACCCATACTGATGAAGCGTAACGCCTGCTAATCGGACACTAAACACTCTCTGAAACTTTCATCCCAAAACACAACATTAGAAAAAAATATTACATATAAAAAGACTTAATGTGATGTTACTGTACTGTAAGTATGATATAGGATTTGTCTGTCACTGTTTGAGAATGGTAGAGCAAAAGGCAAAACAGTTATTTTTACATAGACAGGTGAAATTTCGTGGAATCCAGGAAAGGCTCCTGAGTAACAAATCAGGACCATTGGGTAACCTCCCCTAGAGAAAGAGTCATGTTCTGCAAAGTTGTCACAGTCCTGATTGTGTTTGCCAATTCCTAATTCAGGACTAGAGGAAAGAGCAAGCATAGGGGTAATATTGTATATATTGCTATGTATTTTCTCTTCCTGTGAGACTGAACTCTCTAAAGACTTCTGTAAAGACTCTATCCCATATGCAAGTGCTAGGTGAGAGAAAACAAATCCATCTACACTTCATAAGGAAAGATAATCCTGAGAGTCCTGAGACATTTACTTAAAACCATAAACCTCACTGTTGCTTTGAATTTCCCTGGGGAACATGATCTACTCACTACAAGAACTGCTTGCTACTTAGCTTCTATCAGGTACTTTTTTATGTAATATCATACAAAAAAGGGTTAATCCATACACATTCAAATTAAGATTCCATGATTTTTTAGCAAAGAGAACAATGGAAGTTGGACAAGGGGAAATAGGTAGATACTGTGTGATTTACTACAGCTCTTCCAGCTAACAGTCCCTCTGTGTAGCAGGAAGCCTTGAGCAGCCTTTACAAAAATAAAAACCTCTGATTTACAGCATAACACAATAGGTCATATATTACAAAGGTTCTGCTCTGAATAATACTCTTTAAAGAGAAGTAGATGACTTATGATTTTATACTGACTAGTCCCTTAATGAGTTAATAACTTGCTGGAAATGGAAACGTATTCAACCAATAGCATTTAAACTTTCTCGCACTAAATTTAAACTAAGTCAGAATTCCCCCTCTTCCTTCACTTACAATCACTGTATGCTTCATTTCCATCTTTTTCACATTATAAGACACAAAACTTTAATGTTAATTTCTACCTCAGTGGAAGGAACGCAGATGTAATTTAGTTAGGAACTTTGTAGGGTTATTATTTTTGTACATAATCTAAGACCTTAGCAATGCTATATAGATACTTCCAAATGGCATTACTAATACCACGACATTATTAATATGACAACTTTTCTTGACTGTAGACCTTCTAGCACAAATTCCCAAAAGATAAATTGATCCTTAAACTGAATAAAAATGTTTTATTGGCAGCATATGACACAGTTTGCAACATTAAAATACCTGCTTAGATTATTGTTACTCCCTTTAAAACTCCACATTATGATCTGCAAAAGACACAGAAGGCAGCCAAACTTTTTGATATTATGTTTACAAAGCTATTAGTATCTCAACAGTGACATTAAGAACATATTATGCTGATATAAAATGGAAGAGAAATACAGTCAAATGAACACTAAATTCACATGAAACTTTTCTCCTCAGTAAATGAACATTTTTTTCCTTCTTGTAATTTTATGTACTATGCACTAAGAACAACCTATAAAATCACAATTTATTATAATGTCTGTACAGAAAGTAACAGATTGATGAAAACTTTATAATACTAAATTAAAAATTAATAGTTAAATTTTTGTGACTGTTTTCTTGCCTCTGAAATGCAGTTGAGTGCACCACATTATTATTTGATTTTCCACACTGAACTACCTGATAGAACTTACACTCTCTAAACACATTATCTCCAGCTGTAAACATAAAATAAGAAAGTTTATTACTTATCTGGTATGGATTATATTTTCCATTGGTCTGATTTCTTCTCAAGCCACCCCAAAAAAGAACAAGTTGTAAGCGTATACTGTAAAATGCTTGAATGAATTACATTCTGGACACATTTTATTCTGAGTTAAATGGTGATAAAAGCTGCTAAGCTCAGAAAAGGTCTCATAAGCCAGCACTGTTGCCAGTCTGCAGCATGCAGCATGGCCTCAGGACTGTGGACTATATGTTGTTTGATTAACATAAGATTTAATTTTTTATTCCTTTTCCCTTTAAGTTCTTTAACTTTTCTCAGCCGGATAAAAGCTGTCAATCTGGTCACACTTGTCTGTCTTCACTTAACACGTACATTAAGTACAGCAAGCAGTTCAAGGGAGGTCATCCTCCCCCTCTACTCCACCCTGGTGAGGCCGCATCTGGAGTCCTGTGTCCAGTTCTGGGCTCCCCAGTTTAAGAAGGACAGGGAACTGCTGGAGAGGGTGCAGCGAAGGGCCATGAAGATGATTAGGGGGCTGGAACATCTTTCTTATGAGGAAAGGCTGAGGGAGTTGGGTCTTTTTAGTCTGGAGAAGAGCAGGCTGAGGCAGGATCTCATCAATGCTTACAAATACTTAAAGGGAGGCTGCCAGGAGGAGGGGGACAGGCTTTTTTCAGTGGTGCCCAGTGATAAGACAAGAGGTAACAGGCACAAACTTGAATATAGGAAGTTCCATCTGAACGTGAGGAGGAACTTCTTTCCTTTGAGGGTGGCAGAGCACTGGAACAGGCTGCCCAGAGAGGTGGTGGAGTCTCTGGCTCTGGAGACATTCAAAACCTGCCTGGACGCCATCCTGTGCAACCTGCTGTAGGTGAACCTGCTCTGGCAGGAGGGTTGGACCAGATGAGCTCAAGAGGTCCCTTCCAACCCCTAACATTCTGCGATTCTATGATTCTATGATTAAGTGTTAGTAAGCATGTGAGGAATAGGTATAGAAGCGGCCTCACAGTGACACCTAATTGGTGTCATAAATGAGACATTGATTATGTTTGAAAAAGTGGGGAGTCACTTACTACACAAAACTCTGAAAATATGCTAAAGACTTCAGTGGTCCCTTGTGCTGATGGGGGACTATAGTGGCAGCTGTAGGGCTGCGGAAGGGAATTTGGAAAATTCCCTTCTCCAAAGAGTTCGGAAATAATTCCTGTGTATTGTTAATACTCCACTATGGAAAGTGAATTTTCATATGAATTTATTGCCTAGTGTGTCAGAAGTTTAATAGCTGTAAGTATTTATTTCAGTTACTTCAACTAGTCATTCACAGATGTCTTTTTCATGCTTTATGGCCAGCACCTGGTATACATCCCAAACAAAAAGCACTTCCGTCTTCTACTTACACCAGTGCATGCAACTGTGTATTGGTTTGAGCAGCCATAAATAAAGCCTACTGAGCATCCTCTGTGGGCTTACTTCCTAACTTGTCAACCCACTAGTATAAACATGGACAAGAAATCAGATTTTTTCCAAAGCTTTCCCTGATTTTACCTGAAGTCTTGCTTTTAAACTAACAGTTACCATGACAGGTGAAAATAGTCTTAGATTGGGTTTTTGGGATATGCCTATCAAAAATATCCTGGCAGGATAAACAAATCTACTGGGCATTGCTAGAAAATCTGTGCTGTGCAGTAACACGTAGTACAGCTACATATCCAACTGAATTTTACTTTGGAGTAGAAGAGGCTGGAAAGGGTTTGCTAGAGGTATAGTAAGGTACATTACAAAATAGTTAGAGAGCTTACAAATTCTTCACAATCCCTAATTGTAAGATATACACTATATCAGAAAATACTCATATAATAATTTAATCCCTACACCCAGTACATGGGCATAGTTTGTCACCTCTTTCCTTCCCATCCTATATGCAATCACATCTTATTTTAAAAGAAAGAACACAAACTAACAAAAAGATATAAGGAATTAATTTTTTGGTACTAAAATTAAAAGATCCTTTGTTTTACTTTTAAGTATTCCGAGTGATTTTTCAAAAAATGTCTAGCATAAATGGAAAACATGACATAAATGTGAAGTCAGACTCATTCTGCTAAATAACCCACCTATATATTAAATTTACCACTATAAAAAGGAGGTGAGAAAGTCTTGTTGAGTTACAGATGAAAGATGGTTTTGAACATCAGAAAAACAGAATACTGAACCATAAAAAAGATAAAGGAAACCTGCTTTAAGAGTGTGCTTTTATCCTTACCTGGAAAAAAGTCTTCAATTTCCCCCTGAGGCCATTCAATTTTAAGACAGAAATCTCCATGAACATAACATCAAGCTATGATAGGGAAATTCAGTATTCAGATTTAGTTAGGAAAGCACAGATTATTAAGATAAACAAGGTTGCTGAAAATTAATTGAAGATTTTGGTATCATGGCCTTCTCTCTTCTGCACACATTGTTTGCAACACATCACATGCTTTTTATAGGTGTGTCACAGGTAAGTTCTAACTCATACTCTGAACATCTAAAAAATCTGGAATATTCAGGTATTTCCATGTGGATGAGAAATTGTATAATTTGGATTCAGATCAAGATTCAGATTCTGAAAATACATGCAGGGAGAATGGGAATCTATGAGCATTCATAGGGAAGGGACATGTGCTGTGAAGTTCAGTGGTGTCAAGGCTGCAAAAATTACGTTTCCCTGAGATGGAGGTTTCTTCAGATCTGTCAGGCTACATCTGTATTAGCAAGTAGCCAAGCAAGCAACCTAATTTGCTTTACCAATTAATGCAGACCAATGTAAGCAGTTCTACACAGCAAAACAGTTGATACTGAGGACCTGACATCCCTGCCAGAGTTTGGGGTGCTGAGGTTCTTGGGTTGGGTGGGGGTTTTTGAGTTTAGAGTACCTCTAATCTTGCTTTAATGACCGCGTGCTCTTTTGCAACTGGAGTGCAGTAGGTGAAGTCCTGAAATTTATCTCCCTGTTTAGTTTTAGTCAAAAGGCATCTACTTCATTCTCTCTGAGTATACTCCATGTTGGAAACCACAACATGGTAAATGGGGATGACCCATTTCAAAAGTGCACTCCTGTTTCTAACTACTGCACAAGTGCAAGCACACCCTAATTGCCCAATTCTGAGCTCCCCTCAAACCAATCAGCAGACATATTTCGGATTATCAGGGGGCAGGCAGGGAAGGATACTACTGTTATTTAAAGGTAATACTTTTATTAAAATTGACGTCCACAACAACTGGCTAGTCCCAGACATTTGAGCAGTGATTTGCTGGAAGTTACATTTATCTAGGATTATAGAGACTGAAGGAAACAGATAAAGGTACTATAGAATGACTAAATGAAGATTAGTAAATGTATGCTGCCTTCTGTTCAGAACTAACTCTCTTGTTTAAAAGACTAGTTGACCATTTTTCTTACCGGGTGGAGATTCCACAGGTTTTACAATTGTTAACTATTTCTTTCTACTGGTGTATCTAGTAAAACCACCATAACCTTTTCTCCAGAGGATCAGACCTGTTTTGCTCAACTAGCTCCACTAAAAGTCAATTTTCAAAATCAATAATTTCAAAAATAATTGCTTTGTTAACAGTTGTGTCAAGAAAGCATACAGACTCCTGTGAACTTTCCTTAGCAATGGAAATTAAGATTTGTAAGCCTGGACTTGGAAACCATAGCTGTCTTAGAGCTGAACAAACATTACAGCACAGACACCTTTTAAAGCTGGAAAACAGGTAATTCAACCACACAATAAAGGGAGGGAAAAAAAAAACAAAACAAGACAAAGCCAATGCCACACTTCAATAAGAAAAAACAGAGAGACTACCAGCAAAGCTTCTAGCTCTTTGCACAGAGATTGTCATGTCAGAACACAGCAAGCGTCTTCCCTGCCTTTTAGCACGTTTTTTATCAGAGTGGATGGGTACTCCAGTAAGTAAGATGCTACCCTTACCCTCACAGTGCCTCTTTGTGTTAATTACTATTTCATGGTGTGAGAACACTTTCTGATTCAGTTGGCGACTGGCTTCAACAGTCCTGGAATTTTCATCTTACTGAGAAGTAAGAGCTGACGTTGCTCTTATCCCTGCAAGGGTCAACACCAAATTTGTGACACAGATGCTACAAATTCAGTTTCCTAAAGCTCTTTGATTTTGTCCAGCCTTAACTTACGTCCCTTTCACAAAGTGACTGAAAACATTCATGGCAATAACAAGCACAGGCACATTTCTTTTTCTTTTCTTTTTTTTCTTTTTTTTTTATTTTGGTTTTATCCTCTCTGCCTTGAGTAAGAAAAGCTCTGAAGTGTATAAAGTATGTGCATGTTTAGAAGCACGCAGTTAAGAGCAAAGCTCTTAAGCACGATATTCATGTGCTTTTATCAGTGTCCACTCAAATGATGCTAGAGTCAGCTGGCTGCAATTAAGAGGATGTAAAACTGAAACCTTTACAAGTATAGCATAAATTACCCTCCTATCTTCAAACAAGCTACCACTGGAATTGAAAACAGAAAAGATACAGGGGTAACAGGGATGGGCTGGTTTGAGTGGATAGGGAGGGCCATAGATCTGGGAGCTTTCCTGAGTTTCTACATAGGGAAGGGATTTCCCTTATTCACCACTGACATGTTTCTGTAAGTAAAAAAAAACAAGGGACAGCAGCTAGATTTATTTTTTTATTATTTTCCAATTTTAATAAACTATTGCATTTTTAATCTCTAAAATGAGTGGAAATTTTTTAATTTTTAATTCAGGGAGAGTACTGAAACTCAGTTTTCTTCAGTTCTAGTAGCAGTTGCACTCCAGAGCATCCACACCTTTCATGCCTTTACGTAAATTTGTGTCAGCAAGAATTCCTCTACTTCAACTTCTTCTTCTAAGTACACGAATTAAATGAATACAAGTACTTTAATACAGCAAAATCACAAAGAAAATAAGATTTTCAACACTATTAGATTGACGAGTAATTACCAGTACTACTTTCACTTGCCCTGTGATTGAGAAGGGGAGGGAACAACAAATAAGGCCAAAAGATGCAATGTTATTTGCAAATAATTAAGATCATTGCTCAGGTTTTGGATGCAGTTTGTCACAGAACGCTGCCAGTTCAATATGGCTTTCTAGATACGGCAGGTGTGATTTTCACACGCAATAACCAGGATGAGAGCTCTGTTGGGCTCAAGCTGAATATCTTTAGACTTTAGCAGTATTTTAGCTGCTCTGGAGAGGCATCACCCAAGCTGCGTATCTGAGTTCCAACAGGCTGCAGACCCACATTGTGAACTCAAGCTGCCTTAGGATACTGCATTTTGAAAGGGGTTGAAGGCATCTGTCTGGACACAGCTAATAGATCTACGAGGACCTAGAGTGCTCAAGGAACAGGTTATCCGGAAAACAGCTCAGGCTCTGTAGAAGCTGACTTTATCTAGCATTCTGTGGAAAACCCAAAGATTAAGGGAACTGGGAGATGATGACGAGTTTCAGCATAGAACCCTTGAGACAGTAATTAATTTGCTTCTCTGCTGAGAAGGGGTCAAAGTTGTTTCTCCTCTAAAGCATTATGCAAAGACAAAAGCTTTCCTCAGTCTTTTGGAATTGTAAAAAAAGTTCTATTTTATGTTTGTTTTTTAAAATATTGGAAACATTTTTTTAATTGTTATTATTTTTAAATTCCCTGCTACTTACATAATTTAACACGGAACTCATTAGCTAACATTGAAAACTGTGATACATCTGCTGCTGGCAATATTCATATCACTTGCAGGAAGTACAAGGACATAACGTAGGTCCTGTTTGCTTCCATGGAGATGCTAAATCAGGAAACTACCTTGCACGTGGGCTGTAATTTTATGCCCCTATCTTAACATAAATGGCCCAACTGATTAGCTGAGCAAGGATGGACAGGGTACATAAGAATTTCACATTAGATCCTGTTTTGTGGTGGTTTAGGAGGGTTATGAGCTCAGGCAATTGCGTTTCATGGAAGACTATACAAACATGGTGGGCAGTGAGAAACACAAGACTAGGATCCAAGTGTGGACTTGAGAAGAAGCACTGAAACACCTCTCTGTAAAAATGTGCAAAATAGAATAGAATAAAGCCAGGATCTAGAGCCAAACAGCTGCTATTGCTACCTACGGCTACTTCTGTGTAGTATAATTGACTTGTAGAAATAGAGGAAATAACCCGTTCTTATGTTAATAGCATCTACCACAATAAAAAGTGTTAGACCAAAGCACTATTGGTAATCTTGTTGCTAGTCTTAGCACAGAGACCCACATTAAATTCATGCAAACTAAATCACTGTCATTTCCAGATATAAACACCAGAAATTAAGTTAGAACCGTATGAGCAACCTAATGGGCATAAGCTTGAACACCACCTCTTTTGAGTTTAAGAGACATAAAGTGTTTCACTGTCCTGTGGTGAAAAATACACAAACCCCAAAATTCAGTTTAAGAGAGAGAGAGAGGTATTTTAATATTGAAATGGAATCACCACTTTTGCTACAGCTTTCTTTCCTATAACACAACACTTTTTTGTAAGCTGGATAACCTGTCATTATGATGCCGCTTAATTCTGGGAGGAAGTATCTACTCAGCATCAGGGTATGACTGCAAATGGTGGAGATGGCAAAGCTCCAGCAGTTGCTAAAGGTTCATTTATCCACAGTACTTAAAGTACACATCCAAGGATACACCATGTACAGTAGTACCCAGAGCGCAAACCCACACTGTTCATGACTCCTTTTTTTGTGAAAGCTCCTTATCCACCAGTAGCAAAGAGACCAGAACTGTTTTGGGGCCCGGCAGCCAAGTCCTCTGTGACAGTAATAGATGCACTTCCAAACTCTTGCCTGGCCAACAAGTCACATACTGGGTTTTAGGACAATCTGTCCTCTGATGTGATCAGCACTCCCTGACCACAGCTGCGCTTTGACCGCAGGCACACACCTGATCACCCGGCAGCAGAGGTTTCCCAGCATGTGCCTCCGTCCACACAAAATTATGCACTCCCCCCGCTCCCTCAAGAGTTTGGCCATCTCTGCCTTAAATTACCCAGGAGAGTTAGGCTAATGAATGTCAGCTCATAAGGAGATTGAGCAAGGGACAGACATGAACACAGTTTAATAGTCATTGGTGAACTTGGACATTCAGCTGTCTGTGATCACCTCTGCATACATATAATATTTTAACACAACTCTTTAAAAGAAATGTGTAAAAATTATTGCAAAATTAAGACAACTGGTAAGGCAAATCATATGTATTAATTAAGTGCAACCTTATTAATTATATCTGTTTTTCTTTTCTGTGTTAATTAGCAATAGTTTATGTTTCTGTTGCAACTTTTTTACATACAAAATTGTTGCTATTTATCACCTTTAAAGATACAGCCACAAGGCACTCATAAAAATGTTGGAATTTTGCTCTATAAAGCTTTATGTATAAAAACCTTTCCAAAAAATCCTGAAAAATCATACAGATACTACTACAGGGGGTCTGTGCTCTTCCAGTTGAGACTACTATACTTGTAAGTCAAGTGCTGTCATTTTCTGACAGCAGTGACCAGTGACAATTCCTCCATTGTACCTGAGGAAAAAAAAAAACCTGAGAAGAAAAGAATAAAAGGCATATTTTCCAAATTGTGTTCTAAACCATTAAAAAACTTCCATTCTTGTTTGCATTAATCATAATACATTAGTACTTGAGGAGCTGTGGTACAACAAAGAGCTTGTGGGATGAGTAATCCTCTGACAGCCTCCGCTGCCCAGGATGTATGCAAACCAAAAACGGACATAGAACAGATTCATCTTAGCTTGGCTCAGTACAAACATGGATGCACCACTTATACAGGCAGTCTTGATATACTCACAAAGACAAAATGCTGCAAGCCACTATTAAAAGCTGTCTTCTCAAAAAAAAAAAACCAAAAAACGGTTAATTGTAATCTGTGCTCCACAAGTTGCACAAATCAGTGACTGATAGAGATTAAAACATAGTTACACATATTTAAGTTACACTTGAAGGTTTCTCTAAATGAACATATGCAAATGCTTGAAGCCCTGGGGCAGCTCTTTCTTGCACTCAGGACATTTACATAGCTTTCCAAGCTAATATTTAACCTAGTATTCAGTAAAACCTCACTAATTACTTTCATAAATTCCTAAAATCCTGTGAGATGTCTTTCCCCTCTGAGCTACAAAACAGAATCTTCAAGCACCTTCCCCATCAAAATCAGTGTAGATTTTCACTCTACAGTGCTTTTAATCATAAGAAAAGATAATTTTTGGTTTTAATCTTATTGCTTAACATTTTTTTTTTTTTTAAATTTTAAAGAATACTGAAATATACTTTGGCATGAAAAACTTTGGAGCAGCAAGGAATAGGAGGATTACAACACAAAGCTCAACTAAAGAACTGGTGCGCTCTACAGTAGTATCTCTATGAGAAGAAATTAATTGACACAGTTGATCACCCATAAGGTTCTATCTTGCTCACTATCACTTGCTTCAAGGGAAAAATATAAGAAACTGCAGAAGGCAGTTACAACAAAATCTGCCCATGGAAGGACTTTTTACCTAGCACCTGTAGTATTAGTGTGAGGCTCCATTCATTTCCTAGCCTTTCTAGATATTTTTATTATTCATACATAGGTATATAGTTTTATTACACAAACAGAAAACCTCTAGGAAACCTACTCCCTATGTTTCCAATGGGTCTGTCAACATGGTAGATATAACGATGTTCTTCCTCAAACTACAGCACTCATACTATAAACTCCCACTATGTCATGCACACAAAACAGCTGAATGAAAATTTCTCATCTATTGTCACTTTATAGCTGATTTTTTATCTATGTTTATCATGTCCCTTTGTGGATTTTCTCACCCACATAATCAGTTCGAGTCTTTTCAGTTTCTTCTCTTACAGAAAAGTTTTCTCTGGTACCAGGGACTGTACATGGCTCACAACCCCCACCACAGCCGGTATTCTGATCTGACCTGAAGCATTTGATTACTGTAGTAGCCCTGTGATATGTCAGGAAAACTCCAAAAAAGCACTAAGGGTGTGGCAGCATCTCTACTGCTAATGTTTAGACTGAACAGTAATACAGTGTAGTGTAATTTTAATGGACGATGCAACTCTGCTTCATGGAACCTTCTTCCCCTAGTCTGGCATTTTGTATATGTTTTCCTGTTTGTTTAACTAAGACATAAAATCAAGTCCCACATGACAGAAGAATTCTACAAGAATATTGCAGAATACCTACATAAGTAATTTCTTTTATTGATTTAAATCCTTAAGGTCTATTTCATCGATTTTAAAAAAAACTAAACAGGGCAGACTGCCCTGGCACCAGTCAATGTAATTTAACACAAATCCATAGAAAAGGATTGATCTTACTGAGCTTATCTCTAATATGGTTTACAAATACTGACTCTTAGTGCGTCGACTTAGGCCCTCTTTGCTCTGAAAGCTATTTTTATGCCTAGTCTCATACCAGATGGGCATCCAAGTATTTTATAAAAGATGACAGTAAAATTACATTATATAAAGTTGGGAAGGGGCTGACTAATATCAAAACGGGAAAAAAGAGGACAAAAATAATGAATTTGCCTGTACCAATCTCATATTTCATGACCTCATCATGCAGAAGCCGCCTATCTATTTCACAACAAGCGGTAAATATTAAAATGAAATTTTTTTGCATGTCTTATCAAAAGCTTCCAATATCAATTGTTTTCACAAATGTTTTCTCCTGCGAGCAGTGAATGCCTCTTCATCAATCTTTTATCAAAAGCAATCTTGTTCTGATTTCAGTCTTATCAGAAAAGCTTCTCTTGCTCCTTTGTTGTTCTCTTCTTTTTTTTTTTCTTTCTTGGCAGAAGGCACATGAATATAATTTTACACTTGACTGTGGCTGCATCTCCATCGATCAGGAAATAAAAAGTAAGTCTGAACGATAGGTCATGACCCTGCAGAGCTCCAAACAACAGAAACATATGTAATGATTCCACTGTACCCGATAGTGACAAAGGAGGGAAGCATGTGTGCATGCCCACATGAATGTGTAACACTCCTTTTTCCAAGGAATGCTTCCATTGCCAAATATTTCAAAGAAAAGAAAATTAAGATTTAACAGAGGACTTGATTTTCAGATACCTTTCTGGCATGTCCATCAAAATTGAAAGAGAATATACATTATCAAAACACCAATACAGCACAAAGCTTGGGCTTTTAGCATTAGTTGGTGTGTGGGACATACATGGCAGGGTTTCAGTACGGGGGGCTGTGGTAGGGAGCTGTGCAGGAAGAGGCCGTGAGCTGCCCTGTGCCAGTCACAGCTGAGCCCGGCCACCTCTGGAAAAGGTGACAGCAACACATGGTGTGGCAAAACGGCAGCCAGGCAAGTTAGCCTGCGGCACCCCACCTCCAACCTATTTATGAAAAACCTGCAGCCACTGGGGTGAGGAAGATGCTCATGGAGACAAATGGCTGGAGGCACGTGGCTGAGGATACAGCTGGAGATGTGCTGCTGAAGGTGGTGTGGTGAAAACATGGCCAGAGGCACTTTTTGAAGGAAGGTCTCCATGCCAAAAGGGGTTATTCATAGGGGACTTCAGCCCACACATGCAAGGGTGGGGAGGCCCTGAGGAACTACTGCCCATGGGCACCCCACACCAGAGAGGGACACCTCTCAGGGAATGACAGATGACCCTTGCCAGGCAGGGGCACTAAGAATGATGGAAAGCAAAGGAAAACCAGCAGGGAGTGTCAGATAGAAACCATTATGTACTGGAGAGCTGGTCAAAGATAAACGGTATGAAGTTCAACAAAACTAAGTGTAGGGTCCTGCACCTGGGGAGGAATAACCCCACACACCAGTACAGGTTGGGGGCTGACCTGCTGGGAAGCAGCTGTGCAGAGAGGGACCTGGGAGTCCTGGTGGACAACAGGATGACCATGAGCCAGCAACGTGCCCTTGTGGCCAAGAAGGCCAATGGCATCCTGGGGTGCATCAAGAGGAGTGTGGCAAGCAGGTCGAAGTAGGTCATCCTCCCCCTTTACTCTGCCCTGGTGAGGCCGCATCTGGAGTCCTGTGTCCAGTTCTGGGCTTCCCAGTGCAAGGACAGTGAACTGCTGGAGACGGTACAGCAAAGAGCTATGAAGATGATTAGGGGGTTGGAGCATCTTTCTTATGAGGAAAGGCTGAGGGAGTTGGGTATTTTTAGTGTAGAGAAAAGACAGCTGAGGGGGGATCTCATAAATGTTTACAAATACTTCAAGGGAGGGGGCCAGGAGGAGGGGGCCAGTCTTTTTTCAGTAGTACCCAGTGACAGAACAAGGGGCAATGGGTATAAAATCGAATATAGGAAGTTCCATCTGAACATGAGGGGGAACTTCTTTCCTTTGAGGGTGGCAGAGCACTGGAACAGGCTGCCCAGAGAGGTGGTGGAGTCTCCAACTCTAGAGACATTCAAAACCTGACTGGACGCCATCCTGTGCAACCTGCTGTAGGTGAACCTGCTCTGGCAGGAGGGTTGGACCAGATGATCTCAAGAGGTCCCTTCCAACCCTTAACTTCCTGTGATTCTGTGACTCCAACTGCCTGCACTGTCGATCATCTCACCAAAGTCACTGGGAGGGACTGAGCACAACTTGCAGCGAAAATAAGGAGACTTCAGACTAAGAAGGAGGGGCAAGGTGTTACTTAAGTGTTTGTTTACTTATGGGGTTTTTTTACTTAAAACTCAACTCAGTGATCAGAAGTTTGTGTTAAGTGACAATAAATTAAATTTAGTAAAAATTCTCTGAGTCCAGGCTGTTTTGCCTGCAAGACTGGCTTGACCTCCTTGAACCCATAATGTGATGAGAACTATTCATTCTGAAGGCCCATTTCAAATGTCACCTAGGACTGTGGGGGAAAAAAACATTCTAGACAAATACCATATGTTTTCTCCTGCTAAATCTGGATGGCAACCAAGGTTTCAATAAATCTGGACAAGATCCTCAGTTTGTACAAATAAATGCCATTCCAAGAGTCTCACAGAACACCGAGGCCAATGCACAGTGACAGAGCTCCAGAACAGAGTGAGCTGCTGTTGTGACTAAAGTTTGAATATATAATGATTTCCATGGCAGAGAGGAAGAGGCTGCAAAGTTCCCCATTTCTGACTTCAGAGAGAAGAAAAAAAAAAAAAAACCAAAACCAAAACCAACACAATAACCATAAATAAAACCACCTTAAGAGAAAAGGGAAAAAAGTTACTAGTGAAATTAAATTCATGTGCAAATGACTAAATGACTAGAGACTTGTGCTCCCCACACAAGTCTTATGATGGTGTTTGCTTCATGAGCATGCATGCGTACCAGGTTGCTCCTGACCTTCATACACAGAATCTTGTCTTGAATATCCCAGACAGAGGAGCATCAAGGAGACAAAGTGCCTCCTTTAGATGAATCCGTAAATGAAATTTAAGCTGCTCCAACCAGGTTCTCAGCTCCTGGGCTGCTAAGGAGAAAATTTTCATGGTAGGAAGGTGTTAAGCTGAATCAGGGGACAAACAATCCCAGTGACAGCATCATCACAGAGCCCTACCTCATCATGGTATCTTCTCAGACAGGCAATACATGTGAAGACAGATAAAGACAGGCAGGTGGATTCAGTCATTAGGCACATAAAATGTGGGGGTTTAGGAACAGGTTTTGACTTGATCCCACTCAGCACAAAAGTGGCAGACTTGTAGTGTATCAAGAGAACGCTGGAGAAAAGCTGACGATTTGACAGTGTTGATTCCGGGGTAAAAGATTCCAGAGAGACAAAGGGTATATATTCATGAGTGGCACATGGAAGGTGATAAAAGAAAGATTATTCCCTATTAAATAATAAAGAAGCATACAATGAAAATGGCAGATATAAGATAAAGGCTGTAATTTTTCATACAAAATTTCGTATTTTATTTTTCTGTAGCTGCCTTGATTCAAGGTGCAGTGAGGTTGGGGGCAGGGTGCTTGAGGGTTAGAAGCAGACAGGGAAGTAATTCATTTATCTCTAAAAAGCAGTACTGTGTGAGGACTCTTTCCTGTTATGCTACTTCTATTTATCCCTCATGATTTTTTTAAACTATTCCTATATCTGACAAGATGCCTAAAGGATGGGATGTAAGACTTAGTAAAGAATTTTCTTCCCAGGTGAGGTGTTGCTAATGTAAAAGAAGAAAAAAATTTTCTTTGTAGGGAAAGCTTAAATATGCCCAAAGCAAACATTTAACATTTTCATCATGTTCCTGATGAAAAGAGGAAAAATTTTGCTAACTGAAGGCTGCGGACAAAGTATATACGATGCATTCTCATCTGGAAGTTAACAGTAGCTATCAGGTTAAGGCTCAGGCTGAAGTTTTCCATCATTTCTTCCCAAGGTAATTCTCTCAAAATGCCTTTCCTTTTGATTTTCTCTTGTAACATGACCTCAGTAGCAGATTTCGCAATCAATATAAGCAGCAATGAAAATAAATATGTTAATTTTTTAAGAAACTAATGTCTTTGCAGATAACATGAAAAGAAGCATATTAGTCACTAAACCACTTCTGTTTTTCTGTCTACAGTAAATGAAAGAAAAACTATTTCTTACAATATTTCTTTACAAATCACATTATTTAAGAATGTGGAAGATGCACTTTCGTAATAATCCTTAAATTACTAAAAGATCCAAAATTGTAATGCCTTGTTCTTAAGAAGGCTTTAATGTTTTAAACTAGTACTAGAAAAATAATCTATCATTTTATACAGAACAGACAGAATAGTAGAGCCTACTGATATTATCTTGAGGTTTGTATATGAGAATTGTTGTGGTAAATATGTTTTGCAATTCTGAAAGGCATGATGACATCTTTTTTTAAGGAGGAAGAAAATTTGCTAAATTCCTGTAATTTTTGAATGTTAATGTATGGATTTGCAGAGGACAGTAATTGCTCTAGCAGGCATGTCAGTCTGAAAGAAAGATAGGTCTGGTGAAGAAGACTTGAGAATTTTTTTTCTTGTTTTGTTTCAACTCAAGTTTTTCAAATAATCTTGAGGTGCCAGCTATGAATGTATATAAAGTGTAGTGTATGTGCATCATATATTTATGATATATATGATAGAGATCTGAAAATCTAGTTTTCCTCTAATCCTTGCCAGGTTGTAGCACATTCTTCCATTCCTTCTTTATTCCAAGACAAATTCATCTTGACAGAAATTATGTCTTCTTTTCCTTCTGCTTTACTTGGCTGTCTCTTACTGAAAACAGACAGTCTAGTGTATTTAATACTTGCATGAAGGATGGCAAAAAATAGCTTATTTAGGGGAATGGCTATGATGAACACTTTCCTGTTCGTGTTTGAAACTGATTAAGACAGTGGTAATTTCAAGTTCACCTGTTTTACTCAGGATATTGAAGCAATCTGAAAAAAAGATCATTTTAGAAAATTTGGCAGACATAGGAAAAAACTATTTGGCTTTTGCTGCATCATAGTTATGTGAGATACATTATTTATGCTATTGTATTTGCTAGATGGCCACATTTAGAAGGATGCTCTTTTTACAGGGCTTCAACTGTTACCATATTGGTATGGAACTGGATGTAGATGAACACAAAAATCATCATCACAAACTTTATTAGCAGCAAAGAGGGTCATATCTTCATACATCCAGAGTAAACAAAAGAGACAACATGCAGTTGGCTAAACTCAATTCATCATGCGAACCTTCCGAATGTGACAAAAATAAAATCTGGTTCTGAACTATAGCTCTAACACTTCTAACTACAGCAGTTATCATTTTGGTCTCTGAAATCTTTTTGAGAGCTTTAATCATGAAGGAACCGCTAAACCTCTTTTTTTTTTCCTTTTTTTAATGCAACAAACTCAACAAGTAAATAAACCTGTGCCACGAAGAAAAGAATTAATAAAGCCTGATTTCCTAAGGATTTTGTTTCCACATCCCACTGATCCTACTTTAACAATGATCATGTCCCTGTGCATTCCTGTGATAGGTTTCTCCACTTGTCTGCCACAGTGCCAGGTCATCACCACATTCACAGATCTTGCTGCATTTCTCTGAGCTCCGTCACACCACCTCTGCACCCCCTCAGCTGGCAGAATACACTGTGGCTGTCTCACAGCCACACAGGCTGACCAGCTCGTCCTGCTACCAGAAGGAGCAGATGGCAGCTGAGGTCTGTCTGTCCTCTCCTTAGTGGGGACACTTACCGGCTTTTTTCTCCTCCGCTGAAAAACTGATTTTCACAATTTTTTTTTTTTTAAAATCCCCAAGATTCTTACCTTCCTGTCAAGTTTGGCTGATATTGCCCATCAGTTTAGAAAGTTAATATGAGAGCATAGACAGGCAGTTGAACAGGCAGACATGTACACACAGGTAATGCAATAACAATAAACTGCACTTCCTTAGAAAACAAGCCTAAAATTTATAGTCCAATGACAGCAAAGCTTGAATTTATCTTCAGCAGTAGCTAAAGAGGAAACAGGAGGGTCTGCTGCTTTTTTGAAAGCTCCTTCTAGGGGTATTTGTGACTGATTGCACTTTGCATTGTAACAGCTGGTTGTCTTAACTTGTTATATCAAGTGTTCGTTAGTTGTCTAATTATGACACTATGCTCCACAATGTGATGCTCTTATGTATTTTTTATATACATATACAATGTATAATTGCATTTCCTTGTACTTCTTGTGACTTTCCCAAAACTGATACTATAGCTATGAGGTAATCTATAATCAGCTAATCACTACTAAATAAACAAAACAAAAGAAGCATGCTAGGCCTCCTTTTTTTAAAAAAAGCAACAATCTAGCCCTTGTGCTGATGCACAATGTATGCAGTTCAGAAAATACAGAACGAAGTCTGCTAAATCCCTGAGCTACAAGACACTGCTTTATGCTTGCGGGATTTATGTAAACACTGTGGGGGATGGAGAAAGGAACTGAAAGGAGGAGGGATACAGGAGGGAGTATGGCAGAACTTCACAATATTCTGTAAGGAAATGTCAGCTTTAGTGCCTCTACCCTTAGAAGCTGTAAGGGACTGTTTCAGATGTTACACCTGGGCACAAGCCCTTTCTCTAGCCCGAATGTTGTGACGATGGCATGTGAATCCATCCTTGTGTGGAGGATACACAAGTTTAGCCCAGGGGAAGCTGATGCATTCTGTATGCCTGTCTGTATACAAGATGTAAGGCAACCCAAGGGCAGCTGTAGTCACCACACAGATGATAGCACCATGAATTATATTTGCTCTTACAGTAACATCAGCTGACTTTGCCGTTCCTCCTTATGTGCATGCCTCTACTGAGCCTGAAGTCACCTCAGAACAAAGTCTAAATACCTCCTGGAGCTGAACAGGTTGTGTCCTGTATTCAGATCATACAGAAAAGTGAAGAAGGTAAAGCAGCAGACTACATTACCCAGCTTATGTCCACCCATCTACCAACGCACGCTACAAATACTGCTCAATATCTCCTGATCATTTTCTAGGTAGCACGATCCAATCTGGGGATATAAACATTGGGTCTGTCACACTCATGTTTGTAGGCACTATTTCCTCCTGTTCCAGCTCTCCCCTACACAGCCATTTTTCTGTTACTTGCCCAGTGATAGTATTATTTCAGATTGGAATCAAGACACTTCAATATAAAGGATCCTACGTGGTTTTTTTCACTTCTTGCTTTATACTGTTGCAGTTTGCAACTTTTATTTCTTTTTTTGTTCTCCTTGACACAAGTTTTTTCTCTATTTCAAGGACAAACTCAGAAAAACTATGTTATTTTCATATTTTAAAATGTAATACTCCAGCTAGCAAGATCTAATAAAAAGAGAGTTCTTAGCTCAAGATGTGACCACTTCTTTCAGTAAAAGTAAAAAAATGTTAATTGATGCAAATGTTGCATTAGCAGCTTTCAGCAATAACAAAGTAGTTCAGGTTGATTTGATATACAGAGGGAGGGAGAGAGAAGAAGCTTGAATAACACTTAAGAAAGGGCTTTTCATGACAATCTAAGCTGGAAAAAAAGTGGCAAGGTTGTTAGAAGCATTTCCATAGGCTGACTTATCTCTTAGATATTATCATGATCCCAGTGAGGTCTTCACTTATTTGAGTGAGTTTTCCAAGCACAGTAGATTTTTGTCTCAGCAAAGAAGCATGCACAACTGGATAAACATACATTTATGTATCCTTCAGATCTTCTTAAAAGAGCTTCACTGTCTCCCTATTCACACAATTCTGTTTATTGACTTAAATGTATTATATAGAAAATACAAAATCTAAGCACGAAAAAATCATTCTGTATCCCTTTCTTACTAGCAAAGAAAGTGATGGCATTGAAGACATAATTTGGTTCAATCGTCAATTCTGGTGGTCGTTTTTGTCAGTACTTGAATGACAGATTTGTTGAGAGAACACCGCGTTCTGCTAAATAAGTAAATTTTAAAGTATTATGAATGCTAGTGTATAGAGGAAAAGAGGATGGAATATTAAAAAATAGCAAAGAACATCCAAAAGATCATAAATAGATATCACAACAAATTGATACAGATTTTTTTTTAAAAAAGGAAAACTCACAAAGATCAGAGAGTAGTTTCATAAGAAAATGCTGTAAGAATAAGGGATAAAAGCTTTATAAGTCTGCCGTGCAACTGGGAAATGAGGGGACAAAGTAGAAAGAGATGTGACTAAACGGAAACCTTGAAAGTCCACAGGTGTGCTATAAAATCGCTACTCTGAAAGCCTACTCATGATACAGCCTTTTCATTATTTCAGGCACTCTGAAGTAACAAGCTGCCAAAAAATGATAATCATGCCACAGAGAGAGAAGCTAAGTCCCAGCAGACGTTCAAGCTGAGCGGTATACAGTATGGGAGCACCCAGGTTTCTGCCATGACACATCCATGTCGTGGCTCTGAGCCAATCCACACCAACTGATCTTGGATCCGATACCTTCTCCTCTCTGAATAAGCAGCATAGACCTACTGAATCCAATCTTTATGTAAACAAACAAAAAATTCTACTTCTCTTTGGAAATGGCATTCCCATTCTTCCTTAAATCACAGATTTCCTCCCCCATTCCTTCTTTCCTTTTCTTTTGTTCAGGGTTCACCTGCTTCTCATCTCTCCTGTTCGGTTCTGAAGATCTGAATTTTGCCACCTTGCTTCATTCCTGCAGTTCTAACATATAGCATCGCATAAAATTTGCATAACTCACTGACCTTCTTAGAGTTTGTTCAATGTAGATTTGGATCTGTATTTTAGTCATCCTGAAGTGTGTTGACATTCATATTTAAAGGATTTGTGTATGTGTAGCATCAGTCAAGTCATCCCCTCCATCTGAACTTCTCTTTTTTAAGGAAGTTAAATACTTTCTTCTTAATTAGTGTTCCTTAGTTTTCCTTATGCTTCAGGGCTGATTATCTTCTGCTCTGCATGTTCCAATAGAGGATCCATAAAAAGGAATGTAGCCTAATGTGAGTATTTGCTGATGAAGACAAACAGGATACATGTACTCCTACCTACCAAATGTCACTGCAATGTGGACAGTGTAAGTTAGTACTGGTACTAGTTGAAATATTTTTTGCATGTAATTATAGGTAGAGATATAGACACTTAAGAGTTCTATGAACTTTTCCAGTCTCTGATGTAAATACCTAAACATTTAATTGACTACTCAAGAAAAATCAAGTAAATTTATAGCACCAACAGAGGAATTTTCAGTTCCTGGACCAATTAATAGGTTTCTCTCAGCTATATCCAGGGCTATACTAGTTAGTATTTTTAATTTTAACATATTTATAATCAGGCTAAATATAACTGAATACAACATGAAGATATTAGATCAAAATGTACTTCTCCTTAATAAATTCTTACTAAAAACTGGGCTGGCAAACGTATCAGAAAGGGAATTCCTGAAGTACAGTATTGAAAATGATTGGCCAAAGTAGCCTGTTTCTCAGTCAAATCTGCGCTGAGACTAATATAATCACGAGGAGAATATGAGAAATGAGGAAATAATTTCTATTTCCACATCTGTGTTCTAGCCTAGAATCAGTTAAGTTATAGAATCAGGTGGAATAATTCATGGGGGGTTTTTTTTGAAAACCATTTGGAATCTAATTCATATATTTTCTATGTTTTGTGCATGTAAGCATACTTTATAGATGCATGATGCTACCTCCACCTTTTAGTTTGTGAAGGTGTATTCACTAAAAAATTACCTTGATGCCTCTTCCGATTTCTGATCTAATATATCTGAAAACCTCTGTGTCCAAAGATAAATAAGAAGAGATTTTCAGCTGCGCACACTGCAAAGTTAATTAGTAAATGTTATCAAATGAATGCATCTGTCATGCAGTAGCAAACTAGTATGGATTTCAACTGTTTTGTATATTTTGCAAAAGCTTTACCAGTAGAATTCCTTCAATAAAAAATTATCAGAGGATTCTACAGCCAAGAAGAATAATCAGTTAGTTTAAAACATACTCTCTTGTTCAGTGGCGAAATGGCAACAAAACTTGGAAAAAAAGTGGGCAAAAAATTAAACAAATCGCACTTAATATAGATTTAAAACGTGATAAGATGCCAAAGATATAAAATGAAATTTATTTCATGGGGAAATAAGTGGAGTTTTTAAAATTATTTTTGAATAAATAAGGAATTTGAAGAGTGACATAAGCCCACTTAAAGATACAGACAGAAAAAATATTAATAATGCAAAAGAAGTGCACAAAATACATTTTCTCTCCATTTGTAGAGAAGAATGAAGGCGTAACTATATCACACAAGGATGAAGAAATAATTTCTTTCCTATTAGCATCTAAGGAGGATGTTGAAACATCTATAAGCAGTTTAAAATATCAAAAGGCTTGGGTGGCCTAGGTTCAAGGATTCTAATGGACCAGACAGTGAAGATCTCTGACTTCCTTATGTTAATTTGTGCTTATGTGTGAGATACACTATGCTGAGAACAAGTAAGCAAGATAACCTGTTTGCCCCAGTATGAGACAGGTAGCTGGATTCTAGTTCAGAAAAAAAGAAATTAAAAAATGTACAACTTATGTACTTTAATTTAAGCTTTAAAAATATATGTACTATTTAGAGAATCAAAGAATGGATTAGGTTGGAAGGGACCTTAAAGATCATCCAGTTCCAAACCCCATGCCATGGGCAAGGACACCTACCACCAGACCTAGTTGCTCAAAGCCTCATCCAAACTGTCCTTGAACACTTCCAGGGATGGGGCCTCCACAACTTCCTTGGACAACCTGTTCCGGTGCCTCACCACCCTCATAGTGAATAATTAATTCCTGAGATCTCATCTAAATCTATCCTCTTCCAGTTTGAAGCTATTACCCCTCGTTCTGTCACTGCATGCCTGTGTAAAAAATTCCTCTCCAGTCTTCCTGTAGGCCCCCTTCAGATACTGGAAAGCTGCTTTAAGGTCTCCCCAGAGCCTTCTCCTGTCCAGGCCGAACAATCCCAATTCTCTCAGCCTGTCCTCACAGCAGAGGTGCTCTATCCATCTGAACATCTTTGTAGACCCCTTCTGGACCTGCTCCAACAGGTCCATGTTCTTCTTATGCTGGGGCTTCAGAGCTAGACACAGGATTCCAGATGAGGTCTCACAAGAGCGGAGTAGAGGGAGACAATCGCCTCCCTCAACCTGCTGGCCACGCTTCTTCTGATGCAGCCCAGGATTTGGTCGGCTTTCTGGGCCGCGCGCACATTGCTGGCTCATGTCAAGCTCCTCATCCACCAACACCTCCATGTCCTTCTCCTCAGGGCTGCTCTCAATCCATTCTCCACCTAGCCTGTCTTGATACCAGGGATTGCCCTGACCCACGTGCAGGACCTTGCACTTGGCCTTGTTGAACTTCATGAGGCTGGCACAGGCCCACCTCTCAAGCCTGTCCCAGTCCCTTGGATGGCATCCCTTTTCTCCAGCCTGTTGATCACTCCACACAGCTTGGTGTCATCAGCACACTTTCTGAGGGTGCATTCAATCCCAACATCCATGTCGCCACCTAAAATGTTAAACAGTACCAGTCCCAGTACCAACCCCCGAGGAACACCACTTGTCACTGCTTGCCACTTGGACATCAAGCCATTGACTGCAACTCCTTGAGTGTGACTGTCCAGCCAGTTCCTTATCCACCAAGTGGTCAAATCCATGTCTCTCCAATTTAGAGACCAGAATGTCACGCGGGACAGCACCAAATGCCTTGCACGAGTTGAGGTAGCTTACCTCTGTTGCTCTCCCCTTATCCACCAATGCTGTAACCTCGTCGTAGAAGGCCACCAAATTTGTCAGGCACAATTTGCCCTTAGTGAAGCCATTCATTTGGCACAAGAAGACTTTACGGAAAAGTAGGTCTTGCCAAACAAAACGTTTCATTTTTTAACATGGAAATGAGCAGCTTGGCTGAGAAAGATACCTTCCTTTGCCAGCAATTCTAACTCAAGGAGTTGCCTCTCCTCACCCTCAGCATGTTGTAGGACTGTTCAAGCACGCAAGCTGCTGTTCCAGCACAGCCTGCAAAGCTGCCCTGCGAACAGGATGAGAGACTAATCTATATCTGAAATAACACCTTCCCCCTCATTTTGAAACTCTTCCACACTTCCTTCTCCAGTTCAATGATAGTTACACAAACCTTAATGAAAGGCATAGAGCTGCATGGCAAAGGTAGGAGGAATGAGAGATTGAAGGTGAAAAGGTACATTCCTATGAGTTAAAATTTCCACCAAAGCCTCCATTTCGTGGAACTATCACCTAGCTGATTTATGACAACAAAATGTTGTGAGGATTCATTATCAAATGGGGCTTGTGTGAGAATTTTTCCACAGTCACTGGTACTAAGCCTGATGCTTTGTAACACTTTTTAATCAACAGTATGTGAATAAATATACAATCATATTAGATGTGTACAGCTTTAATCTCAATCATAATATCAAAATATAGGATGAATGCAGGGGAGAAGTATAAAAAAGATTCAACTGGTGGAAAAAATTCCTCACAATTTAAGACAGAAAGCTCAGTCTGTTGAACTCTTCAAAATAAAACTGATTTATGACTTGATTGCATAAGACAGAAATATCAAATGCAGAATACGTTGAGAAGTCATTCAAGCCATAGACCTTAACAAGCAAAAGACAGAGAAAGCTAATGGTTCTTATGTTAATTGGTTCCATGTCTTAAGAGCCACTCTGTAAAGATGTTAGCAGCCAGACCGTAAAAATGAAAGGCTCCTTTTAATCCTACTTACATTAGATTTACACTAGTATTTGCTTCAGTGACTTTTATGGAATTGTCAACATTGGTAAATACCTGATAATCAAATCTTTAAAAACAGATCTATAGAAACTCCTGCTAAGCAGTTAAAGAGAAAAGACACACATGCCATCATCATTTGATGAACTGGTTTTCTTTTAAAGGAAAAATTGCTTCTAAATATGGAAGTACACAAAAGCATGAAGAGCAACAAAAGCTCATGTATCCTTTTTCAGTATTACATATCTGTCTTAATAAAGCCAGAAACATTTTAATATTTTATAATTTCCCACAACGCTGGTAATTAACACAAAAAATTAAATAGATGGATGCCTCTGTAAAAGTGTCAGATTTTGAAGTTTTCTTTAGTCAGTGCTGCACAACTGTGCTTTTCTAACTTCCTGATTGACAGCAATTACCATTGCCACGATTTCTCGAATTGTAGTTTGGTTTGATAATGCTAACAAACAAAATATCACAATTTGTAGCCCTATTTTTCTAAGTCATCACCCCAACATAATTTCAGGAGGAATCCTTATCAACAGATGCCTCTATGGGTCCTCTCAGCCCATCTGCACCCTCCCTTGCACTGCTGTGAGCCTCTCTGGACTCTGTGATGAGGACACGTAAAGAAGAAACCAGCAGAAATGAACCTGGAAATAAAAGGACTTGGTTTTGCTGGATTAGGGTGTTATACCAGATCACAGAGGATTTCCACTTGCTCAAGATGTGAGCAGTGGGAGCATGTGGCTACGAGCAGGGAAAACAGTGGGGGGAATGGGGTGAAGGCAATTGGCCAGGTGCCAGTTGATCACAAGAAGCTAGATTAGCTCAGCCAAGCCATTTCACTGCTGTTTCTTACACATATGCTATGCAGCTTTGTCCTTCACCCATTCATGCAACCGGCAAAGCAACCTCTCTCAAGTTTATAACAGGCAACTTCTTGATCCGGCTTAGTTTCTGATCAGGTTGGCCATGGCTAATTGGTCACTGCACTGAACAGGAATCTTCTACCACCCTCACCACAGAAAAGAGCCTTACGTAGTTTATTCCATTAAACTGAGCATTGGTACTTAATACATACATATCCTTTAACCAGATTTACTATTTTGTAAAGATCAGAGAACAATGTGATGGCAAAAATTACACTATTGCTATCTAAGCTCTTTAAACTAACAGAAGAAACAAGATAAGAAATGGAATGTCTCCTATTTGAGATACACTTGAGATTTTTTGTTAATTGTATTTAAATCACAGAATTTTAAAAAAAAGGCTAATACAGGAACAAAATAAGTGGATTTTTCGGTATCACATGATATGTAATTATCTTAAATTGGAGGTATGAACTAGGATCTGGTTACAGATCCAGAAGACATAAGACACCAGCAACTTACAGCTGCTGTCAAAACAAAGAAACAAGAAGAATATAGTTCTGGAACTTAATTTTTTTATAACTCAAGACTCTCTGTGTGTAAGAAACCATAGTAATATTTTTGTCCATATCAACAATGGATGGATAAGACAGGATTCATATTTTTATTATCTACTTCCTAAATCATTCAGTATCATCCATCCCTCTACTGCAATATTTTTAACTGTTTTCTTGTAATTAAGAGTTGTGCATTTTGTGTAAGAGCAACATATAAATAGATCTTTGTAAATTAAAAACATTTCCACACTCCTGGCGTAATCCCCTAACATTTGCACTCAGCATGATTCAGCAGCAGGAGTCAACACCTACCCTCAATTTGCTCCCCATATACATAATTATACTAACACATAGTTCTTTAACACTGTGAGACAAAGTGATCCCACGGGCTTTCTCTAGCTGGAGATCTCCTTATCCCTGCAAAGAGCAGAAGGCTCTGACTCTATAGCATGTGTTTTTATTTACAGAGTATGTTCTTACTGATGGCCGCAGAAGCAAGTTAGTTGCCATACTAAGCTCCATCCATGCTGGCACAGCTAGTGGCAGCACCTGAAAACAGTTTAAACCTAGTGCAGGTACCTTCCTGACTAAACTGCAACAATTCTCTAACATCTGTGGACACAATTTAATTAGGAATTCACAGGCTGGTCTACTCATTCTCTAACATGGCAGAATCCTCTTGTTTACGAGTACTGGCAGCTTCAGGCAGAGACAACTTGGTCAACATAGGTCCTCCCAAACCACGCAGGGTGGAAGATAAATGAGAGGGTAAAATGTGAAAGAACACTAGTGGCATGTGAATGAGCTCACCTCCTGGCTTTGAGTGTCTGTTCCACACTTCCTTCCCCGTTATGGTGGAAAATAGATTTATTTATTTATTTATTTCTAGGTTGCAGTGCCCTTATCACAAAAGAATGCTGAAAAGTGCTTATTAAAAACACATACATCTACAGGTATCTATATAGATCACTATTCACATACTGTAAACATTATAGAACTATCCACCCCTATGAATTCAGGACACATCTGACAGAAAAGCCGAACAGCAGTCTGAGAGGGGCTGATTAGAGTCTCCCCTGTCCTTGACTCTCGAAGACTACAATTATGAGTCACGCACTGATAAGAGACGTACATCTCTGCATGGCCTCATGGGGAGACTTGCCCAGGTATCTTAAGTCAGAATATACATACACTATCTATACAATTCACTTCTTTTCACTGTCAAAATGCTGTGAAACCTGGGCTGTAATCTGGCAACTGCTGTGACAGAGTCAGCAGGTCAAGAAAAAAAAAGGGCAAAACCTAATCCAGATACAAACACAGAAAACTGAAGCCAGCAGAGCACAATTACCCTACCTAGAATTGAGCCAGGGTGTAGAAACAGGTTCTCAATGGTGTTAAAAACCCCTTCATCATCATAACTTTCATATCTCCTCTTTTCTGTCTGCTCTAAAGATTACTGGCAATAGTTTGAATCAAAAGGTGACATTGGTTGAAGAGTGAACCGTAACTACATAAATAAAGACTATAACATACATTAAAATAAAGCAAAACTCTCTGTCTCTCCAATATGCCAAAAGTTCGGTTCAATCTTTGATCAAGACCTGGAGTAGCAATGAAGATGTTTAGGTTCTCATTTTTAGGACTTAATAAAGTGACCCTTATTTATTTTGATTTCCGTGATAGTGTGTTTCCTTAGCATCAGCACGAAACATCATTTATGACTTGAATATGCCATATTCCATATATTTTAGCCTATTTCACGGCACGTCTATGCGAGGCAGGAGTGTTTTAGAAATCACATTTCATTTCATAATGATCACACATTATGATTTCAATCATGCTGCCAAGGAAAATTCCAGTCTATGCATAAAATTTAATCACCTGACTTTTATATTACCAACTGATGCAGATGAAATGATACTCCACTCAGCCTTCAGCTCCTTCCTTGTCTCCCCACTACACATTTAGCCCCACAGAAAACCAAATGCTCCTACAACCCCCATTGGCCTAAGCAAATGTTTGTGCAGATTTACAAGTCTTTTGCAATGTTATGGCCATTGGCCAATCATTTAAGAAAAGAACATTAGGGTGTCTTTAATTTAATATTTAAAACAAAAATCAAATAGAAGTTGGTGAGTTTGGTCTGCGGGACACGAGGAAACCACCATATGGAGCTCACTGAGATACAAAGTGATAAAGATTCCTTTCATCAAGGGTCATACTGAGCATGACAGCAAAGTTCTAGCAATAATCTGTTGCTTTACAGGCTGCCTCAAAATCTTATATGCTTTGCAAGAGAAAAATAAAGATTTATATATTGTCAGCCTGGTGATACTAAAGATTAGAACTATTTATTGTAAGTCTTTTATGGAAGCATTAGCCTTGCCCCTAAAATCTATTTAGATGGTTTGATAATTCCTTTCAGGAAACAAACAAAAAAAATTATCTGGGAAATATAAGTCATATATAATTAAACCAATAATATTTTGATATGTTGTTATGTTAAAAGATATTACCCAAAGGCAAATTCTGAAGTTGTCCTTTTATTGCTTAAGGACTCAAAAATATTAATGATACTTACAATGATGTACACCTTTCACATTATGCAAATCTTAGACCTCAGCTCTAATCTCCTACTTAACACTGAGAATTGTTCTTGCCTGAGGTCCCTGCTACTCAAACTTAAAGAGATTAAAAATAGCTCTCCACACCATATAACTTTTCTTTGATATAAACCAACCTCAGCCTTTATGAAAAGGAAAAATGTCAGTAAGGAACTTGAAATATAATAATGTTCCTTGCTAAAAAAATGCCCTCATTTGAAACATCAGCCATTGTCTCTATGGCACTGGATTTAGAAACTTTGACTGTGGAGTTCTGCTGAAGCACAGTGTTCTGTCAGGTGAGTAGAGACTTCTGCGTCATCACCCTTTAAAGGTCCTGGAGAACAAGCAAGGTGCCTGAGGACGGGAAGAAAGCCAGTGTCATTCCAATCTTCAAAAAGGGCAAAGAGGACCCAGGAAACTACAGGCCAGTCAGCCTCGCCTCCATCCCTGGAAAGGTGATGGATGTCATCTCTAAGCATGTGGAGGAAAAGAAGGTTATTGGGTGTGGTCAACATGGATTTACCAAGGGGAAATCATGCTTGACCATCTGATAGCCTTCTATGATGGCATGACTGGCTGGATAGATGAGGGGAAGGCAGTGGACATTGTCTACCTGAATTTCAGCAAGACTTTTGATGCTCTCTCCCATAACATCCTCATAGATAAGCTTAGGAAATGTGGGTTAGATGAGTGGACTGTGAGGTGGATTGAGAACTGGATGAACAGCAGAGCTCAGAGGGTTGTGATCAGTGGGGCAGAGTCTAGTTAGAGGCCTGTGACTAGTGGTGTTCCCCAGGGGTCAGTACTGGGTCCAGTCCTGTTCAATGTATTCATCAATGACCTGGATGAAGGGATGGAGTGTACCATCAGCAAGTTTGCTGATGACACAAAGCTGGCAGGGGTGGCTGACACACCAGGAGGCTGTGCTGCCATTCAGCGTGATCTGGACAGGCTGGAGAGTTGCACAGGGAGAAACCTAAGGAAGTTCAACAACGGCAAGTGTAGGGTCCTGCACCTGGGGAGGAATAACGCCATGCACTGGTACAGGTTAGGGACAGACCTGCTGGAAAGCAGCTCTGTGGAAAGGGACCTGGGAGTCCTGGTAGATGACAAGTTGACCATAAGCCAGGAATGTGCCCTTGCGGCCAAGAAGGCCAATGGTATCCTGGGGTGCATTAAAGAGAGTATGGCCAGTAGGTCGAGGGAGAATCATAGAATCATTTTGATTGGAAGAGACCTTTAAGGGAGGCCATCTACTCAGCCCTTGTGAGGCCATATCTGGAGCTCAGTGTCCAATTCTGGGCTCCCAAGTTCAAGAAAGACAAGGAACTACTGGAGAGAGCCCAGAGGAGGGCTACAAAGATGATCAGGGGAATGGAGCACCTCTGTTTAGAGAAAAATCTGCGAGACCTGGGCCTCTTTAGCCTGGAGAAGAGAAGACTGAGAGGAGATGTCATCAATGCCTATAAATACATAAAGAGTGGGTGTCAAGAGGATGGGGCCGGACTCTTTTCAGTGGTGCCAAGTGACAGGACAAGGGACAACAGGCACAAACTGGAACACAATAAATTCCATCTCAACATAAGGAAAAACTTCCTTACTTTGCGGGTGGCAGAGCACTGGAACAGGCTGCCCAGAGAGGTGGTGGAGTCTCCTTCTCTGGAGGTGTTCAAAACCTGCCTGGATGCCATCCTGTGCAACCTTCTCTAGGTGAACCTGCTTTAGCAGGGGGGTCAGACTAGATGATCTCTAGAGGTTCCTTCCAACCCCTACCATTCTATAATTCTGTGAGTTTGTGTGTACACAAGCACATTTGTAAGAATATCAAAGCAAGCACCCTATTCATAGAAAATGGAGAAGTTTCTTTAAAGCAGTAGATGTGTCCATCTATTTCTGCTTTCTCCAACACCCTTATTACACCAATGGTGTATGGGATAACACAGGGCAGATCAGTACATCCTTCGTACTTTGTCAGGCTATCCTTAAATTGGAAGATGCTACCTTCAGCTACTGTTTAAGAGACTAAGAAAAGTCCTGTTCAGGAAGGTGATGGAGTGGTTGAGCAGGATTATTGTTTAAAAAATGTTATTTCTTCTGAAGATACAAGAGGTAAAACCAAAGATATTCCATAAATGCAGCCCCAAGAAAACAGTATGATTTTTGCAGTACTTTTGCCAAAAATGAACTGTTTGCCATAAATTCTATTTTACAACATACATAGGTCAGCACAAAGTGCACTGAAAAATAAATAAATGTTTGCCGCAGCTAGTTTGAAATTGGATTAAAAATGCTAAGGATCCAATTAAAAATAGCCAGGAATAATTTACAGTTTGTATTAATTTTGGAATATGCCTGTATACTGTTTTTTTTGCAAACTACCTGTGTTGTAGGGTCAGAAGACACAGTCACAGTGTGATGGCAGAGTTAGGCAGTACAGGAGAGTGAGTAGTTCTGATCACTTGTGGGACTTCACACCACAGAAATAACATCTTGAGAGGTTAAAGCACCCAATAAAGAAACAACTCTGAACTTGTTGAGGAAGAAAGCAAGCTCAGCAGACATAGAAATTCATTGAATCTTGCATGGCACTGGGAGCAAAGTAGCTTGACTTTCCCTACACATCCAAGCTGTAAAACAGCGTATGATGCCTACTGGAAATATTCCTGCTTACATCTATTATAAGCTGGTCTGCAGTCAAGAAAAAATTGGCACCCACAGCTCTGCCTGGTGGTTGGCTGCGCTGAAAGTCACAGCTTATAGGTCCCCCACTGTTTAGGCTCTCCTTGGAGACTTAACTCTTACAGGTCTATGACAGCTTTTTTGATCAGCCAAGTATCTTCCAGGTTCTTTCCTCTAAGCTGACCAGAATCCTTACACTTTAGTTATACAAGTATTTTCTGCATAGCTCCTGACCATCATGCAAATAGCCATTCATTCCTGTGCTAGTGGGGAAGTTTGCCCATCTCCCCCACTGCAACAGCATGACTGGAATAATCCAGACTAAGTCACTCATTTTTGCGAAGAACTTTTCATCTCTCACCAGTCTAGTTTACAGAATGGCTTCAGAAGGAGGTTATGAGAGTAGGGCTTCTTAAACACATAGTACAGAAGATGTTTGTGCCACAACTCAAGATGCCAGTCTCTCGACCATTCAGGTATCTGCTTAGCTTAGCCCAGGTTAGGACAGGTGAGCCCCAGATGAGACTCTAAGGTGCATCAGGGACAGAAAAGATTAAGAGAAAAACAAGGACCAACAAAGGAAAGAGAATGCTAAGAGGAGAAAGGAATTGAAAAGCTTTAGAGATGATGGAGGAAAACTCAGGTTTTTCTCGCTCAGAAAATGGAGTTGGTTGACACTCAATTGAACCCATCCAGAAAGACAGTGTGGAAAGAGCAAAGATTTTTTATAAACTGCTTTTATTTCTATTCCTTTTTATCTAATAGCCTTGAGTTGTTCTAACTTAAAAAGTTAATTTTAAGTTAATAAAAACATGGCGTGGGGAGTAGTTGTTGAGTGGGTGAGGCCTGTTGAGTTTAAAAGACTTTCCCCTTCAGACACGTCACTGCAGAAATAGGTCTAGGAAAATCCATTTCAATAAACATAGTAACACTTGCAAAACAATACCTATGAATTCTTTGCGGACTCAATATTAGGGATAATTTCTATTCTTACAGATTTCAGCATGAACTGGAGTAGTCTTTAAATCTTCAGTAAAGTGTCTTCAGGATGCTCTAGAGGACATTTATTCTGATTCAGTGAAGTAAATATAATTTAAATTAAACTAACTTGTCAAAAGAAAGAACAAAGTACATTTTGTGATATACTGTCTTTGATTTGGTTAATATGAAAAACTGCATATGCCACAGTGGTTTTCCAATTAATAATTAATTAGTGTTTTTTATTGAATTTACTTTTACAAATACTTTCTTTTAAAGAAAACCCAAAAGCTCTCTACATTTCATCTGCATTTTGGTACTTTTCTCTCCATTTCTATGGAAAGCCATTAACTACTTTGCTCTGATAATTGTTCAAAGAATGTCATGCAAGTTTTGAGTTAAACTTGGAGCCTATTTACCATAATTGGGCATTCATTTAGTCTTACTTATCATATCAATCAACATGGTAAAAAATTACATGTAAGTAGCCTTCATTAAAGAACGAGAGAAGGACTTCTTGAAATGTTATATATATCCTGACTCTGACTATTCTGAAAAATAATAAAAAAATATTACCATGGCTGGCACATTTTTCCAAATTTACTTCCCATATGTGGATTAAGTTATGATTTCATTTTGACACATTCGTTTTTCCTATGGCAGATTTGTATGGAATAGAGAGATTAATTGAGTATGCATGTGCTTGAATTATAAATATTTTATATATTTCTTCACTGAACCTTAACTTTTCCAGATGAAATAAATGAAGATAGAATCAGTTTTCCTGGCCTTTTTGGATTTGGCATTGTCTTCCAAGTAGTAGTAGTAATTTTAGATGAGAAATTTTTGTAAATTTTTATACAAATATCTTTAAATTCCTTGATATCTGATAATCTGATTTTAACCTGGGGCTTAGAGAGAGAAAAAGAAGAAGGAAAAAGGGGAGTTATTTAAGTCTTGCTTGCCTTGGGGTGACTCTATAGCCCTCGTTTATTTTTTATTGACCTTCATGAGGATATTCTAGCACAGATTATTGGGTATTGCAAGGAGAAGTTAGCATTTATTTTATTTCAAAAACTCTTAGCATCTAAAAATTTACTCTTCGAGATGCTTATATACTTACTATAATTGATATACGAACCTCAGTACCACACAGACCAAACATACACCCTAACTAGCAAGATGCCAATGACTAATATAGTATCAAAGCCTGTAAGAGTACATAGTGACTTCCAAAAAGCCTTTATCCATAATTACTGCCCAGTGGAATGAGAGTAGAGCTATACAATTATGGCTATCATCTTCTATTCTTCTGTCCTGGTTTGAGGGACAGGACCAATTTTGTTCACTAACTTCCCTTTTTAGCTAGGCCTCCGGCCCAAACCACAACATCTTCACAGAATCACAGAATGTTAAGGGTTGGAAGGGACCTCTGGAGATCATCTGGTCCAACCCCCCTGCCAGAGCAGGTCCATCTACAGCAGGTTGCACAGGATGGCGTCCAGGCGGGGTTTGCATGTCTCCAGAGTCAGAGACTCCACCACCTCCCTGGGCAGCCTGTTCCAGTGCTCTGCCACCCTCAAAGGAAAGAGGTTCCTCCTCATGTTCGGATGGAACTTCCTATGTTCAATTGGTGCCTGTTACCTCTTGTCCCATCACTGGGCACCACTGAAAAAAGAGCAGCCCCTACCTCAACACCTTTTCCTGTTAAATACTTATAAATGATGATTTCTTTATATTCTAAGATGTGTGTTTATATATAACACACAAATAAAAACATATGCAATAGAGAAGGAAATTTAAATATAGACTCAGTCTACAAAAAATAGTGATAGCATCTTAATATAATTCACAAATACACTAATGACTCTTTTACACTGTGTTCAGAATGCTGTTAAAAGTTGGATATACATATTCTCTACAGAGAAGGAAATGAGTCAGTTGGATCACAATAAAAACCCTATTGTTTGGTCTTCAAATAACAAAAAAGTTTGCACTGTTACAGTTTATGCTTCTACAGTTTCTGAGAGGAGACAAATATTCACATAACCAAAATACATTTACATTAAATTCTTATGGAAATCTGTTAAAAAAATGATGGCTAAAAAGACCAAAGATGACAAAAATAATCACAAGAGCTTCCCCCATAGATTTACAATTATGATTCTCATAATCTTAAGGGAATTTAAACTTCAGATACGCTGTTAAGTTATCAGTGGACAGGAAAAGATGGTGAGAATATTTCCAGCGGAGAACAAACACATTATGAGAATCAAAGATGACAAGCTCACAAGTTGCAAAGAAGCATAACTTGTACCGTGAATATTATTCATCAGGTTGAAGCATTTTTCAAAATATGCCAGGGGATAGTACAAGGTTGACAACTGCTCTCTGGGAAGTTTTATTTTGTCAAGAATTTCACAGATGTGATTATGCTGTGTAATTTCAATATATTTTACCAGACTCCTTCAGGCATGGTTAACACTCTACTAAAAAATATATCAACAAAATTGGTGAAGTACTCCAACATATTCAGTGTCACTTAGATTAGGCTGACTGAATAGCTGCAAGAGATTTAAAATTTCCAACTCAGTTATTTGGTACTATTTGATTATTTGTTATTTGGTACTACCTAATTATTAAACGCAGTCTGCCACCATAACAGACCACCATGGGTACACAAGAAAAAGCATTCTTTGGCCTTCACACTCAGCAAGTGAGAACTCTTCCTCAATGCATTATTCCACAAACAAACTTGAAACATAAGTACCAAATTTCATAAATGAAAAAAAAAAAAATGGAGTGAGTGCCAAGAAATAATGGAAGATATATTTGTTCTATGTCTGCACTTGAAGAAAATTTATCAGGCAGAGAAAGTTGAGTAATTAAATGAAAAGAACTATATAACATGCTACAAATGAAGACCAGAAAATCTCTTAGTATATTCTAAGATAAGAAGGATGAAAAACTCTTCATGTTAATCTCTTTAAGTGCCTAACAATAAACACCAAACAAGCACCTCCTCTGAGAGGTTTCAGAGAGCCAGTATGGCTTCCTTGACCAGTATCCCATCTCTGTCTGTGGCCAAAATAAAATGAAAAACACCCAGAATCTGTATCACACAAAAATGAAACACACTTTTTCCCATTCTCTGCAAGTAGACCAGCAAAAACTTTGAACCATGAGACTATTTAAATGCAATAGAAGTACATTACACAAGCATACAGTCATCGATATTTTCTTTACTTATCTCTAGGGAATATCAATACATTCATCATCAGCAGCTGAACATCTAATGCTTATATATATATTTCAGGACTGCATCTATCCTGTCGTATAAACCTTTCCATTTGTTCTTTATGTTCCATCATGAAATAATTTTCCTTCTTTGCCTCTACAACTCTTTAAAACACTTTCCGCAACCTGACTGTGTTTTTAAAAATGCTCTCTATAATTACACAAGAGATAGTATTATGTGCCTTCTTTGTGGATTTTCAGTACTTGAGTGATCACACAAAGGAAAAAAAAAATTGATCACAGACAAACTCTTGCAACTGTATGGAAGGAGGAATTCATAATTATACTTGTATTAGCTTTTACATTTGCAGTAAGTAGATATACATTTCATAAAATGTGAAAATCAACGGAGGGCGACCTGAATTACAATAATAGATAAAATCAAGAGAGCTCTACATAAATCTCTCCAAGATAAATAGCTGTGCCCTCAGATCAGGGCTTTTTAAATACTTCATTCTAGGTTCTGCCTCTTGGAGTATTCATTATACTCCAGGAGCTTAACATCTAAAATTGTCATGGTTTGGGCCGGACTGGCCACTGAAACGAACGACAGATGCTCTCCCCCATATCTCTCTACAAGGAGATGAAGGAGAGAGAGAGACATATGAGTTTAGAAGGAACTAAATTACTTTAATGAAATACTAATAATAAAATAAAAAGAAAACAATGAAATATAAACAAAACCGTATCGAGCTCCCTGGATGACAATCTTGTCACTGGCAGGCATGAGGAGAGTCCCAGACTGGGTTCAGTGATGGATGGGAACTGGATTCTGGATGTGGATTCAGGAATGCACAGATTGGGATCAAAGGCAGATGAAGAGTTCTCCTCGGACACCAGTCATTGAAGAAAGAGGCTGACCCTTTGATCCCTCAGCTTTTATTTTGAGCATGAGGCAGATGGGATGGAATACCATGTTGGTCTGTTTTGGGTCACCTGTTCTGTCCACTCCTCCCCGCAGGTGTGACCCTTCTAAGCTCTTCTGGTTCCGACCCTCCAATGGATCCAGTAACAGAATTAGCTGTCCTTGGTTGTTATAGCGCTAAGTATAAGCAAAAGCCTCTCTCCATACCATGCCCTGGCATAAATTACAAATAATTTGGTCTTATCACTCTGAGAACAGTGTCTCTCCAGAATATGCTGTAAAATTCAGGGAGTTCAGTTAGTTAGAAGAGACTTAGCTGCAAAGTAAAATTACTGACCAGAAAATTGGTTCTGTTTTACCTCAAACAAGGACAAGGTGAAACCACTATCTCATCAAAGTCAAAAGGTGTTTTGCCATTTTTTTCACCATGGTCTAGAATTATCCTAAGATCAAAAGACATAAACATGTGGAAAAGCAAGGAAAAACACACTTAAGTAAGTGTTCTTTCTGAATTTTCTGTGAAATGCAATTTATAGTCTCTTCTTTTATAAATAGCTTCAGGATTAGACCAATCTCTCATTGCTGTAGGGATAGTCATGTGAAACATAATGTGTCACCAGATCTCAAACATTCAACTAAGAATTTGGTTGTGTTTTTCAATGTATTCTTTTTCTTGTCCCAGGTAGGTATTTCAAAACTTTTACAGCTTAAGTCCTCTGATGTTTCAGTGGTATGTTTACGAAATGCAGGGCAGTTTAACCAAATAGCCATTCCTGTTCCAAAAGTTAAAAGCACCCATCTGGCACATAACTTGATGCCAACTGTTAAGCACTGAACTGATAGAAGCTCATGACAAAATGCTAATTGTCTTGATGTTTTGCATGAGAACAGTAGGATGAATATGGAGGCTATTAAAAAATGAGAATGATTGATGCGTGCCTCATCAACAGCATCTCCTACTCTTAACTCCAGTCAATGATTCAAATAATGCCAAGCCAACATTTTCAGGAAACATGTAAGGAAATCGGCAGCTACGTCAGCTTTCCAGCTAGTTTTAAGAGTAGTTCCACAAAACCCAAGTCAAATCATCCTCTTCTTCACAGTCTGTTCTCTGAAATAATATCAGGATGGTGTTAAAAACAATGTACTGAAACTTGCTCCTGCTTTAATAGTGGTAAGTTGAACCAAGTGCAAAGGGAAAAAAATGTATTTGAATCTCCAGAACTGCATCTTATGATATTAATTAAGATTTCTGGGGTCTTTCTGAGAGTTTTAAATTAATCAATTAAATCTATAAACCCGTCTATTGGAGTCAGGGCCCTGATGGCAGCAGCAGCCCCGACCGTCCCTGCCTGTCCCCCCGGGGCTCCCCCACGGCCCAGGACCCCACGGCCGCCCCCGGGGCCGTCAGCCCCCGCCCCAGCGAGGCCGCAGCAGGGCCGGTCTCCAGCCCCCGCAGCCCTGCCCGGCCCATCCGCAGGGACGTGTTCAGGCCCGGCCTCGGCCTGTCCCCATCCCCCGGGAGGTGCCCCATGGCCGGGGCTGCCCCGGCTGCCTGGTCCTGGCTGGGCGAGGGACGGGCCCTGGCTGCCGGGCCCTGCCTGGGCACCCCGCCACGGGGAGCCCTGACACCCCCAGCCCCCATGGAGCCCTGACACTCGAGTAGCACATTCTTCAATCAGTTATTTCTTCTATCTTATTGATTAAGATAATTAGACAGCATATTAAAACTACTAACTTATTATTATAAGCTTCCCTTATTATCCATTCATTCTATTGAGTACTTTCTTTGATCAATCCAGCAACAGGTCGCGTGAAAGAACGTAACAGTACGATCCAGGGAGCATTTAGCAGCGACTCCAGACAGCTGTTTTCAATTGCCACAGTTTTCACAAAACGGAGACACAAAATCTTCCGGTCTCAGTAAAGTGCTTTGAGATTGCCAGGTTAAAACGTCCCTTCATGAGTGTAACATAAGACTAAATATCTAGGGACCTTTAATTATACAGTAGATCCCACAGGCATGCAGAGTCCCTGTCCAAAACAGAACAGAGGTCTAAGTGCAGAAGACATGAAGCACTCTGGAAGGCCCTGAGGATGGTTACAGGCGCAGAAGATTTGTTGCTGCTTTTGCTCCCTCCTCTTGTCCATTCAAAAAAAATAATTATTCTTCATTTGGTATAAGTTATGGTACAATGTTTTTTTCCCACTTCAGTCTCAATGTGACAAAAATGTTGGTACATTATTTTCAAAAATCAACAATTCATACCAAAAAACAATTAGAACTCTCCAGCTGCAGATCAGTGAATAGTCTGCCTGGGTTTTTTTTATCTTACAAATAGGCTGGGCTAGTGCCTAATACAAACATTAAGAACTAGTCTCAAAATCTCATATTCTGGTATGTACTGTTCTAGTCTTTAAATAAGACTACAAAGTCAGCTGGCCAAAGGGCCATCTATCCTAGCAATCCTGTTTTCAATGGTGGCTGTAAACAGCAGATGGGAGAAACATAATATGGCAAGCATATATGATACTTCCCTTTCACTCTTCAAGTCTCTATTTATTTTCAAATGCAGGGATTTCCAAAGCTGGATAAGGACTGTGCGAATTTTCTGCTGGTAAGACAACACGCCACCTGGGTCATGGCACTAATTTCCAGCTTCTGTGCTACAAAAGACAGTTCTTACAACTGATAATATATTAACCCAAAGAAAACTCCTAGCTGCTTTTAAAGGATATTCCCACTTTTGCCTTGCATAGGAAAAATTCACAAATAATAAAAAATTAACTCTCAGAATAAAACCCTAATAATTTGACATGGTACCAAGGAATTCCACTGCAGAGAATAGGAGAAAAAAAATTCTACCCTCATTTTATCAAGAATTTGGTTAGATACTCAGCGGTCTCTGGACAGAAATCCAGCAAAAAATATACTGCTACCAAAGCCATTGCTTACGCCTCCTCAGTGCAGTCAAAGCCCATCTCTATGGACATGTATTCACATGTACTTTTTTCAAAAGGTTCACATCTCTTTGTGATGCCCCAATTTCTCCTTCCGTTTCAGTAACTACAGTTGGTGGTTCTGCTATCATACAACTATGAATGACAAAACAGCATGCTTTTCAAAAATAATAACTTCCATATCAAAATCTATGTTTCTGTCTCTATTCAATTTTAGGCTGACGCAAGGTCAATATTCCAAAACAAAAGAGTCTATTAAGTTTCAATACTATTTCTTACTGTAATACAAGAGATGACATACTATTAAATATGTATTTTCAAAACTCCCAAGTGGAGACCAGAGATGTTACTAAAACTGTCTGGAGCAAGGCTCTGTGGTTCTGCCTATGTCAGTCGCTGAAAACACCAATTTCTACTCAGAGTTTATGAAAGTCATTGAGATTCCATAGTGCCACTGAGTCCTGCCAGCACAAATTGTGCCTTAACATCAAGTTCTGCAATTCATGTGAATAAATGAGTAACTGTTATTTTTCTTAATCAAATAAAGATGACAGGATAAAAACTAGGGATTTTAAGTTGTCAAATATCTACTGAGAAAACTGAAGATAAGAAAAGAAAGCACACAGCATTATAGCAAAATTGCCTAAGTGTTCATTTTTGATTGTATAGTATATGAAAACTTCTCTGCATCATGGAGATTCTAGAGAAATTATTTATATAATGTATATTTAAAGCATGGATTTTTGGATACCTAAATTAAATACAGATAAGATAATTATTATTGTTATTCATAATTGAAGCAGGGAAAAGCTGTTAAGATAATATTCATAGTCCAACGCAGTCTTAAACAAAGAAATTGCTATTCTGCCTCCATAATATCTCTCATCATCACTGGCAGCTGGAAGATCAGCAGGTTTTCATCTATTATCATTAGTTACTGGGCTTGATGATGATTACTGTGCCACTTGAGTGTGGGATCAAATAATTAATACTTGTAACTGAGAATGTGAGCCTTATCACAGCTTCTGCCACTCTCATGGTAATTGCAATGTAAAGATAAAAACGTGTTCTGTATGACTGTATTTAGTCTGAAGTTTGTACTGAAAGTTCTGATGGAGAAGTGTGCCAAGATCCCCAAAACATTAGTGGGACATTACCAAAAGCAGTCAGTTGTTAAAATTAGTCTTTTGAGTAAAATTCTTATTCTTATTATATTATTACTATATTTNTAGTGACAATAGTAATAGTAATAATACTGCATATACATTCATAACCTGTTAAAACCACCCTGTGCGAATCATGCAAACCTGCATAGAGGCAAAGTTTGTCTGGGACTGTATCTTCTCCAACAGATTTTAAAACATTTATTCTTCAGAGTGTGTGTTAACATCTCCAGAACATCAGTGCTATCCTCACCTCACAGTCACCTGCAGAAGGACATATGGAATATTTGCAAAGATCTCACCACTGCTGCTTTGGTCCCGTTGCACTGAGTGGGTGTCCTCCGTGGCCTGCTAAGAGTCTGCCTTGGAAATGTCCAGAGTGAGAAGAGAACTACACTAAATGTCTCAGTGAGAACTACACTAAATGTCTCACTGAGTCTTCAGTGAGAACTACACTAAATGTCTCACAGAAAGTTTGGCAACTGCTCTTCCTTCATATCTTGCCTCTCATATTGTTTCTGTGAATGTTTATGAATGCAATGAATGACGTCAGAAGGAGCCTCAAGTTTCAACTGCTCCCTATGCATACTTTTCTAATAAAGTCGTATGTTATTATTAACATACTAAGACCACAGTGCTATAAAACACGGGAAAAACTCTATTAACGACTTCAAAATAAAATCTGCAGGAGATGTATGAGATGATGACAGTTACTCAAAACCCTCCAAATATAATGGGATGATAGAGGAAATACATTTCTTCTAGGAAAATAACATAATATGCAAGGAAGAAATACATCAACAAATATGGATAGTATGAATACTTTAAAAGAAAACCTATTAAAAAAAACACTGTAATTATTCCTTAGAAGAAGAAAATGATGATTTAAAACACTGAAGAAAAAAATACATGTTCCTGTAGCATTTACAAGGAAAAACCTTTTCCAGTATAGAAATAATTTGAGAAATGTGTGTTTCATGTTATTAACATTAAACCAGGTTTATATTATCATATATTATTATTTTCAGAATATTTTCACCAAACTTCTAGTACTCTATCAATAAGCAGGGATTTCTTTAAATTAAGGAGGGTAAATTTCAGCAAACTTTAAAATATTAATCATTTCAACTTTGATTCTGGTCACAGGCTTAAAAAATGTTTTAATAACTACCATAAAACAATTATTGTTTGGTTTATACAGTGTAATCCATTGCTTAGCAATATTTATCACCTCTACAGCTAACAAATTTATTTCCTACATAGAAAAATTAGTGAACTGTGGCCACTTCAATTTTATAAATTGGAACAGAGCCAGAGTGCCGCAGTTTTGAAAGTTACATTACGGAAAGTGATAATCACTGAATAGTAAAGCTTCTGGTAAGAAAATTCTATTAAAAATACATAATCCACTGGACTATGAAATTTTCATATGGTTATCACATTTATGGGTCCAAATTTTCAGGAAAGAAGAGAGAGGGGGAAAAAAAAGTAATACTTTTACTTGGAAATGACAACTTTCCTGTGACAGAATCATATTATTAAAATATGTATAAATAAAATAAGTAAAATTTTGCCTTGGATTACAAAATGTCTAAGAGGCAAAACTTCAGGGTTTTGGTGTTTTTTTTTCAATTATAAAAATCATCTGGGTAGTGCTATGAAGCTGGATCCTGAAGTTTAAGTGCATTCCTGCAGCTTAAAGGACAAGAGAGAAAATGTTGAATCTTAGAATAGGCAACGGTTTGTCCAAGAGGGAATGCATCAGGGAAATGATAATAATCATTTTGGTGACCATCATAACACGACAACCAACCTACACGTTTTTTAAGATGGAGGTTGAGTTTATACACTACTAGAGGACATATATATTTTTGCAGTTGGATAAACAAATTAAGTTTAACCCTTCAAAAACTTTGAAGGCGATGGAAGAGGACAGAGACTGAACCTGACTCTCTTCAGCTGAGCCAATAGCTGCTAGTAGGGCACTCATTAAAAATATGGAAGACTGATTCTAGCACCACATCAAATTTTACAAAAATGAAAGTGCCTCTAAAATATTGTGCTATTTTTTCATGAAAATATTTGAACGTTATCAGATCTGAAATGGAATCAGATGTCCAAACCTCCATATTTTTTTCAAAACTGAATTTCTGGGTTTTGGCTATTACTACTGATTGTATGACTTCCATTGACAATTTTGACAGAACTGACAGTCTTGAGAAACATTTCTATTGTGTACAATGAGCATTTTCCAAGGGAAAATGACTCCATCAAATAAGATTAATTTGCTTTAACATTATTCTCATGCACTCTACTTTGATTTTAACAAGAAAGCACAAGATACTTGATTCTGTTGTTAGAAGCAGCAGTCATGTCAAAACAAAGATCAATGTATTTAAATTTCTGCACAATTCATTCTAAACTAACAATATTTGTCTTGGCAAAACTGCCTCATAAAGAAAGGCACATTGTAATTTAACTGCCTCAGATCAAATGAAGCTAGTGACAACACCATTCTCATTATGGTATGTTCCCATTTTATCTTAATCTGTTTCTAAATAGTGACGAATTTATTAATCCCATCCAAATATTTCTCACTTCCAAGAGATGACCAGGCCTTAGTGTCAAATGAGAATGACACCAAATTTCCGTACTGAAAGCAAAGCTGTTAAAGTATCATACAATAGCATACGTGCAGGTGCAGATTTGATACAGAATCCCATTTGCCACAGTTATCTTAAACATAATCCTTAGCATTCAAGAGCTGAAAAATTTGGATCATTCTCTAGTAGATTTTTTTTAATTCCTTGGCATGGCAGTATTACAAAATGTTGTGAATTTAAATACATTTGGATAGAGACATTCAGGTCATGTCAGTTTTAATCACCACAGTTTCTAGTTACTATTAAAGTCTCTATCATATCTCATGTATTTTTGTTATTATTGGTATTTCAAGTTAAAAGCAATTTACGCTTGATTATTCTTAGACTCCTCAGGGCATATTTGGAAAAGATAGCATTCTCTATAAATGTTTTATATGCATCATATAAAAATTGAAGTAAAATATCTAATTTCATACCAAGTTGTTGAATACAGGGCACAGGCATTTGACAACAGGGTCTTTACTTCCAAGGTATAAGTTCAAATTCAATGTGGGACACAAAAGATAAAGATATCACCAGGTCCTAAACTGTCCATGACTTGCACTAAATGAGGTTCACAGCTTTTACAGTCAGTGGCGACTATTATGATTCTCAGGTCTGGCTTGAGATTCAGCACAGGCCACAAAGCTTTACAGAGCAATTCCTGCATGAAACCTACCAATTGTATGAAGTAAAGAATTTCTTCTGAAGAGGCATTCTTCTTGGTTTACACTTCATCTAATGAAGAATCTAGTACACTGCAATGTCCCCTTTACTATCAAAACTGTCTCAGTGCCCATTTAGGTTACAGAATGGTACAAAACACATTCAAAAAAAAGACCAAAGCCTTTCAGTGGAGGTGGCAATGTAAAGGAATGTACTTGCCCTGTGCAATAAAACATAAACAGAAAAATACGTAAGAAAAGGGACCTGGAAGTTGCAGAGAACCAGCTTCCTAGGCTTTATACACTTGTTTTACACCTACCTCTTCCCATCAAATCTTATTAAAGAGAATATATTTATCTTGCTTTTTTGTTCACTGTTGTTGATTTTCTTTTCTTGCTACAGACAAACTACTACATTTTTTATTTAAGAAATGTATTTCAAGTTGTATAGTTGAATGACAGACTATTAATCAACAATGGGGAATTGGGATTGTTTAGCCTGGAGGACCTTATCGCTCTCTACAGCTACCTGAAAGCTGGTTGTAGTGAGGCAGGGGTTGGTCTCTTTTCCCAAGTAACAAGCAATAGGACAAGGAGAAAGGGCCTCCAGTTGCACCAGGGGAGGTTTAGATTGGATAGTAGGACAAATTTCTTCACCGAAAGCATTGTCAAGCATTGGAACAGGCTTCCCAGGGAGCTGGTGCAATCGCCATCCCTCGACGTATTTAAAGATGGTTAGATGTGGTGCTGAGGGACATGGTTTAGGGATGGTTTTGGCAGTGTTTGGTTGATGGTTGGATTCGATGATCTTAAAGCTCTCTTCCAACCTAAGTGATTCTGTGATTCTGTAATGCAGAATGTTATCTTTTGACTGCAAAACAGCACAAACTACTTGAAGTGTTTTGTTTTAATTCTGTATAAGTAGTGGCTAATACTTCCGCTATATAAAATGACATTGATATTTCAGTGCATTCCTATTTGGAGTACAGAAAGCTTCAATTTTTTTCATTTGTATATAATTAGGCTCTAAATAATATAATTGCTCTACAAAGGAGGTAGAAGGCAGAGATACAAACATAAACTTTCTCCTGTATCCTTGTCACTTGATTACCATCATTTTACAGTCTAAAGTACAAAGCTTTTCTCAGCCACCTAATGAATGAGGTTCTTGTGTAACTGAATGCAGGAATATGATGGAAGAGCAGTAACTTGTGCACAATTTAAAAATAGTACTGGAAAACAAACACTGTGAGCTTTACAAAATAGGCAATACTAGTGAGCAGTATATTTAGAACATCTTCCCTCTCAGGAGCAAAAAAAAAAAAGCTTTTACTCAGTATATTTGATACACGCCTACATCTGTAAGACTTACTTGTTCATCTTACTGAATAAAGTTGTAAAACTGCTTTTCTAGGTTTTCAATGTTTTTGAAGTGCTTAATTCCAGCACAAGTAGAAGAGAGTAAAAAAGATGCCATCCTTTTTTGTGCATTATGATTTTGATTGATCACTTGCCAGTAAATTAACACTACATAAATGAGTGGATAGCAAAGGAATTGAATACATGGCAGTGAATGCACACTTTGAAAATGGCGTATTTCTTCTCCCCAACATTTTGAATGCTAATATATAGAAAAAAAAATCTCAGCTTAAAGCTCCAGCCTCAGGCTGTGTCTTCAGAGGCAGCAATTACAATCTCCCTGTAAACTGATAAATTTCAAATACAAGTTAGAAGAAGAACAGAGAGAAAGTAGAAGCACAATTTAAAGCTTCAAAGAATTACTTGTCCAATTAACTTACTTTCAACATACTTATTACTTTGGGGAGGAATTTATCTGTTGGATTTGAAATTTTCAAGTATGATTTCCTACCTTTCTACATGATTTCCATTTTTTCTCTCCTACTATGGGATTAAAATAAATCACTTTGGGGTTTTTTCCAATGGATTTTACACTTAACTGTATTGCAAACAAATGTTACCAGCTATCCTCTCTATCCAGCTGGTTGATTTTCTTTGGATTCCTAATACACAGTCTCGCAGACAAAAGACGAACATCCTTACTCACTCCACCCTAACTCTTACTATATGCTGCTGGTGCATCTGAATGAAAACATTTCAGTGTGTGAAAAACATTTTTTTGACATTCCAACAGCAATTTTTTGAAAAATTATATATTCTTAGAGTAGTAATTTATCCCACAGTTTGAATTTAAAAAAAAATTAAAATTGTCTCATCTGATGAGATACGCTTTTTAAGCTCCCAACTCATGTATCAAATCAGTTTTCACAAATGTGAAAAAAATCACCTCTACTGAAAACATGATAGGCTTCAACTAAAAGAATTTTTCAGAAAGTCATGTGTGTCTGTAAAGAGATGCTTATAATAAAAGTGCCTCTCAGCTACAGTGGTATTTTGTACTTAAGCACATCTCCTATTTTGTTTGATTTGCAGCCAATATCCTGACATAAAACCAATCATACTTGTATGTTTTTCTTCTACTAAACTGTTGTTTGTTTGTTTTGATGACTGTAAGTAGTAGTGCACATGACAGGGCTGATAAGGAATCCAAATTTATGCCAGACTGTGTCTACATCCTGTTTACATAACCCCCTCTTAACTCCTATGGAAGCTGACACAACTGCAAGAAAGATACTATATAGTTCATTATATTTTAAAAAAGATTGTCTGACTAGATCAGCTCATCCTGGCAGTACTTCTGAAAAACAGCTTTACGGATAAGGATTTCAAAGTCAAGTTCTCATGAACGTTGTCATTTCAGCAACCTTAATATAGTATCACAACTGCGGCAGTTTGCATGTTTCTGTTCTATCATTTCATTTTCCTGTAGTTGATGACTGGCCACTTGAACAATCACAGCGCATTTAAAATTCATAAATGTGTGTTAACATAATACTAGTGATGAAGTTCTTTTGCATGACATGGAGGGCAGAAGACAGGAGCTGAAAAAGGCTTTGCACTTACAACAGGGACAAGATTTGAATTAGAAGCAACCCAAAAGCAAGATGGGCTGCTAATTTTGAAGCACATTTTTTTTGTGAATTTCCCTTGTCGCCACTTCAGAAACACTCTCTAAATTATGAGAACATACATGATTTTGCAGTCTCACCTTCTATTACTTGTTGATATAAGAAGTTGAACAAGTCTGACGCTTTAACACTAGCGGAAGGGATTACCTCATTGCATTCTGTCTAATCGTAATTTTCTTCTGTTTAACTTCAGAGTTAGCTCTTCATTTCGCTTTGGTATTATTGTTTCTGTTTTTCTTTGTCTTGTTTACCTCTTCTTTTAACTTTGAATTCCCCCAAGGGGTTGATTAGCAATGTGCAATTTAATGGAGAAAATGACTACTTTCTTGCCTTGCAAGATTTAGAAATGGCAATTATAAAAAGTTCCCATTCTAGCTTTTGCTCTGAAGCCAAGTCTTTGAAACAAAACTCATACTGCCTATCTTCAGTAATAGTGTTTTGTGAGCTCTCCAGCAAGCCAGTTCTCATAAAATTCACAGTAAGGCTGATATTTTTTGCTGTGTCCATAGAAAAAATGGCTTTTTCTCCCTGAAAAACTCCGCTTCTTTACAGATTTTAGACTCATTGTTTAAGGTTGTCTGACTGCTGCAGTTTGTTTGCTGCCTGAGCTACTGCATTTGCTGCCAAATCCACTGTTCAGCTATGCTTATTGGTCTCAGTAGCCTTGCTCATTAGGACACATTGCAGAGGATGAGAAACTTTATTCGTTGCATTACCACAATCACATATATCCATCCTTGGGTTCTTAACAGCCACATAGTATCTGCAGATACACTGATATACTGGTATATGTGATATACATTGTTTCTTTTTAGAGCAGTAATGATACGCAGTTTATTAGACGGAAAATATTTTCCTACAATGATGACATTTTTAGCACATCTTAATACATCTGTGTAGCTTTTTGCTCTCTTCTAAGTATCTCTATGCTTTTTATTTCAATTTCCTGATATTTCCACATTTCCTTGTGAAAAGGAAAAGCTTGTTTTCAGTCATGGTTTGAGAGTCAAGTTTTAAAAAACATCAGACCTTGTAACATCTTTCATCTTCTTGAACAGGAACCACGTCTCAGGGAGGAGGAATGGATAGACTCTCCATGGAGGTGTGGAGGGAACTCCGGTGGGACCCAATGGGATACTGTAGGATAGGGATTCTAACATTGCACGTTCACTCTCAAAATCTCTATATGACCTAAATGGACCTAAATTTCAAAACAACTTCTTATTATGTAAAATGCTAATATGAGAACCCTTTCAGTGAAGGATGTCTGGTCAGTGAATGCACTGTTGAGATAAAGAACACCATTTGGCATAGAGAGCAAGCTGTGAGGGATATCAAGCCACTAGATAGTCTCAACAAACTAAAACGGACAAGAGTAACGTCTTACATACACCACACAGCTACCAGACTCAAAAAGCCCCACAGATAGACTATATCACTTCCAAACAAATCCCTGATACTTTTGAGATTGACACTGGTCTAGAGAAGGAAAAGAGTAAATAAAATGGACTAGGGACTAATCTCTGGTTCTCAGGCTGGCAACACAGCAGTTTTTATTCACTTGTCAGAATTATTTTCATCCTCAAAATAGTACAGTAGCATCTAAAGTGCCTATTGGGAACAGATCCTAGCATGTGCTCTTGACTCAAGGCATTCCTGAGAACTGCCTGGGAGATTGCTAGGTTGGAACAGATCAAACCTATGCCAGAGAGCAGGCTAGCAATAAAAACGCATGGATGACTGCTTAGCAGTGCCTGAGCCTTTGCCACTGCCCTGTTTCATTCACTTCTGATCACTGCCTTTCTAACATACAGCATGATCTTTGTATGCCTGCTATGATGCACACACATACCAGATTTGGCAGGACTCAGCTGCAATATCGAAGTCATACTGAAGAGTCTTCAGAAAAGTAGTTCTTGGCATAAGTGTCACCTCTTTTTATAAAAGCACTGGTTGGGGTCCCAGTTTTCATATGTCAAGACAAGTGCTACTTTTCATACGAGACTTTAAGTCATGCAGCCTTATGCAGATCTGGCGCAGTAACTATAAATGTAAAGACACAAGAATTGATGAAGCTGAAGTTGACAGAGAACATCCCAGCTAGAATGTTACCCACGGAATCGTTGAATTTGGATTTGAAGCTGATCTCAGTACACAATCCCACAAAAAAACCCCAAGAAAACAAACCTGAAACAAGCTTTCCTAATCTTCTCATTTATCTTAAAGAGCTTTACCCTGAAAACATTAACTAAGGATGTAGAATTTCCCCAGATAAAAAGACATCTAGCTAATTTAGATAAAGACATCAACTAATTCTAGCTTAAGCATCTAATTTAACTTCATTTAAGAGTAAAGTTCTAACAAGGTTTCTCTGTAGCAGAGGCCCCCAAGAATATGTGCACAGGATCACAGCCCAAAAGATTAAATCACAAATAGCAAATGGCAAATTACAGTCCCTAGCACTTAATGCCTAGGAAAGAGACTAAAAGAACATACATCCAACAACACCATACAGAGTCACAACACAAAGGACATACAGGAAGTATCCCCAACAGGAACAAGAAGAAAGCAAGCACTGACAGAGAAGAATTGTTTCATTATTGTCTCCCTGATTAAGGATGCTGCAGCTTCAATCACAGCAAGGTCTATTTCTCCTTTCCACCTTTGATGGAGGAATATCATTGCTTTTCATTTGCTGACCACCAAATTTGTTACTGTGGACTCAGTAATGATATATATAAATATTGACACTATATAACTGAGCTAAGTAACCAAGATTTTAAGAAGCAGTTTTTGTGTGCGTACATGTGTGTGCTCATGTGTGCTTCTATTTTCTGCTCCATCCTTCCCATACTATAAGGGGATTGACGCTGCAGCACAGAGTCAGAGTAAACTCAGATGTGACATCTAGATATTGTTCTAGTGAAGAGCAAGAAAATCACCAAGACAGTTTTCTAAGATGGACAAGTTAAGTCCCCTTTTGGAAACATCCACCATTCTCCATTGATTAGAAACAGAACTTAGACAATTAGCTCAGGTTAGACACCTAATATTTAGATGGTTACAATTTGAAAAAATGTACTATGCTCCTACCACAGCCTTAATTCACTGATACAGCAGCTTCCCAAACCAGAAACTACTTCCACCCACAAGTTTCAAAGCTAGACATACAAAGCTCCATAAAGGACAGAAAAGTCCATAAAGGAATGCCAACTTAGAGAAACATTCCTAAACAAATGCATTAAAAACCATGCTGATAAACAAAACAGAACGACGTTGAGGTAATATCTAATACTTAATGTAGATACTATAAAAGAAACCCAAGAACATTTCTATATCCCCACCTCATTTTATTGTGCATTGAAAAGAAAGGGACTTGACTCTAGGTTTTTTTAGTCCTTTTTGCTTTAAGGAAGGATGGATAAAGACACTTAGGATGATTGTGACCTAATATTAATAATGTCCTAATAAGAGGACATTAGGTCACAGAGGGAGATTGATAAGAGATTCTCACCTTGCTTTCAGATTTGAAGCTGAGTGTCCCATCAGTCCCAGGAGCTGGCAAAAAATTCCTACTATCTAGTTTCTTCTCCAAGTGCTGCCTGAAAGGTGCTTTGGCCTGGATTTCTCTTTCCTCAGAATTATGGCATTCGTTATCTTAGAACTTTTAGATAGAACCTTACTGTTTTATCTCAGATCTAACATGACAAGACCCTAAAACAACAGTGGGAATCCAGGCAATAGAAGAAAATCAGATCTGTGGGAACTGAGAAACTAAATACAGTGGATCCAATATTTCACTACAGATTGGTGGAACTGCTGTCCTACATGTTTTCTAGGCTTCATAATTGATACTGTGCATATTATCACTAGTGGCAAAGTTGCAGTGGTGAATTTTCCCTATTTAAAGCAATGCCATGGTATCTAAAACACAGCCACATCTCTTCATTTATAAAGGTATTTCTACTCTGCTCATCTCATCTCAGTTGCATCATTTATATAACAGACCCGTTAAAATTTATGAACCTTCTATTCAATAAATAGTGGAAGTTGTATGAAATTGTTTCAGTCTGAAACTGAAAAGAAATTCAATACTGTAAACTCATTCAACTGAAAACCTAAATTTCAAATCATATGGCAAAATTTATTACAACGAGATCTGCAGCATTTCTTCTATTTATTTTTACCACTTCTATGCAAGTATCCTCTTCAATCAACGGAATAATTTGACTCTGACCTCTTTCAGTAATAAAATGTTTTTTACTTTTAGGAAACTTCCCTGCCATACTCAGTAACTGTATTCTAACTTCTACCACATCTGCCCTTTGGAAATTTCTGTAGTGTCTCTAATATGCTTGGATTCCCTGTGAATAAGGTATTGCTTATGGTTCTCTAATTTTTAGAATCATAGAATTGTCTAGGTTGGAAGGGACCTTTAAGATCATTAAGTCCAACCATTAAAGTAACACTGCCAAAACCACCCCTAAACCATGTCCCTCACCACCGCATCTACCCGTCTTTTAAACACCTCCAGGGATGGCGATTCCACCACCTCCCTGAGCAGCCTGTTCCAATGCTTGACAACCCTTTCTATGAAGAAGTTTTTCCTAATATTCAATCTAAACTTCCCCTGGTGCAACTTGAGGCCGTTTCCTCTTGTCCTATCGCTTGTTACTTGGGAGAAGAGACTGACCCCCACCTCGCTGCAACCTCCTTTCAGGTAGTTGTAGAGAGTGATAACGTCTCCCCTCAGCCTCCTTTGCTCCAGGCTAAAAACCCCAGTTCCCTCAGCCACTCCTCATAAGTCTTGGGCTCTAGGCCTCTCACCAGCTTCATTGCCTTTCTCTGGACATGCTCCAGCACCTCAATGTCCATTATGTCCATAATGTCTTCAATGTCCTCCGGTAGTGAGGGGCCCAAAAATGAATACAGTATTCCAGGTGGGCCCTCACCAGTGCTGAGTACATGGGGATGATCACTTCCCTAGTGCTGCTGGCCACACTATTCCTCATACAAGCCAGGATGCTGTTGGCCTTCTTGGCCACCTGGGCACACTGCTGGCCCATATTCAGCTGACTGTCAACCAACACCCCCAGGCCCTTTTCTGTCTGGTGTGGATGGAAGTGTGGCTTTCCAGCCACTCTTCCCCAAGCCTGTAGCACCCTGGGGTTGTTGTGACCCAAGTGCAGGACCTGGCACTTGGCCTTGTTGAACCTCATAGCATTGGCTTCGGCCCATCAATCCAGCCTGTCCAGATCCCTCTGTAGAGCCATCCTACCCTCAAGCAGATCAACACTCCCACCCACCTTAGGGAGTCTGCAAACTTACCAACGGTGCATTCGATCCCCTTGTCCAGGTCATTGATAAAGATATTAAACAGAACTGGCCCCAATACGAAGCCCTGGGGAACACGACTTGTGACTGTCTGCCAACTGGATTTAAATCCATTCACCACCACTCTTTGGGCCGAGCTATCTAGCCAGTTTTACCCAGCAAAGCGTACACCCATCCAAGCAATGAACAGCCTGTTTCTCCAGGAAAATGCTGTGGGAAACGCTGTCAAAGGATTTACTGAAGTCCCGTTAAATAACATGCACAGCCTCATCCACTAAGTGGGTCGCCTTGCCATAGAAGGAGATCAGGTTAGTCAAGTGGGATGTGCCTTTCACAAACCCATGCTGACTGAGCCTGATCACCTGGTTGTGCTGCAGGTGTCACATAATGGCACTCAGGATGATCTGCTCTGTAACCTTCCCAGGCACCAAAGTCAGACTGACAGGCCTGTAGTTCCCCGGATCCTCCTTCTGGCCCTTCTTGTGGACGGACAATACATTTGCTAACTTTCAGTCAACTGGGACCTCCCTGGTTAGCCAAGACTGCTGACAAATGATGGAAAGCAGCTTGGTAAGCACTTCTGCTCCCTCAGTACCATTGGGTGGATCCCATCCCACCCCACAGACTTTTAAAACAAGACAGTGAGAATCAACAAGTGCTACTGGGAAGGCTAGCACTGTTTTAACATGAGTTTGTCATGAAAAGACAATAATGCATATGCTGGAAAAACTGGCAAAATTTTTAGACATAAGGAGTGTACAGTTTTGCATCCTTTAGGGACATGTTTCCCATGCACAGATCTTCATTTCTTGTCCGCTTACTTTTCTTATTCTTTCCAACATAATCACTCAGCTATAAGAATGTTAAATATTCAATACAGGAAAGTATTCAGTAACTATTCAAACATTTATCACCACTCAAAGTTTTAAGCAAAAGCTCACAGGTGTTAACCTACACAGAAGTTACTATTATCTTGTTAATACTTGTGAGTAACAAAATACTAAAATAAAATAAAAATGAAATAATCTGTCTTCTTGTTTCATTCTTGAAATGTAAACTTCTGTGTGGATTCTCCAGCATGATAACTATAATCTGGCGCAGACTGAACAGGCAGTTCATAAGGATTTTGTGACACTGCTTCTGCCCACACCTCACATCTGATGTATTTTAAAGGCATCATCTTTTTGAGCTTACATTTTTAGTAATGTTTTTGGGCTATTTGTTCCCACAGTTTTACAAACTACCTTTAAGAAAATTGCTATCCATCCACAGGTACTATTCTATGGTCTAGGCACGCACACTGAGTTGAACTAGATCTGAAAATGTGCCAGGATATATTTTCAGTGCTGGTACTCATTCCTTATGTTGCCAAATTTTCTTTATTAATTGATTTCTTATCACAGAATAGTGGTAGAATATTGCTGAATATGTTACCTGGAAACGACAGAAATAGGTTCTTCGAGGAATGATGGCATTTAGGAGAGGTTGACTTCCCAGCATATAAAACAAAATTATTAGAAGCAGTATTAATGCAGATATTTCTTCAAATAAAAGCTAAGAGATTTCTTCTCCAAACACACATAGCTTCAGTAAAAAACAGATGCTATTTCATTTTGCCTTTGATAAGGAGTGACGATATTTTGGAAGAGGGTACATTTAACATAGGCTGGCATTACACAGTCCTGAGTTCATTCTTTCTTAATTAAATAGACTAACTAAAAAACAATTCTAAGCTGTTGGGAGCTTAAACTCTGCAACTTAGCATCTCCTTTTCATCTTATAAAATAAATATATTTAGCTCACATATGGGATTCTTAGAAATTCTTCTTTTAGTTGAAAGTTATTGTTCTCACTAACTTTTCTCTGAACTTTCACTTTTCAATGAAAGCAGACAATAGACAATATTGAATGCTTTTACTGTCAAGTGTGTACATACATCCCAGCATTGTCTGGTGGAGGAAAAAGGTAGAAATAAAAGCCTATTCTTATACTATTTTTTTAAAAAACCCTTCTTATATTAGCCAGTGGTGAATCAATCTTTCCTTAGATACCGAAAAATTCTAGGTTGGTAAAGCAGTGTGGAGCAAAAGAACTATACAGCAAACTTCTTGACCAATTGCAGTAGGTCTGTCGGGTGTGTAGCAATCTTATGTATGCAACAGGAGGGGTGTGGGGACACAGAGCGGGTACTCCTCTGTACAAAAAGTGTAAGAAATAGGTCAAGGTATGTTGGATGAGAAATCTGGCTTCAATAGGAGTGTTGTAAACATCACAGAAACAGCATGTGGAAGGAGTACCGTTAAGTGCAAAGCCTACCATAGATAAAGTTTCTAAGTCATAAGAAAGCCTGTCTCTATATAGAAGCCATTTAATAAGCCCTACAAGCCCTACATAAGACAGTTTCTTCTTACTTTTATGACTCATACTGCCGGAGCATAAAATATTAAAAACAATAATTTTACAACCAGAAATCTAACTGCTTAACAAGTTACTGAATGTGAAAAAAACCTAAGAAAAAGGAATGAAATGATGAAATCTGAAAGACTATGGCATCAATAATGAGACTCATAGCTGTATTTCAATAGCTTGCGAAGCCAAGCACTTAATCAGTAAGAACGAAAGCAGATTTTTAAGACTACAGCATGCAAAACAATGATTTGTTTGTACCAATTACATTGCTTCTATTTCTCAGGATCACTCTTCTTTCTTCCCATTTTTTCAACAATAAGAGAGAAAAAATGGAAAGCAAAGTATTACGACCAATGTAATGCCTTTGTCAGACTTCATAAAGTAAAAATAAAACCATTTATTGTAATTATTAAGGCTGCTAGGAATAACTGCAATAGTGAAAGCCATCAAGAGTCATTCCATATTTACCCCTTTTCCTTTGGCTTAGAATGAGCACACTGTCATCTTACTGCTGCAAATCAGATTGTTGCAATCATCCTTGATTTCATACAACCAGGGTACCCTTGTCTTTGCCATCATTACCCCAAAAGATTGCTGCTTGCACTAAATTCTATTACATCTTTTTCTGCTTAAAGATGTTAATTTTATCAAATGACAGTAAATCTAATTCAAAAGACATTGAGCTGGCATCACAATGCTCTGATTAGAAATTGCCTATTATAGAACTAAGAAGACATTAAGGATTATAGTTGTTTGGTTACTTACTCTGAAAGTAGTCTTAATCCTCTATTCAAAACTGAATCTACTACTTACAAATGAAGAAAAGAAACTTGCCATTCAAGGAAAGTTATAAAACTGAATAGGACTTTCATGCTCAATTATAAAAAGACATTTTCTTTTGTATATTATCTAGCTAAAAGATGGATCTTCAATCACTCTTGTAAATTTGGGGGACATACTCTCAAGGTCATTGTCTATACTAATAGCAATTACATAAGCAGTATCAAATCGACAAAGAATAACTGGATATACAGAGTTATGTAAGCTGAAGGAAAAAAGAAACATACAAGAAACAAATCTCAGAAACACAGAAAAATTTGTTAGTTTAACTAGAAAAAAGTAAGTCTTTTATTAGTATGAAAACACTTTTGGTTAATTTTCTGGTTAGATTGCAACTTCATCAGGAAGCCAAATGCAAGAATTTCTAGATCACTTTCTGGGTGAAGAATCAAATAGTGCAGGGTACTCTTTGTTATAATAATTCTGAATTATTTCACAGTTTTCCTTCTATTTAGTTATTAAGGTGCATTATATTATATGTTTTCCATTTCCTTACATTTTCATTATTTGTTTTTTCTATGAAGCGGTAGAACATTGAGATATTTTCTGTTCATAGCATGAATTCATACCACAGAAGTCCACTAAATTTTTTCAAAGCGATGAACAAGTACAATGGACTAGTAAGGAACATGCTGTACCGAAAGGAATGCAAATATAGAAAAAAGGCAATATATTATCTGTAAACTACTGAAAAAGTAATCTTTTTTAAATGCCAAAGGAATCATCATAGTAATTGTCAAAGATATTTGCCAACTGGAACTTTAAATCAATGTCTTAAACATTATGTATAAAGAATTGTATATCAGATATCACTATCCTCCCTTAATTCAATGACAAAACTACTAACTTTCCTTAGTTCTCCATGTTCATCTGAAATTCCAGAAGTGTATTTCAGAGTTATTCTTAAAGATCTGTTTATGCTTTGTGTTCTTTTAGATTCCTTTATTTTTGTGCAAGTCTATAGAAAATGCAGTTTGTCTGTCAATTTTGAAATACCTGCTGTTTCTTAATATGTTTTGAAATTTTAAAACAGGTGTTGTTTTCACAGTCTATTCTTACATACAAATGGAAAAGAAATTTTGAGTCAACATTTTTATCACTGAAGTATTTTCTGAAGTTTTTAAGGAGCAATTCCTAAAATAAAATCTGCTAAAAGAACAAAATCATGTTGTGAGCAATAGCTAAGCTTTCCTAAAGTGCTCAGTGTCTAACTCAGTACTTGACCATCGCGTAATGCCACCTCATGTTCTGCAGTACTGTTCAGTAGTGAAGTACCTGGACACTGTTGTCATTTAACATCTCATCAAACTTCCCAGAATGAGATGAATGAAAACATTCTGATTTTGCCTGATCCTGCAGTATAGCATATAAACCTAGTTGGTGAAAAGCCACTTCATTGCTACGCCACCACATGCTTCCCAGCAGGAGAGGCTGGAGAAATGAACTTGCAGTTGAAAAGATTCAAGCCTTCTGTTTAACTTAAGGTTTCGCTCTCTGAAAAAGGGTAGTGTTTTTGGAACTGATGCTTTGAAGGCTTTATGTGTGACATCCTTTTTCTGATGATTAATAAATGGAACGTAAAACAAAAAAGTGATACCTTTACTCTTTAGCTAACTTTGCTGTTTGCTGTCAGCACATAAGAGCTGTCATGATATTTGCAACTCATCAACGTCTCGGGAGAAGTGGTGTGGGTGATATACAGTCCTTTTGTATGGACTTTCTATGTAAAATGCTAAAACTCAGACATTGTTCCATACAGAAAAAAGATGTTTCCAGCCATCTCAACTTCAAGTATACTAAGAAAAAAGGTATTATGAAATTTATGTGCAAATGAATAATACAAGCACTTTAGGATCCCTTCTGTTATTCATTTAGATAGGTAACTAATTGAATTTCATGCTGCCACAGATTTTCAGAAGGTCACAGATTGAAAAATTCAAACCTATGAATAACAGTAGAAGTTGTCAGGTTTGAAGCTGGAGATTTTGGCAGCCAGGATGGGTGCAGCTGGAGCTATGTCTACCTAACAAGTTGTGATAAATAGCTTAGACACTTAAGAGATCAAGGCTTTAAGGAGGAAGTGGCTCTTTTTCTTTCCACCATGAACTTGGGAAAGGGTGGGATGGGAGCCAGCTCTCCTACTGTGTTCTTCTGAAAAGTCTACCCAATCACATTTTTGCCTAACCAGTTCAGTTGAATTTAAATTATCATTGTTCATAGCTCAGCAATGCTTGAAGCTTTCAGCTGAAATTGGGGCTACTTTTTACTAGACTCTGCTCAGAGGAAAAAAAGTGACACAATGAGCCTGCAATAGATAAGACTGATAAGAAAATACAAGGCACAGAGAAATATCACCAAAAGGCAAATGGCAGAGTGAATTTCCAGCTCTCCTAGATAACATTACTATTCTTATGCCCATGCTACTTCACCTATTTTAAAAGGATAATGTTGACATTTCAGAGATAACAATTTGGATTCATAGTTCATATGACTACATAGAAATGAGGAATTTTCCCTCTCTCTTTCTCAGAAATAATATTTCAAGCTGCATGATCAGAAGGCCAGCAGTACACGACCATAGCTCCTACTTACATTCTTCCCACAGTTTGGAAAGTTATCTTCGGAACAGTAGGAAATTTTGAAATGAATGCTTAGAGCCTGCTGCACCCTGCTATGAGGGGTGATCAATACGGCAGATCTGCAGCTTTGCAGCTGCATACTGTGTGGTCAGAGAGATGCATATATCTTTTTAAAATAAAGAATGAAATCAATGCCTCTAGTGAACGAGGCTGAAAATAATCCTACAGAATGTCAAATACACGGTGGTCTGCCAAGCAAAACAGAGTGGAAAAAGAGATGCAGCATTATTGAATTAGTTATTGTATCCACAGACACATTCAACAAAGGGCTCGAGTGACCAGAACAAAATGGTCAGTACAAAAACAAATTGGAAGGGAAGTCACTCCTAGTAATAATGTTTTTAGCAGTTGTGAACAGAAAGAGGAAGATAAAAGCATTCTCTTTCACTTTTGTATATAGTTTTTGAGTTTATCATTGCAACAGTATTAATTTCTCCAGGTTTTTGACAATTTTCTTTAGAATGACTACCATAACCTGTTCCAAAACTAGATATTTTGAGGTGTTATGAGAAAGTTTCCTGAAAAAATTACCAACAGCTGTATTTATATATCAAAAGCAAAAGGAAAAGGATTACATAAAACTGTAGCTTTCCCTATAAAACTACAGCAAGACTCCCAGGATCATAATAAAATACTGTTTTATAACACTCCAGTTGTAACTAACTTTTTCATAATCCCAGGTTAGTACATGATACTAACATTCATTTGGAGAAAGGAGGATGTAATTCATTTTCTCCCTATAATTATCTGACATTTTGTAAATCAACAAACTTCAAATGTCAACATCCATTTAGATCAGTGAGAAAGCTGTGATGCCATGAAAATTAAAAGGGATCTCAGGAGGCACTAGAGTAAAACACACTGCAGGAAAAAAATGAAACCATGAAAATCTAAAACATATTTTTTAACTGTCTAACTTTTTTTTTTTTTTAACCTTTCCTTATGAAAAATAATCAAAGGTAACTGCCAAAGTATAAAATAAGCCTGATAGGACAGATATCCTGATTCTAATCATTAACAGTACTTTCTTCCTTCCTCTTTGCACTTATAAGCAATTGCACTGATTTTTTAAAAAACTTTTTCTCATGAATGTAAGTTGGTCTTCATGAGAAAGTAGATAAATACTGACTTTTAGAATGAAATAGTTTGACAGCTTTGAGCTTTAGCGAAAATTAGAAAGGGAAAAGAAAGTCCAACATTCTAAAAGAGCCTTTCATCATAACTGAAATATTTTCATCAGAAACTCTGGCATCTCATCCAGTACCTTTGAAGTTGGCTGTTAAACAAGACAATCCATCTTATTAGCTGGGTAGGAATGCCCTTCAAAAAGTGGTGAAACTATTGCTTGTAAACATCAGTCAATTTGAAACGCCTGCATTTTTACTATATATGTTGGCTTTGTACTTACATCATCTAAGATGAAAAAAGTATGCTTAACTTGTTTAGAGACATTAAAGAACATTCTTTCTTTAATTCCAGAGCTACCCTTTTTAGCCAGCTGTGATGAAGTGATGATGTACATTGATTGAGTATTTGTGGAGCAATCAGTCAAAAGTCTCCTATTAACTTTTGGACCAAATGTATATAGATTAAAGCTATTATACCAAAATCTACTATTTTCGTCTGTTGTTCATGTCTCTGTGAGTAGTTTAGGTTAAATATCAAAGTGACACTTTCAAGGCAAACAGAATGTAAGCACATAAAAAGGAGTTAAAATGAGAACCAATGTAAAATTAGGGTTCAAGTACCATTTTTATACAGAAAAGAAGCGAATACCAAGTGAATTTATGAAATCACATCCAGAGCTATATTACAGTGTTCTATGAAAACACTGAAGGCTTATGAAAAAAATTCAAAATAAAACATGAAATGTTCCAGAGAAGATTATTAAAAATAACAATGTTCTTAAAAAATAGCTTTTGTACATAATTATTTAATAAAACACGTATCTGTCATGTTATGTCTTAAACAGGGATATGTAATTCTATGGGACTGCATTCAATGAGGCTATCTGTACTAGGCAATGCCACTCTTGTTTTTCACATGCAATCCTTTAAGTTTGTTCAAAAAAATTTGTATATTATTTCAATTATTGTATCTCAATTTTTAAACTACATTGAAAATTTGTTTCCTCTTGCAGTATTTGAATAAATTTCTTACAAGAATATTGTGATGCCACCACTGAATGAATTTTAATTAAGTACCTACAAAATTATTTATACAGTTTATTAATGAGAGACTCAAACACTGTTGAATTTACCACAATTCCAGACAAATGTGGCCTTTCAGTAACTGGGATTCAGTTGGAAAGTTATTTAAACATTAATGGTAGCTCAAAGTGTTTCTTTTCCTTTTCTATTTTGTTTTTATGGAGCACTGACTAAGCCAAAAAGCAGGGGAAAAGAATTGCTCGCTCAGATAAAGAAAACACGCAAGAAGGATTTTTTCATTTACAACCAAATTAACTTTTTTACAATATTTCAGCAGAGTCAATAGTAAAGGCAATGAGAAATCTGATCTTGCACATCCTTATCCACCTGAAAGTCCACTTAGAATGAATATTTACAGTGTCAAGTGCTTTGAAAGACAGAAAATAATTTTTTGCATACATCCTCTGAAAACAATATTGAATTGAATGTGGTTTTGGTCATAGAAGGATGCAATAGAAGTCAGTAGACAAAGACCACTTTGTTCACCTTCAAAATATATGCATAGAGTTGTGAAGTTGTCTACAGCAGTTTTTCCTGTTAGTGTGGCAGGTGATTTGCTGTCCAAAGATATTCCAGACTGGTTTTGACCAGGGAATTGATGTCAAAATCAATTTGATAAGCAAAGTTTCTCTTTCTTCCACCATTAAGTAATAGCTAATGAACAGATAGGTAGGGATCACAAACAGAATACATAGAGCAATTTGCCAAAAAGTTGAGATACCATCCTTGAGGATCAACAGATCCAGTGCTGATTGCCTGTACATTAAAACAGGAAATGAAACAAAAAGAAATACACTTAAAATCAAAGAATCCTTTCCTTCTAAATCTCCAATGTACATAAATTAAACACAAAGCAAGAAAAACACCAGCTGTTCAAATACATTACAGGTCAACACAAATGAATCAAGTAAGTCCAGCTGGCTGCAGACACTGAGTCTCAACAGGGTATTTTTTTTTTGTCAGATGGTAAAATTATTAGTCCTCATTGTTCCTGTTTTGAGTATTTTGTGGTTCTGGAGACATTGTTACCACCGTGCAGCATGGTGGTGGATCTGACATCACCATTTCCAGCAGTCCTCTCTTTTACCATTCTAATACCTCACTAATGGCGATGTGAAGACACTATTTAAATGAAGTAAACTCACTTGAAGGAAAGTAAGATCCCTGAGCTAATTTGTTGCAGTCTTGAAGGTGACTAGAGGGTTTTTCTCTGAGCACGTCTCCTTTGTTGACAAAGTCTTCAACTCTAAAAACCAGTTTGGATCAGTAATATAATCTAGCGCCGTAATAGCAGCTAGTGAACGTATGTTTCACTTAGGCATGTTTGTAGGTTGGTCTGTCTGAACGCCTGCTTCTTTTTGAAACAGGTAAGTAACACAGTGTTGATGGTCAGCCACAGATTCAAACCCTGGCAAAAATCTTTTTAATCCTCAGTATTATAATAAACGAAACAGAAACTAATTTTCAGACAGGGAGTGGATGGTAAAAAGTCCTATTTTCCTTTATTCTAGGAGTTTATGGCAGTAATGCTGACACTCTACGAGATTCCTTAATTGCTCATTTTTATTTCCTTTTTCAAACTCCTACAGCTTTAATGAGCTTTCTCTTCTATTGCAGAACAACTTACAAGCAGGGTAAAAAAACAGGCGTAAGGAAATTTTCTTCATAATTCCCAGCTAAGGAACGAGCTCGGAAGGGAAGGAGGAATGTCTAGGTAGCTCCAGGTATCAGAAAAGGCAGATTATGCTGACAGTGACCAACAGATGTAATTGCCATCCTGCCTGTTTGGCAGTTTGTATGAAATGCATTTGGGAGGAGCTGGGAAAAAAGCAGGGTCTTCAGTCTAGTTCTCATAGGAAGTGTTCATGGTGCTTCAGGCAAATCTATTGGCAAGCCCAGCGGTGAGGTCACGCTGGTTTCCTGCTTCTAGGAGCAGTCCTTCCACACAAAGAGCAAACACGCAGAGGCAGCATAAAGGGCACAAGGACAACCTCAGAAATCTGACTCTTCTAACGTAAAGAACAGTCTGTTTTGAAGGCTGACCAGAGTAGCTTTTTTTCTTTTTTAAACTAAGTCCTTAGAATAAAATTTCTAAAAAGTTACAAGTGCATGTTGTAAAATAAATTTAAAAAAAAAAACCAAACAGATCAAAGCTTTGCAAGACTGCTTGCAGCAAAATAAGTCCAAACTGTCCCTTAACACTATCAATGTGATCACTTAACACTATCACTAACGGCCCTCAAGCAGCTAATAGTCTCTGGGGCAATTTATGTAAAAAGTACCAACAGGAAACTGCAACATGAGTTTGCTTTTCACTTATGAAATAAGAAACCAGAAAACAGCATAATTCATGTTCTTTATCCTTATTAATTTCAGAAAGTAATGTAACAAAGCCAAATCCACACCTTTATTGGCTTACAGTCTTAAGTACTATGGGAGAACGTAAATCCCAGCAAAGCCTGGTAACTCCAGTGGCCTCTTAGAAAACAGAAAGAGCAGCAGTCCACTTGTTAGACAAACAGCTGGTTCTGAAACATTCAAAGCAATTAACTTTCCTCTCAGCTTTTAGGCTGAAGTCTGACCAAGAGACAACAGGCGCTGGAGGTTAGTTCCAGTGCTTCTGTAATTAACACAAGCTCCTAAGTTACCAGCTATGTGTTATTAGGTCAGCTTTGCCAAACTGGGGACCAGCTGGCAAAGGAATTGCAAACTTCAAAGAAACCTCTCAAATATCTGATCGCATAATAAAAAAATACTCACTCAGTACCTTATCTTGGGAGCTCACATTGGTTAGAGGGTGACCTTTACAGGATTACCTTAACATGGAGGGAAATCAGCCCCTCTCTGAAGTGTTCTCAAATATGTAATAGAAAATGGCTGCATGACTGACGTTTATGTTGGAAAAAAGGAAGGAAAATAAAAAGACTTAAATGTCTCCCAACATAATTGGGATTTAAAAGCTGATTTAAAGCTATTTGACTTTCAGAGGAACAATGATAGCCGATTGCCAGTTTACAGTATGCAACACAACACTCTCACTCCATCAGCAAGGACAGGGCAAAATGCAGCTTCCAGCTCCTTAATATTTTTTTTATTTTTTTTTTCATTAATTTGTGCATTTTACCAATATGAACAGGCAGATTCTTTCAAATAATTCCTTTGTTCCCCCCTCTCTCAAACATCCTGTTCTGTCTGGCAACAAAAAATTTAGTGAAAATGACAAAGATTTAAAAGATACACTTAAAAGCAGTTAACTGTTGTTATCCTCTATCAAGCACAGGTCGGGAGTGCAGAGTAGATCTGTCAGACAGTTTTTCTGTCTTTTTACAGGACTAAAACATTTCTTATACTGAAAACATTTAGCTATCAGACATTTAGGTATTATTATGCTAGAGAATTAAGAAAAAAAAACCACCTTCTATTTAAGGATATTAAAGATGTATTATCTTTTTCCCAGTGTCAACTTCTGTTCCTGTTACTCCAAAGCCCAATTTCTCCTCTCACTGCTGATATATTACTTTTCGCTGTTCCATCACCATAGCCTGGAATACTGTATTCACTTTAGATTGCTACACAGTCCATCTACAGACCAGATATCTGTGATGCTCTAAAATCAAAATACCTTATAGAAAAAAAAGGCATGAATTATGTGTTGCCAGATAATTATTTATTTTCTACAGTCTTTTAATTAAAGCAAGTAGCCAGACCAGTTGTTTCCAGTTCCCCCTAGATACTGAGTACAGAACTAAAAAGAAACATTAAAACATGCATCAATTACCTCCTGAACAACAAAATTAGACTTCAGTTTGCATTATATGTTATTTGAAAACAGTCTCACAGTTTCTACAACTAACACAGTGCTACCATTAATCACAGTTCTTATTATGTTATAGAAGATGACCATTATTGGTTTTCAAACATTTAGATACACAGATTATGTAAGCTGTATTTACATTAGCATTTTGGTTCAGAGTGCTAAAGTAGTTTCAAAAAGAATCACCCCACTTCTTTCTTCAGCACAAGGGTTAGATTTCCAGAGCAGTTTTGGTGCATATTAACTAGATTGCTTGTGAAGAAAACTGAATCAGGTGTGCACAAAATGCATGTTAACCCCTAAGGGGGAGCGTTCCCTTGGACAGCTTTGAATTATGTATGTGGTATAGACCACCTGAGTCCATGGGCTAGACTAAATCTAGACGAAGGTAAAATCCCCTAAGCACATACACTAAAGATGTTGGTGCCCTAATACAAAATGCTTGACCTACTGATCCCCTTCTGTCTCACTCAATTATTTTGCAGGATCACAGAATGTTAAGGGTTGGAAGGGACCTCTGGAGATCATCTGGTCCAACCCCCCTGCCAGAGCAGGTTCACCTACAGCAGGTTGCACAGAATGGCATCCAGACAGGTTTTGAATGTCTCCAGAGTCGGAGACTCCACCACCTCTCTGGGCAGCCTGTTCCAGTGCTCTGCCACCCTCAGAGTCAAGAAGTTCCTCCTCACGTTCAGATGGAACTTCCTATATTCGAGTTTGTACCCATTGCCTCTTGTCCTGTCACTGGGCACCACTGAAAAAAGACTGGCCCCTATATTTGTTAATATAGACAACAGTGATGGAAGACTACAGAAATCACACAAGCATATTGCTGAACCTGGACTGAAATCAAACCTCACACAAACAATTCTGAACTAAGAATGTTCTGAACATTGTTAGTCAAGCCATGGTAGCACTTAAACAATATCGTAACATTCCCATTCCCCTCCTTGGAATTGTTTCACTTGTGTAGTTAGCATAAAAATCCCTATGTGGTATTTTGCATTTTCAGCTATGTTAAATTTAGGTAGCATTTCAGAATATACAGCAGATGCCTATAAAATATTCTTGTATTACTTCTACTAGTATCAAGGGTGACATTTATTTACTGCATTTCATCACTGTTCAAAATAACTAGATGTATCAGGTCTATTTATTTTTGACCGATAAGATATAAACAAAGCTCCTGGGATGTTGTGGCACTTCAGGGCCAATTTGCGGCAAGGATCAGAAAATTTTGCAATTTGCCTATGACAGTGAGAGCTTGAAGACGTGGCGACAGCACAGGGACACATGGGGAAGCTGAGCAAAAACATCGTACCCTCTTCAATCTTTATTGCTTGTATAGTGAAAATCTTACGTCCCCTTCTGCTAACAAGGCTCTTCCTTTGAGACTCCAATCATAGCTCCTCGCAGCTGAAAAACCACCAGACAGTAAGAAGGACCTTGAAAGGACAGACTGAGAGGCTAACATCAGGCTCTGTGCTTAGGGTTGGCCCCACTGCGGTGCAGCGTACCAGTGCACCAGGCTGCTGGGATGGGGCTATGAGCAGTGGGGCCACCCCCCCTTGCTGGGTAGCTGCCCTTCAATGGCACCTGAGGGGCGTCAGCCATCCCTGTGCCTGGCCATGCATCTCCTGGAACCCAGCTCGAGGTCCTGGCTCCACCTCGACCTGCCCCTCCACCGGGACTTGCCCAGTGGGGCTGGCCCTGACTCCAGCCGCCGGGCTGGCCACGTCTCCGCGCGTGGTGCGTGGCACGGCACAGCAGAGGGGCAGCTGCCTCACTGCGCCCGACAGTGATTCACTGACATATTAGCTATCGTGTGTTAACTACCTAATAAAAACACACAGTGCAAAAGATACTGACATACTTAGAGAGTGAATTAATCAAACCTCACATAGTAAAGGCTAAACTGTTCCTATGAGAGGTATAAATCTCATCGCATGAAGTCTCAGGCTAAAGTCTCCTGAGATTAAAAAACCTGAAATTTGTAAATTGATTAAGATTTACAGTGTTTTCAAAGAACCGAAAAGGTGGAAGGCAGTTCCAGCAGAGTGTAGAAGCCAGAGACAGGTATAGGCGACGGACAAGGAGTGCCTGCAGCTGCAACTCCGGATTCCCAGCACAGGTGAAGCTCAGCGTGATTTGCCTTCGGGCAGACGCAAGGCACTGATGCCTCCCTCCTGCCCTGTCTCTGGCCTCACAGCTGGATGCATTTTGAGAGACACGGAGATGAAAAATAGTATGTATTGCTTAAGCTTTCACCTGTGTATGTAGGGAAAGCCGAGCAGTATAGTAATCTTAATGAGGACATAACAAGACAACTAAGTTGAAATAAGAAACTATTGCCTTTGCTACATCAGAGACACAAAGGGGATAAAACCACAAAGACACTGTTCCTGCTGAAAAAAAGCAGCAAGGCAGAATCATTTTCTAAAGAAGCAGAAGGTCTCTCACTCCACTACCTGGAAGACGTGGCTCTCGGGTAGAAACCAGAAGGATTCAGCAGTTCCATTCCTCACCTCATCTATTACTGGACTTCTTTTCCTCTTACATTACTTTTTCCCTCTTAAAAGTATTTTCAAATCACCTGAAGGAATTGTCAAGAGAATTCTTTCGTTCCTTATCTTTTACTCTTCCTACCTTTATCCTGTAAACTGTGGATACTCGGATGTACTGTGCTTTAGTTCCTTCCTTCTCATTTTCATTAACATTTTTGTCCTAGCACTTAGTAATTATTTGAGTAACACAAAGGGCAGAAGCTGTCTCTTATTTCGCTCTGCTACTGTCACTATACATGCCAGCTTATTACCTTCTTGTACAATTACATGTACTGTTTCAATGCCCACTACGCTCTTTAATGCATTCATAAAGTCTCTGCTTTTCACATCTCTACCCTTCTTAAAGACTTCTGCCAAAGAGGCAATCCCATTGACTTTATTTTTTAAAAATGCTTATTTCTCGGTTCTGTTTCTTCAGCTGTTTCACAGTACTCAGACTTTACCCACTGAAGTGCCTTTGGGAATTTCAAACTTCCAGGAAAGTGTAACACAAGTAGCCGTACCTCAAACTTACTTTAATTGCATATACCTCAGGTAACAATCACAATGGAAATGTAGAGGCATATGATTTTGTGCAGTCCATTTGCTCAGAAAAGCTGCTTCAGTCCACGCTGAATGCAGATTTGACACTGTGACTATCACCCGTGCTAGCCAGACACAGGGTATGGCCCCAGATGCTACTAGCATAATAACTCAAATAATGTGCAAACCTTTGTGCCTTTATAGTGGAGCTTCAAAAAAGCTACAAAAATAAAGTTGTTAGCTACTGTCCTGCATTTCCAACTCAATATACCATCCAAATAGTTTGCCAGTAGAAGAAGCTGACATCTCTAATTTAAAATGCCTGGTCAATAAAAATCTTTCATAAAGGGATCAATAAAACCAGAAAGTTTGGAAATATTTTTGGGTGTACTTTCGGTTCAGTAGCTGTAGACTTACTTTGACTGAATTAGCAATGAGGTGGTTAAATACTGCAGGGCTAAATAAGACAATGAATGGAAAATGAGAAAAATAAACACTCAACACTAAAAGTCAGCTATTCTGGACGAAATGATGATTTCAGATATTAATTCAACTGATACACAGAATGCACATCCAGTGATTCTGACTGAACGTCTTATCAACTGAAATCCATCTTTACAATTATATGTTATAGGCAAAGACTATGAAGGCAAAATTTGATGCAAAAGCAGAGAAATAAACAAATCATAAATCAGAAATGTACTAGAAAGATGGTGCCAGCAGAGGATGGTGCCAACAGCTATTCATGTACTAATCAACAGAATGTGAAGTAAAAAAAAAATGCAACACTAGAAAACACTATGAAAAGTGAAAATAAAACATTAACACATGCAAAAAAGATCAAAGTACGAGACAAAATCTATAAACCCAGCACAGTACACTGATTAAACTCTACTTTTGTCTGTATTTGCTCACAAGAATATTCTGCTGCATTGTCCTTTAGGAAGTATGCATTATAAGGAGCTAAAATAAAGAAGTAACTCTCAGAACATGTACAGAATGATTTAATCACAAAGCAAGTCTCAGAGAAAAGAGTGTATTTTTGCCTTTTCTATTTACATTTTAAAGAGTTTAAGTTTATACATTTTATTCAATAGATGACAAACTAGAAAAATCCATTATGATCTGCTGTGAAATTCCATGAAAGCATCTCAGTTCAGCCTAACAACACTTCAAAGAGCGATTTAGTTAAATCCGATAAGTTGGATTACATGCAGATGTCAATCAATAGGTGCTTCATATCTATCTGTATTTTTAAAAAAAATTGAAATGTCATGCTTAACAATTACTTATTAAATGTCCTTCTTATCTAAGATAGCTTGAATAAAATTGTGCAGAAACATGTTATGGCATGCCTGGGCTCTGCAGCTTCAGAGTAACATTAAGATACCACTCAGTTTCATATGTTTGTTAATGAAACCCATTTTTTGCCTTGAAATTCTGGGTATCATATATAAAGACAAATTACAAAAGATGCAAAAAAAAAAGTGCCCAGGCAGATCTAGGGGTAAAAAAAGAAGGAAGCATTAAAAAATGAGTATTGTAAATATTTTATTTTTTAAAAATTTCCATGCCTGAAAAAACTAACAATCTAACTAATCAAACTAACTTCAAAGTTTACACTGAAAAGTATTTTTAAGAGGTGATGTATGACACTGTTATCTGGCATTTGAAGTCAACACAATATAATTGAGTTAATACTGTTGTTCTTATAAAAATACTGGCATACTCGCAGAGGGAAAAATCTCACGTGGTCCAACAAGCTTAGGTTTTTCAGGAGACTACACTGAACTACAGCACTATACTGGTAAATAAGCAAGCAAGCAAATGGAAACTACTCATTTCTGCCTTCTGTTTACACAATGCTGCCACTGCCATCTTTGTGCAAATCAATTAAACTGAGTGATCAGTAAATCCTTCCAGTGCAAGTATTTCTCTTAACCAGTCAAAGGGTCACACTAGCAGGCTTCTGGCCAATGTTTTGTGCTGCTGACACAGCCAGCTTTCCAGGGCTATCTGTTTGTCAGTGATAAATGCCAGAGGCAGCTTGCTCCTGGGATTTGACTGTAAAGGTACCACTGTGTTTCAGGAGCTCGCCCTCAAGGTGTAATGAGAAAGCTGGCAAAGTGGCAAATTTGCAGCTTTGCCCTTCTGTTTTCCTCCAGGACATAATTCAGTTAAATACATTCTCTGACAAAATTCAGCAAGGAGTTATTGTGGGCTGTATATGCTCTTTCATGGCTATAAATGTGCTGCGCAAATTGAAAGTTGAAAAAAAAAATTCTAAACTGCAGCAACAATGCAAAAACAGTATCATGCATGTTACTTGTAAAATCATGATGCTATGGGATATAGCTGTACTAATGAAAGAAAGGGAAGTGAGTAAACAAGGCTTTAATTTTGCTTTGAAGTGGTCAGGTATGGTAATCTTTCCCACATTTCCCAGCTCAATATCTGAGAGAAGCAGCACTAGAGAACAGAAACCAAATGGGAAAGGCGTTGACAGTGCAAAGACCCATCGGTGTCTTCGAGATGATCACAGTACACAAGCTTCCTTGAGTACTGCAGCCACAGGCGAGTTGCTTTAAGCCCACGGAATATCTCCCTCCAACAGACCAGCTGAACAAATAGATGCTTTTACAACAGTGCAAACAACAAGGTAAAAAAGGACTGTAGACTCAACCTAACAAGCAGCATTTCTTGGAGCCCCTTCTTATCTTACCCGCCCTTCCCAGGCAGCTCATTGCCCGCCCGATCAACCCCTCTCATTCCCATACTGAGACAGTTAGATAAGCATTCACTTAACATTTGTTCCAACTAATGAAGTACAGAAAGCTAATTTAAGTCTATCAGACAGAATGACAGAATGACTTCCTACTGCCTGGAAGACAGCAGACCTTGAGTATGAGTAGGCAAGCACCCCAGCCCTGCTTCACCTACAGAAATACCTTTTAGAGAATAATACTGATTTACTCTAGGAAAATTACCAAAAAATTCCACCAATGCTGGTATCACTTCAGCAGAGCCTCATAACCTGTACTGGAGCCAGAACTGTGGTTTGAAATGCCTCACTTTCACCTGCAGTTACTGAAGAGAGAGGCTCAGGAGCCTGAAGGATTCTTTCGCTTGGAAGAAATGTAAGTGCTACCTGTGGACAACCACGAGTATTTAAACGTCCTAGTCTTTACCAGTAGATGTAATTACTGTATTTGTAACTGAATTAAATGGGTTTTTCCTATTCAAAATTTTACATCCCTATGTGCCAAAATTTCAAGGGCATAAAATTTTGCAAGGCCAGGTGGGAAAAAGGAGAATTAAATTCTGTAAGACAGTGTCCTAGATACTAATTAGGGGAGAGAAGTATCAGAATTATTTTGTATAATGTGGTAGTGTTGTCCAGCACCAGAGGTATTTAATTAACATCTATTTTATTCTATTACATCTTACTTGAAGCTGAAAATCATGCACGAAGAATTTTTCTTGAATCCTCTTAGTTTAAGCTAATCAAGTGTCTAATGCTTGATAGCTGGAAAAATTAAATTGCAAATGCATTCTTAAAAAGAAAAACTAATTCATTTGTAATGAAAATCACTGGAAGAAAATAAAAGCCCCATAGATACAGTATACGTATTTTTAAACTCAGTTTTATATTTTGGGGTCCAAATTCACAGCAGCTCCTCATGCTACTATAAAAAAATAACCTTTTTTTTTAAAGATGGAATAAAATGCAAGACTTATCATCTTTTATTAATATATATAAGCCAACAGTGAATAATAACATCCAGCATCACTAAACGCTTCGGTTGTTTTTCAAAAGCACACATAAACCACTCAAAGTAACAAAATCAGAACATGATATCAAGCACCCACTGTCTGCCAAACAGGAAAATAGGGTCTACACAGGCCTTCCCAGGCATTTTTCAGCTACGCATTTCATCAGAGGATGCCAATTTGTTAAAACCAAAACCGTAGAAGCATATCAGTTTCAATGGTTTGTGTGTAGGAAAAGGTTTCTTTGGTCAAGAATGAAAATTCTGGCATAAGTGAGATCCATGCACCGGCCACCCTGGCAGCCCAGGCTCTCCCGTCAGCGCCTGAATCAGAGCCTGCACCTGGGTGCGGGTCCTGCCCAGCGGCCCAGTGCTGCGCTGGGGCACTTTGCAATCAGTACCTGAAGTTTTAATGGGGCAGTTAAATACATTCTGATTGTTTCTACAGCTCAGGGGTTAGGTCAGTCAGCTACAAACCGGAAGACTCAGATTCAGACCCTGCCTTGAATTCCTTCCCACTTGATGCTACTTGCAAAATCTACACTAATTTGAATTATCGAAAGAAAAAGGGAACAAGAAAATATTCTGGCAAATTTTAAAAAAAACTAACTTTGGAGATGTCCACAGTGGAAAGAGTGCATATCAGTTTGACAAAAAGGTGTTAAACAGTACATGTGCACACACATGGAAAATGCTTTGTGGAATCTGTACTGTAAAAAGAGGAGTTTTTTTTCCAGTTCTTGGTCTTGGATTCTGTCTGATTTGATACCACATCAGAAAAGAGACAACAGAGAGGCCACAGCTAGTGACCTGTGGATAAAAAAAGAAAAGAAACTCAAATGAAAGCAGCAAAGGTGTACACAGACAAAGAACCTAGAAGTGAGAGGATTCAATACTACAGCAAGGAGTGACACTAAATGTACGAGGAAGCAGAAAGATAGTTCCACATATTCTTGTTGTCCCAGTTCTCCATGTACAAAATGAGGATAACTGGGCATGGATTTCCTATAGTGGGATGGACAATGGGAAGTGCGGATGTGTCTTAATCCGTCCCTCCCCCTTTTCCTCCCAGCCCCCATATCCCTAGAAGTGCTGCTGGCTGTAACACAGGTGCTGCACCATCACGGGATGCATTTGCACCTCCAGAGCTGCCTGTCCTCCTCATTCACATCCCTTCTGTGTTGAACCCCACGCTTACGTTTGCATGTCTTTGCAAAGTGCAGTTGGAGACCTGCAAATAGAAAGGTTTCTACTGAAATGTAAAGTGGTGTCATTATAACAAACTCCTAATGTTAAGTTGTTGTTTCCTAGCATTCAAGATCATAGTAGATTAATTCTTCTAGCTAAAGATTTTTGGTAAATAATCAAAAGCTGAATAACAGTCATTAAAATGCATATGTTGACATGCTCGAAATATAAAAATGATTATTTTCTCTTTTCTAATCTGCTAATGAGTTTTAGCTGAAAAACCGGATGTTGAGCAATGGAAGACTGTCATTAATGAACCTGATCTTTTACTAATGCTATCTACTACACAGGCTCAATTCTCGTATTTGCTGTTGAATGTTCGGATTTTTTGTCAGGAGTTTGTTGTCTAGACCTCTAGTGGACGGAAGAGACAACTTTGTTTGTGTCAAGATTGGTAAGTCTTTGCAGAGCTCTAGCAAATACACAGAAGCAGTTTATGCTGGTGAAAAATGTCCCGAAGGTATAGCATTGAAACAATTATCTGAATGGAACATCAGTACAAGGCCACAAGACATCCTGCCTGCATCAGGGCTTTACCAGCACCGCTGAATCACTTGCATTTGTACCCACTTCTTAACCTACACAGCTATACCTGCAACTTTCTAAAAGCAGAGCAAGCCTCAGTGCGCGCGTACTGGCCAATTCTTCCGTGTGCTAGTTATGGCTCAAAAGAACACAAAATGGGAATGACATTTAAAGATTCTTCAGAAGAAAATACTGGGCCAAGTGAAGGCAGTATGATGATGTGTACGGAAAAATGACAACAGAGACAGTTATTCTAAAATATTTTTGAACCACTGCCAATCAGCCTCCTGAGATATGTGGATCATTCAGCGCTCCAAGAATTTTCCCTGAAGTACGTGAAGCACGTATCTTTCTGTTTTCTTCTAAGAATGACATAAATATTTTAATTTTCCATGTGAATGCAAATATATTAACAGTTAGTATTGATACAGAACTCATACTTTCCTTCAAAGACACCACTTCTGGTCTTAATTTATTATTTTAAACTTCTGGAAAATGTAACCACAGTAATAGCAAATTATCATGCAACAGTTGCATTACTGACTTGTTTGTTACTATGCAGATGGAAATTAGTGTCCTTTGTTACTTTCACTTACCTAAAAAAGCAATTAACCCTTCTTCACACAATGAGGCTTATAAAAAAAAGTATCATTAAATTCATAGTATGCAAGAAGTGAATGAGTATTTTAGATCAGGGGCCAAGTTTTAGAGGGAACATGAAACTTAAATGAACTTTGGGAAGAACTAACATATATCCTGACCCCAGTGTCACTATGTACTCTTTACGTCCCACTCCAGTTGGGTGGAGTGTGTTTCTTCATTTTGTGCCTAAAACTACCCTTAAACTCCCTGTATACCGATAGGCAGACTCTGATTTCTCTGGGTTTTGCATTTATTGCCTTTTGCATAAAAAATATTCCTACCACGTATTATGTAAGTGGAGATACAACCTAATTAAGCCTGCCAGTTAGATGATCCCCTTTTCACTTGATTATAACTCAGCACTTACTCCAGGCCTCCAACACAGCAGAAATCCATACCTCTGGATGCAGGACTGGAGTCTGATTAGTCAATAAGAAATCTTTATCAATATACTCTCACCCCCTTCGGCATGAGCAGCAAATTAATACACTGAGAGTCCGGCAGCTGAGGGGCCACCTGTCTAGCTTAAGAATTCAAGTCTCCAACATCCCTAAAACTTCTGTGAAACGAGAGGGTTGCAGTAGTACGGTCTAACACAGCTTCCTTCTTTTGTCTCTTGAAGGAAATCAGGAATTGTCTGCAATAGTCTACTTTATAAGCATACTCAGGTTGCGAAGTCAAGCACTTGCAAGTTGGGAAATGCCAGACTTACACAGTTGCCTGTGTAAATTTAATTCTCTCCTTGCTACATTCATATCTATGCATTGTGATATAAATTTTAATTACCCCATTGGATACTATTTTTTCCACAGGACACCACTCAGCCCACCAGACGAATGCAGAAGGGGGCTGAATTAATGTTGTACTGACAGTCATAAAAATGCCATTTTCAATTTGCAAGTGCTTGACTTTGCAACCAAAGTTACACTCTTTTGACACAAATCTGAATAAAATTTGAATTATATAAACATACATAGATTTGAAGGAATAATGGAGCAAGAGGGAGATGAATTATTTATATATGACTGGCATCAATGCAATTAATAAGAATAGCAGGAGGTGTTAATATCTACATGGTTGAATATACTTTGCAAACACAAAGTCATCATCATAATTTAGATATTTCAAAACATTTCACAGATCCACAGCGTTATTACTTGTGACCTTAACCCTTCCAAGATAATCTGCAGAAACTGCAATATAACAAAGATAATGAAGACCAAAAAGGAAAATTGGTAAGCACTAAAATGTGCTGCTTATTCTTCAAGTTCAGCATATTCTGAAAAGGAAAGATATCTGTCCTTTTGTAAAATGTGAGTGGATGTCTTTCTAAGATTTCTAAGGTTTATACTGGCATTGGCTCTACAAAAATATCTGTCTATAAAAGATATAACTGCAAAAGAACCAGAAACTGACTCAAGAGATGCACTACTGTCAAAAGCTTCAGCCCTATGGCATAGTCAGTCATCTGGAAAATTGAGGCTATATTTAGTTCACATTTTCATGCTTTTATTAGCAAAAATCAGCTATGGCTAAAACAATCACTACCAGGCTAAAATTGTTATTTCAGATTAAATGAGGTTTTTTAATGGTATTTGCTTGTTCATGCACAGAAGTGAGTCTAATGTTTTCCCCAATTTACAAACCTCCTCCAAATTCAAAGCTCTGTAACTGATGTCACATCAAAGGTGTAGCTCCTTTTGTCTCATCACTTCTTGTTATGATGCATCATGTTGTAATTAACTGCACTACCACATAAAAACATTATGGAAATGTAAATAAAAAGGCTCTTGTTTGGAAAACAAATCCTCACTGTTGTTTTGTTGTTTTATATACTGCGCTGAATTCTGCATCAAACATTTCCCTCCAGACAGAGAACAGATCTCAGTAACGAAGATCTTTTTTTTTGCTCTTACAATGGATACTTTTAATCTCACAGGTTCTACTACATGCAAAAAAAAAAAAAGAAAAAAAAAAGGTTAAGAATAAAGAGTAATCAAGTAGATAGCTAAAGATATAATCACGTGAAATAACAGCTCAGTTCATTCTTTCTCTTACAACACTGAACTGCTTATTTCTTTTCATTCTAGGTAGCTGCTCTAAAGGAAGTTTTCTAACAGTTTCTACAAAGACAGCAGGAATTTCTAAACAAGCAGCCATTTTTTAACTAGAAATAAAACTAAATTATACAGAAAGTCTTATGTCACAGTCATTCTATGTGGGTTTTTTCAATAAATTGTTCCCACTTCCAAGCTTCATTAGAAAAAAAAAAAAATCCAAAGCACTGAAAGCATTGGAGACTAGATTCAGTCTTCATTAATTGCTTCCATGCACTCCTGCTCCCTGGATTCACAAATTTGCCCTGTCAGCACCAAATCTAGAATATTTGTCAGCTGACCCCACTGCTTCCTGTTCCATATCCCAAAGTCTAGCGCTGCCACCAGCCATCAGCCATACCATTAAAAGGCTGGTTCTTCCACGGTTTCTGAAAACACCAATGGCAATTCACCCTCCTCTTTGAAAAAGGACAACTCTTTTGGGAAGCAAATGTAATGCAGGACATTAAGTAAACTGATGCTGTCATTAGTGCAAATGTCAAGTTCATTATAGCAGATGTTTCAGCTGAAGATCACTACACATTAAAATCTCAAAACAAATGTGCAGAGCATTCACCATCTGATTTAGTGTGTCTGCTTCCATGCTCTCAAGAGCGAGCCAGAAATGGCTCTGAGTGTCATTGCCCCGTCCTTACGTAGCAGGGGCAGCCTCCTGGCTGGGACATTCCTGAGATGCGTCCTGCCCCCAGCCTTGCTGAGGACCGCTTGGACATGGAAGACGTTGGTGAAGTACAGAAGGCAAAAGCTACTGCCAATGCAGTTAGAGACTGAAAAGAGCTCGGCAATAGTAAGGAACCTCTACCATATTGCACATGCTGTTACAGGAACCTCTTCATTTGGAGGAATCAGACGGTGTGGCTCTAATAAACTATGTCGCTTTCTATGAGCATTTCAGTCCTGGAATGGACTGTCTTCGCACACAGAACAGCAGGTGAAGTCCATTATCAGGAACAGTGATTTCTGATGCTCTTGCAATTTTCTACCCAAATATAGAGCACAAAATACTTTCCTGCCTTTCAGGCCCAAATTAATTTGCTGTAATACTTAACGCCAAAAAAAATTTTAAAAATAGACAGAACAAACTGTGTCTTAAAAAAAAAAAAAAAAATTAAGAGTGGGTTTTGATAAGTGACTTCTTAACATCCTTCCTAAGATTACAATTCAGTTTTTCCATAGCAGTCTTAGTTTGATTTATAGCAATTTACCAGCTGCAGCTGAAACTCTTCTAAAAGTGGTTACAACAGTCTGAAACAGATTAACAAAAACCCTCTAGATGACCATAAAGCATCCACACTACAGGATCTCCCTCAAACTCACGTAGGCCACAGTATATAGGAGTCAAACAAATACTGCTTTAGAGAGCAAAAGACTTCGTCATAGCCTTATTCCCATGTAGCTGTAAGGTTCTTTCTTTTGTGCTTAAAATGTTCCTCCTCTGCCCTTCCTGGAATATGCCAGCCAGAAACCACTTCAGACAATGATCAAATACAGAATATGTTTTGTCTCAAGAGGAAAGAGTTCCATGGATGAATGAGTGATTTATGAGCCTACGCATGACAACACAACAAACATTTATACAGAAAATGTGACTCGGTATCAAATATCTGTTCACAGAAGAAGGCTAAAGAAAGAAGCACCAGAGGTGTAAGGAAAGATAAGAAGCTGTAATTTATAGGCTTGGAGACCAGAGTTAAAGCAACAGCTGAAAAGCAATCTACACTTTAAGAAAAATCTTAGTAATTTCATTTAGTGTATAATTTCAGCTGACGGAATAAAAAAGATCTATAAATTCTTGAAAACATTCTTGCTAAAGTCTGAACGTGTACTTGGCCCTAGTGAGACTACCCTCACCTGTAATCTTAAAAGTTAGGTCCATGCTCTCGCAGATCCAGTTGCAGCATCCTACAGTTCGCAAGTGAACACAGGAACACACGGTTTCTTGCTATTTGGCACCTGCAGCTTCACTGTTACCAAATGAACACTTAATTGTTTCTGTTCTGCTAAGTTTATTATGTTGTCTACTTCACACTATCACTAAAATTTACTGCAATCAATGAATTTTTCATGCAATAATCCAATAAAAACATTTACTTTACATTTAGCAGTATAAGGAAGTTTCAAAACTAATCCATTCAGAGCAGAGTCAGGGATTTAATGTATACAATTCAGTTCTGGGAGAGCAAGAAAGCACGGCTGAATTGTCTTTTTACAAGGTGTATACATTTATACCACTGTAAAAGAAGAAATAAACTAATTTTATTTTCATAACTGAAAACAAGTTCTCAATTGAGCAGCTTTCATTGAACCAGCACATCTAACAAAATACATTATCAATGAAAACAAGATTATTGCATAATCAAGCCTTTTTTTTTTCCCTTAACTACTCTAACATCTCTCACTTTATAGCTGTGTGAATACACACTTCTCATGAGCGGAAAAAATCCCACTTCTTTATTCTGCTACAAAGGTGACCTGCAAAGAATGAATACTTTTGGGGGGCTTTTTTTAGTTTCTGATAGAGTTGGGTTCATTTGGAAACTGCTCAAATTCCATTGATACTTGTTTTTTTCAAGAGTACAGAGTCCTTTTGACCTGTTTATTCTCTCCCTGGAAATCACAACTGATTTACTTTAGATGCTGAAACTCCTTAAGCCATAACAATAATAACAAAACAAAACTCAGAATAAGAAATACATTGACACTGCTCATTTGAATGGAAAATCGCTCCTTAAGAATAAAAGACTGCATAATTTCAAGTTCTCCTTTCCTAAAGAAATCCACCACAGACAAAAAAAAAAGACAAAGTTACTTAAATGTGAAATTCAAACACAAAAAGATTCGGGTTACCTTTAAGGTGAAGTGTTTTAGGATGACACCCTTTTCTGAACCGAGAAAAAGAATAAAGGAAAGATGTGTTTTTACTTGTGTGTATGTGTGTGTACATATATTTTTTCTTTTTTTTTGAGTTCATTCTTATTTACTCTATACATCCTTTCCTTTAACAACACTTGCTGGGTCTGCCCTCTGTGTGCAGTTTTCATTGAAATAAAAGGATACTGTATGCTACAACCTTTTTCTGCTTCAGATTTCCCTGAGTGTAAAGACCCCAGTACCAGCTCTGCAGCTCTCAGATAACATGATATTCTGCAAAAAATAGTCAGCCTTCTGCTTAAACTCCACAGAAAGTGGTCTGATAGCCACAAACAGAACAATCTTAGTAGCTTTATAACTATTTTTTAGACACTTACACAGGGAGCTATCACTGGTGGTGAAAGTGCTCATTTTCTAGCTCTCTTGATTACAGATGTGAACAGAAAAAGCATCTTCCATAAGGGATTCTTCTGTCAATGAAAGAAAAGAGAGTTTTCCTGGTACCTTAAATGTGAGAGGACGTGTGAGTTCTGCAAGCATGCAGCCTAAAAAAAGCTGGCAGTTAATTTCCAGATTTAACAGAAATTCAAACAGCACTCTGGGGCTCTAAAAGAGATTGTAATAGAGACCCTGTCCTAAAAAACAAAATGGGGCAAAAGAACAAAAACAAGTACGCGAAGGATCACCTGGGAGGAATGGCTTTCTTCTACCATCCTGCTGGAAGTCTTGCCCATAGATTCAAGGGGCTGGTACATCAATGATGTAAGGACCAGATTAATGTCCCACAGCAGGACTGGGTCTTTTATTACCAGGGGGAGGGAGGTAAAAGAGAGCCTACAAACAGAAAAGGAGCCTCCAAACAAATCCTTACAGGATCTTAGGGTGGAAAAAGAATTACTTTTCCATGTATAGAAGGTATCTGGATACAGCTGCTAATATACTTTGTGAGAAGTGGTGGTGAAGATGCCACCACGACAAACAATGAAGAATAGCAAAACTGTATGAAAAGGAGGAGACTGATGGAGACACACACTACACTGATAATCTGGATTTACTTAGTAGAAACATCTCTGCTATTAATCATACTTTTCCTGACTGTGGACTGGCAAGTGTCACCTAGTCGCTAAAGCCCTCCAACTTCTGCACTGTAAAAGGAAAATAGAGGCTCAGTGAAGAAGGTGGCCTTTTAGCCCTGTAACATAGAGAGGCAAGGCTCTAGATACCAAAAATATCTTGGTCAGCTGGCAGCAGCATTATCACTCAAACAGCTTTCTTTACACACTGTGTAGTGTACACTAGCAGAGGAGGCGCCTGCGGAAACAGGCTTATCAAAATCTCTAGGGAATTCAAAATGTATTTAACAACAAAAAGGAAACAGAAAACGGACTCTTCCTGTTGGTGTCAAGGCAAAATGGCAGACATGAGTCCTGGAAAGTGACTCTTAACAGTGACATCACAGTTTGCCATTAATGATCCAGTAGTTCAAAATAACTCGGGCTGAGTGCTACAGCTAAATCTATACTAATTAAAAAATCTCTTGTTCAAATCACCACTCTGACAGAGTTGTCCAAGAGAGGTCCAACAAATTCCACATTTTTAGCATATACGGTGTATCTGCTGTCTGTTTCAGAAGTGAGACTTTTATAGCTTCAGAGCACAAACCAATCTTCCTTCTCAGGCACAGGTCTTCCTGCTGCACAGGGTCACCATCTCTAAACTTCCAAACTTCAAAAAAATGACATTATATTTTTAACGGGGCTCTAATCATCTTTCCTTCTCTCAGCAGTCACTGTTGTGTATCACCTTTGCAGGAGCTACTCATACAAGGATCTGCCAAAGAAGCAGGCTCTCATGAGAAAGATTCTTGGAAAGAGGCAGGGCAGGGGATGGCTGATGAATGGAAGCTGGACAAAATAACCATATTGAGGCCTATTGGATTATTTCTGTTTTAGATAACAATTCAAGAGCTGAACCTCAAAAGGTTGTGGATTTAAAGAGTTTGTTAATGAAGAAAAGGGTTTTAAATTGAGTGTTGAAATTGCTCATAAAGCCTACATGGACAGTGCAGGCAAATGCTAGTGGTAAGTGAGAGTTTCAAAGTCAATTTCTGTCTGAAATGTCCCAGACAACAGATGATGGGGCCAGCTAATTTGCATGGGAAGGAATAGCAGGCAGAAAAGGAATTCCTCATTAATAAAGGAGGACTACAGTGCCAGGAGGCTTGCCATCACTTGGCAATCTCTAGCCACATGGAAAGTCTGGAGTGATCTTTCACTATAGACTGCTCTTGCCAATTTAGATCCTAAATAAATTTTCATCCATGAAGATGCTGAATATGGAATCCCATTTCTAAGAATTCATTAGCATGGCTTCCTAAGAGACTACAGCATCAGGGGAGAATGAGGAAAAGGCCTTCTCTCTTATTCTTCTCAACAGTGTTAAGGTCATTAATTATGTAGGGTTCCAGGGATTTACTACTTCAGAAAACAAGACAAGAACAAGAATCAAATTCATGTCTCTCTTGTAATAACATAAAGCAGTAATCACAGGCCTATCAATGCAATAACATAGAACAGATAGATCACAGAACTGATAGACAATGGAATTGATACTAGGTAATTGTGATACAAAATGGAATTTGTGCTGTGTGCCAGAACAGCTTGGAAGCACATTAAAAATGGTATGATTGTCTTCATGAAAGAACAAGAAAAAGTCAACTACCGGCAACTTAAGCAGTCAGTAAAGCGAAACAAAATACCATCTCCATAATTCATAAAATCATACAATAATATCCCAAAATAATTAAATATTACTTAAAGAAAAAATATTAATCTAATAAAAAAATACTGTAGAGTTGAGAAGAAACTTCATTTAACCTAAATAATACTGTCAAATAGATGGCTCAGCAAGTGGCCGGAATATCCCCCTATGCCCTAGCATAACTTTCCATGGAAAAAAAACAATGGACTGTTTAAGAACAGTTTTGCAGGCAGTGAATCTTGCTTTTCATGTGTAAATTCATGTGAGACAATTGGGAAAGAAACAAACATTGTATCACTAGTGCCTGTACTTAAAATCCAGGGAGGACTCTTGCAACTCACAAACTTGATCATGTGCAACTTCGCCTTCTTTGGCTCAAGGAAAGAAGAGATGAATTCTAGGTGGAATACTCTGAACTACAGAATAAAGCTGGAGAACAAACCAGGACAGTTTAAGTTAGAATAGTCTGGAAAGTAGACTGTGGCAATTTTCCAGTGGCTGTTTCTTTATCCCCTGTTTCTGAAGCTGACTTTTTGTTGATTTGCACCCTTCCCACAGCCCATACCAGTAGCACCTTCGGCGCAGGCCACAGTTGTCTTTTTCCTCTCACCTAACGTAGGATACTCAGCTGGTAGCTGTAGACATCATTAAGCTGTTTGTTTGCTGAGAAGGTTCTAATGCATCTGGAAAAAGCAGGATGCTGCTCTATGTTCTCAACAGGTGAAGATGCCAAGTGACATACAGTGCATTTTGGAGTCACACTGTAAAAAAGGAGCACTAGTCCTTTAAATCAGTAAGATGCCCAAGTGTGTGCTGACCTGCAAGATAATGAGTGTCTGCTAAACTGTAGAATTTGATATGTAATGCCAGAATCTTCCATGAAAGGGGAAAGTCATTATGAAAATGAGCAGATATACTGTCAAAAGACTTTTTGTTTAAAATATATTCAGAAATTGTAAATGCTTTGTGTAATAGTTTCTCTGCATGCATTAGAATTTGTTTTACTGCGGAACACCAAGGAATACATTTCTATTCCCTGACATTTGCTAATAACTAAGAAGTAATTGATACTAATCAGTGTTAATGTCTGCTATTAGAAATCACCAACTAAATTAAACAACAGCATTATGCCATACAGACAATAGCCAACACTCTTACAGAAAGACATTTAGCACTTAGAAAAAATACAGTTTTTTAAGTATACTTTCTAATGATTGTCTAATGAGGGATCGTTTATGCTGAATCAAAAAGTACGTAACTTCATAATCACTAACATAAACACATTTAGTGTGCCTAACAGGAAAAATATTTGCCAGAAATCCACATACTGTAGGGACAAGGAGAACAGTGAGGGCATAAGAACATCAAGTAGGTAATTGTTTTCGGACTGGCCAGGTTGAAATGGGAAGAAGGACGGGAGAGGATGAAACCACCTGCTGAGGCAAGCCTGGGGAATGAGGGCCCAGAGACAAGAAGGAACACAAGCTCCAGAGCGTAGAGTTTCTAAGAGCTAATTCTACTCAAGGGGGCCAAAGTGCCTCCAGTATAGCCCCAATAAAATCATCTTAATCTATTTTTTAGCTCTTGCATGTAGTTATCTACTTAAAAGAACATGAGCATTTGTGAGCTTACTAAAAACTTAACTCACGTTTTGCTTTACTGGCCCTGGGGACTGAAGTCTGAAAAACATTTCAGTGAAGCAGAGTGCAGGCACATGTGTGCCCATGTTTGTTTTGAAAGAAAACACAGTGTTTGGAGGGGTAAAAGTTAATTTGTTCCTTTTTTGATTGCTAAGTTTCTTCTATTAAATGAAAAAGGAATAAGCACTGAAGAGAAGTTACTTCGGAAGTTAGATTTTAATGCCACAGAACAATGCTCTCTGTAAATGAGTACCAAAATAAAATCCTTCTTCAGTTATTTTTAATAATCAGAGGTCATACTTTAAGAACGATCACTGTATGCCACATAAGTGTCTCACATAAGCAGACATCTACTGTGACCTTCTTAAGAAATACTGCAGCAGGGGATTTCTTTCTTTTTTCTTTTTTTCTTTTTTTATTTTTTTTCCTCATTTTAACAAAGAAAAAGAGCCTGAATGGGATCACAGAAAGGGGAATGAATTTCAGTTATCTTCCATCTTCCCTATCACTTTCAATTCAAGGCTTAGTTTGGTTTTTCTGCCAGATCCTGAGCTTTGGTATTTTGCTCTAAGGACTCAAATTTTGATAATACTGTCTCAGCATTTATCTACCCAGAAAAATTTTACCAAATAAGGTAATAGCAAGTCAAATTCCCACATGGATCTTTTTATTCAAGCTCCTAAGATTTTATAGCTTAATTTCACCCATCTCAAAAGTGAGGCAAGCAAAACCAAACCAACACTTTCTTATACTGGAAGAAGACTATCCACTTAGCATGTGGCATTAATGGCTACCTGTTAAATTCTATTGATTTAAAATCACATCCAAGTATAAATTACTATCTAAGTATATATTTCCTTCCTTGATATGCTTAACTACCCAAGTGTGGCAGCAGGATTAAAAAAATATGACATTTTTTCTTTCTGCAGAGAAATACCCAATGGAGACAATACCAGATGTGTTCAGTGACTGGGTGATATTTTATTAGAAAACCCAAATATTTTGAGAAAGAATGAGCAGAACTTTTCATCTGTTTCCAAAAAGGCACTTTAGTGTTTTGACATGAAGGTTCCTGTTTCCTAAGCTGAAAAGAAATAGCAAAGTTGTCACAAGGAATGACATGCCTTTATCTGAAAAAATGACATTCAGATAAAAGCTATGGTACATATATTGCCTCAGATCATAATATTACAATAACTCTTGCAGTTACCCACATGATTTTATACTTTCATCAAAGGCTTCCTAAAGTCTGTATGTTCTTCATATTTGCTCCTGTCAACGAACTGAGGCAAAAAAGTCTCACAAAACTTCCAGCATAGCATCTCCAGAAGTTGCAGAAGTAAAATAAGTAGCATAAATTATGCAAATATTCTGCCAACTGGAGTTGAGCTATTTGTCTCAAATTAACAATTCCAATGAATTAGTAACTAACTGAAAAGTAGTATCATATACTGAAAATTAAGATGGGAAATAGTTTGAAAAACTGAAGAATTTCTTTGTGCAGAGGGTGGCTGGATTATAGAACAGTGACTCAGGTCAGCAATTTAGCTGGCATTTATTAATCCAGCAAAGAGGTAGCAACAAACATGCAGCAAAATTTTTTGTTTGTTTGTTTTTTGTTTTTTGTAATAGAGACATACAGATTTCATTTATATTTCATAAATTTCCCTGTTTTCTGAACTAGTCTTTTCCTGGCATTTACCAAGTCTGTGTTCTTATGCATTAGAAATTTGCAGCAAAACATGCTAAAATATTATTAGCTTGTAGTACCCTGAAATTTGCTAAGAGAACATTTTTTATGTCCAGAAACTGTGAACTGATTCGGAGTCTTATTTGGGAAAAAATGACCTTTCAAGCTAAATACACATACATTTTTGCCTGATTAATTCTATTTAAAGCTATTTAAAATTCATTAAGTTAAAATTTATTTTTAATTTTATGCTTGTAGTTAGAAGGCAAAATATACTATCAGCTATTACATACTTCACATTGCAAAGGCAATGCAGTCTATCATCAAAAAATGGATAAATCAGGGCATGGTTCGAGTTTTTTTCCTCTCTGCACCTCTAGCGGCAATTATCTCCATAAGATACAGCTGTTAGAGGTTCCTAGGCTTTCCAGACAAGGGAAAGAGATGCCTCTCTGCCATGATAAGTTTCTGCCGCTCTTCTGGTATGACAGAAGCATGAGCCCTGATGGCTCAGGTGTTAAGGACTTAAAATTCCAGATATTCCCAAATTATTCTGTATCTAGATACATTTATTTTGAACAATTGCTCTGTTCTGTTAAAACCATATTTCAAAGAAATATTTGAGCAAATACAGCTGTTCACAGATAATTCCATGTTACTTCAGTCAGGAGAATACAGCGATTTCTTTCATTTGGTGCTCAGCTGTGTGACAAACCTTAGAATAAGATGGGGTGTTAGAATATAACATGTCTTCTCATCTTGAAAACTGTTAGCAATTGGAAATCAGCATAAAAGGGAAGGGTGGGGAAATAATTGCTTCCAATTTCAAGCAATATAACTCCCACCTAAAAGCTTTGTTTGTCCTGCTCATCTACAATTTAAACATCATTAGTTTCTGAAACATGAAAAGAATCCAAATTGAAACAACTAAAATTGATTTTATTACAAGCAATAATACATAAGAAGCCTTAAAAGAAAACTGGAACATGCTATTAATAATAATATGAAAAGTCTGCCCTGCTTTTTTTTTCCTTAAGTTTATACTCCTATCAAGACCACAGGAAAACAGTTACCTTAAATGATGATGACTGAAAACAGTTCTTAATTCATATTTTTTGGTTTTGCAAAGGGGTCTCGTGTTTCAGACTTGCCAATAAACTCAGAGTATTAACTTTTTCTTACATTTTTGTTTAACCTTGTTAATTATTGTTTACTCCCACCTTCAAAGACTGCAAGCAGAATTCATTCGTAAATAGAGCAGCAATTTCTCCCCAGGCTATTTTGGTTTCCTATAGTTAATGTGACTCCAAGTGTTCAACACAAGTCATGCATTTGCCTCCCCAATCTCTTTTTCAGTTCTACAGGAACTTCCTAGCAAAAATTTAACTGCATGTTCAATCATTTTGGAAAGTGTTTTGACAACATCGATACAGATTCCCAAATTGCTCAAAATTTGAAAAATGTGTAAGAGATGCAGTTAAGATAATTACCTACTGTGAATAAAAACACCAGTAGAAATTAGTAACTTGCAATGAAAGTTCTCTCACATATCTTTCAAATACCTTCAACAGGGCAAATGAAACTGAGGCTTTGGGGCTAACTTTCTACTAGGAGCTAACTTTCTGGGAGCTAGAAAGACTAGAAAGTCATATATATATTGTATATACAAGTAGTGCAGGCTATACAGGACGTAAAAGTTGCTTGTGGTAATGAAACTTGCTAAATTGCCTTAAAACCCAAAATGCAAATGAACTATACATTCCAATGCTCAGAAAATTATGTTCCACATACTGTCTGGACACACATATACGTAATTTTGAAAAAAATCCATTTTCATGCACTCCAGGACTATACTGCAGAATGAATAAAAACAAGTGCACTCCTTATCCAAGTTAAAACACCTGACTTACATACCTGTCCTTAGGTAGAAAATGGGAAGAAGCCTAATTACTTCTTATTAGCTATAGTATTGCTAATAAGCTATACTTATTAGCTATAGTATAGCTAATTACTATATACACTGTCGCTTTATAGCCGATTTATATATTCTGCTAATCTATGGAGTGTTCTTGCTCCCAAATATGCAGAGCATGAACTAGATCTCTGCGCTCCCTTTTCTGACTATCCTGAGCTCTCATGTTCTACATGAGCAGGACAGTCCTGAGAGACAGCAGGAAATCAGCAGTGCTCCACTGTGAGGTGCCGAGTCCTAGAAATGCAAATGAAATTTTTGGTACAGTGATTGACTGCTCCATAGCAAACTGAATCAGGAGGTCCTATAAGTGTGAGCTTCTTTTTCATGGAGTTCAATTAACTCCATGATCTATTTCTTTCAACCTCCAAAATATCCTAATCATACACATTAATCAAAATTAAGTTGTCAGAGGACTTTGGCAATTAGCTCTATAGTAAGAAAAAAAATCAAGGGCATACAAAATTCAACCTTCGGTAGTATTATCTGTCCAGCTTTACTGTCTAAAGCGGGCATCAACATATGCGGTCATCGTTAACATATGCTTTCACTTTCCAGTTGTTGTTTTACTGTTTCAGAACTAACAGCGGAAAATAAACTGAGAGTAAGATTTAGGTATTATCCACTGACATAATGCATGATAAAATACATGTCTTCCGACTGAACTAAAAAGAAAGACTCTGTAGGCAGGAAGGACAAACATAGCACCTCAGTTCTTCTGAAGACCATTCAGTTTAAAACACAAACATTGCTTGACGTGCAGCATTTGACCTACCTTACATAAAAGCGTAAAAAGTTGCAGAAGAGGTAAAGTATCAAAAAAACCAAAAGCATCAAAGCCCACAATTCTAGATGGAAGTTTGATAAAAAGAATGCAAGTTTGATTCATACTCATTCAGCCCTGGGGTAGGAAGTCTCCAAAAGGCTGGTTCATGAGACCTGAGATCATCAACCTGAACTCTGCATCGGATGAAATCCTGACTACAGCAAACGCATTAGAAATCAACAACAACAGCAACAACAACAACAACAAAAAGTCTGAATGAGAACCGAATAAGCACGGTGTCCAGAAACAGTATTTTTTCTTAGACAGTCAATGTATCTTGACTACACAAGAAAGAACCCCTAACATAGTCTACTTAACAGTAGACTAAAATACAAAAGCAGCAATATTGGGAGATTGCACTGTAAGTCATTATTTGGACTCATAACAGCAGATTGTAGTCCTCTTGCAGCTCAAACCCTGCAGTTCACATTCCAGGATGAAAGGCTGGAAATTAATTAACCCACCGTGATACAACCAAATCACATGGATGTAATTTACTATTAAAAGGAAAAAAAGGATAAAAATAAATTAGTATAAAGTTCTATCAGAAATGTGTGTATCGCAAGCCTTTCCTGACTTACACAGGAAACTTACCAGCCAGACATAGCCAAATAAGCAATTTCTTTAAATTCCATTTTACTCAAGGAAATGGAAGTAGTATTCTTCAATGCAACATAAAGTTACAGAACTATGAGGATTACTGTGAGGATTATAGGGTCATTAAAATACATACTCCAGCCTCCTCCCTGTAGCGCAATGAAGTCAGGACATGACGCACTACCTTCAGCAACTAGACCTCACATGCCGTTCCTGTTATGCACCGTTTGAAATGTCAGCACGACGATACCATTTTAAAAAGGACTCAACGAAGCTACCACAAAGAGATTCTAAAGTGAGCAATGACAAAACAAGCCTCAAAAGCAAGCCTAATCTTTCTGTCATTTTAGGAAAGGTTATTTCTCTATCAAATCCTCTCTAATGCAACTTTGCACTAGAAACCCCAGTGTTGACTTCAGTACAGTGCAACAGTACAGTGCAACTTTAAAACTGCGGATACTGGCCTTACTGTGAGCCAATGTATAACCTGCAGGGCTGTTACTGTTCTCTGCTGCCAGAAAAGTTCAATTTTTAGCTTTAACGATAAATACACAGTAACACCACATTAAATTACCTTACAATGGACTAGCATGTTTCCTAATGCAGTGGAAAAAGAGAACATATGAAATTTTCCATAAATGTGAAATTTTCCGTAAATGTAAGTTCCAAAGTGAGCTCTCTCTCCAGTTCTATGTTTCATTTATTTATTGATAGCAATTTTTTCAATATTTTCTATAGCCCACAGGGGCCTTGCAAAGTCAATCCTTCTTTTTAATAGAAAAATAACATTTCTGAGAGATTTGAATTATGACAGGAGGTAAGTAATTCACAGACTGCTTTATGACTGACACATACACACCCAGAGACGGAAGGAAATTAAATCCTGTGGCTACTTGAGGTATGAACCCATTTTGTGTCAATCTTCCTCCATTTGTTTCTGGAGACTGACACTGTGCAGTGCTCACCAGTCAGAAATGCATCAATCCTTCAGAGAAACAGGAGAGAGTGATTTCATTTGCATTCACTTAAATGATGAGATCAGCAATGAATTCCATCGGAAAAGAACACTTCTGGGGATGCTGCCTTTATTACCTCTGCAGTGATAAAGGATGGCATTTACTGAATGGTCCTCTGAAAAGCAAGTGCACAAATCATTGCAGGCATATAGTGTAGGTACTAATAGAGTTATGTGTATCCAGTTTCTCCACTCTTCTGAAATCAGAATTAGAACTCATGACCCTAATTTATAATAAGGCTAAGTGCTTACCTGACTAAGTAGTGCTTATATGGCCAGCATTTCTGGTTGAAAATATAACCCACCAAATCAACAGTTACTGGTGCAACCTCCCCAGATCTTGTTTCCTATAATGTATCTAGAATTGCATGCAATTCAGCAGTGCATAATTTTTCAGGTGCCTTGCTGGATTATAGGATAACAATTCCCAGTATCTACCTTCATTATAAATGGTAACACTGAGTATACTGGGCAAGTTTACGTTTAGTATTCAGTTTCAATTTATTGTTGTAGGTAACACATTCACAGCCTAGCTCAATTCAGGTAAATGAGTATTTCCTAAATCAGTCTCTCAGACGATAGACTTGCATGGATTACTGCTCTTTAGTTCGGATTTTTTTTTTCTCTTCTTTAAAAGTGTACTGAATAAAGTCCTAGTCTTTTTAATTTTTAAAAAAGATCACCATTTTTCAAGGGAGAAGTCTTTAATCTTATCTGATGATATGCTTAAGAAGTCATTTGGGTCTGGTGACCCACTAAGTGGGTCTACTACCAAGGTAGGTTCCTTCGTGCAATCACACCTCTTTTGAAAGCAGTAACATGTTCATCTCCGTTACTTTAAGTGTCAGGCCTTGAATGTAGTTCTTTATATTCTCCCTAAGTAGCCTTACATTGCAAATTATATTAGCACATTGAAAATTTCCAATTCCAATAGTTACTGGCAATTTTTTAAATGTCATCTTACCAGTGGTTAGAGTCAATTCATATGCATTCACAACCCAATTCCTTAGGCTTCCTTGCTTTTGTAGTCATCTCTAATATATCTTAACCTTCACCTTATCTCTTGCTTTCCTGCCAGTAGGACAACCTCAGATGCTTCCTGAACCCTGCTGTGTAATAGATTTTTCTTCAGTTGCTCACCTAATCTCCCTCACTTTTAGTAAATGCCATACAATTAAGCATAACCCTCCCTGTTGAACCTTTCAGGTCTACCTGGACCCTTTTTATCTGAAATTCCCACGATCCTTCTAGCCTCCTGATACTCAGTCTGGAAATGTTTACGTAAGCACAGCATATACTTCTACATGTATCCCTTCTTCCTCTTCTTAGTCTACTGCTTTGTTGCACCACTTCCTCTCTTCTTGTGCATGTCATAGTGGAATGTATTGAAAACCTTCCTATGGCAGCACAAAAATTTATAAAATTGTTTAGAGAAAACTAACAGAAGTTTCCACTACTACTTGCTGCCCAGAAATAAAAATTACATAAAATATTACACAAAAATTCCAGTATTAGAAAGCTGAGCATCTTAGTACATTCACAAGAAAGTCACTACAGTTTTCTTAATTAAAAAAAAGGGAACACTTTCAGAAAGAATAAGGTTTCCAATGATATATATCAAATTGGTCATTGTATTTATTGTCATTTACTGTCATTGAGACATTTTAGCTATAAACTTCTCACGGTGGAGATGTTAAGATGTTCTAAAATTGCTGCTTCTTCCTTTCCTGAAGCTCAGACACTTTAAATTATGTGTGCTTAAGCTGTAGTAATAAACACACAGCTATAAGATAAATGGTAAACAAAGACCCCAAATCACCGTCTGGGGTAACAAAAATAATGCAGAAATAAAGGTTATATGATGTTGGTTAAAGAGGAAAGTAGCTATTATTTTCTGTACTTAAACATACTTGCATACATTTATCTCTTTTTTTTTCACAATATACTGCAAACTGTGAAAGATACAAATGAATAGATTGATATGTTAAAGATGCTAAGGTAGTACAGTAAAAATATTTTATAGGATAATTTGGGATGAGCTGCATAAGAAACGAAACACAAGTCAGAGCTCTGGTATATCACGCATACCAAATATATGACAATAAAACTTTTATATGTTTCCATCATGCTGGTTTATGTCAAATAGTTAATAGGAAAAAACTGTATTAGAAATGTTTTTGAAGTTTAAAGATGTTTCATTATTGGTATCTTTTTATATTCATTCCACCATAAAACTAGCAACTCTGGTGTCACACACATGTCTCTTCATGAGAAGTATAACCTCATCAACCAAAAAATTGCCAACATTTACATACCTTTTGAAAATTACCTAAAATAAGGTGATAACCTTTTTCATACCTTACCACACATATCTAGAGAAACTGATATGAAGATATGCATGAAGTCCAGTACCTCACAAGAGGGCCTGGCTGTTTTCCTGTCAGGAACACAGCTGTCTGAGATGAGACAACTCTCCCCACATTTCCCAAAAGGCCCCCTCCGCTACCTGCAGATTATCCTGTAGCTCTACAGCCCCCCAGATCTGTCAGCTTCTTAGTTAGATACAAGAAGATCAGAAAACAAGGAGGTCAGCGGTTAGCACAACAGCACATCATCCAGCGAGAGACAGAAACCATAAGCAGAAGAAAATACCAGCTCATTGGCAGGTAGAGCAAGGTAACTTAGTTTTCCCGTTCCGTCCCCCATTTATTTGATAGGCTGGGAAAGATTAGAAAGAGCAGTTAGTTTCCTAAGCTGGGTTAATGGGCAAGATACTGGATGGAAACAAGATTTGAAAGAACTGGAATTGATTGGGAGAGGCAGAAATGGAAGCAGGAAAACTGACTTAAACTGTGGGAGACATAATAAGAAAAACAGTACAACTGAGGAAGGCACTGATCTATTCATTCAGGAACAGCACTGGAAACTGGACTCAGGCGGAATGGGAGTCACATCTGTACCTCTATGGACAGAAGGTACAGCATTTCACGCTAACTGAGGAGCTTCCCCAGGACAGCAAGGATTTTGTGTGTGCTTGTGTGTGTGTGTGCGTGTGTGTGAGCGTGTGTATGAGAGACAGAGAGAGAGAGAGAGAGAAAAAGAGAGGGAGAAGAAGAGGGAGAGAATGAGTGAGAGCGAAAATGAGAGAGAGAATGAGAGGGAGAATGCTGACTCACGGAAAGTCAGTGGTATCACTGTCACAATGGAGACAATGCTTTACCAGAAAAAATGAAATAACAACCTGTTCTGTATATGAAGAAAGTCAAAATGATTTCATTTGTGGAACAGGTACTTTTGCTGCTTTATTTAGTCTAAATGAGGAAAGAAAATTGTATTGCTTCGTTGTTCTGCTTATTACTGATTTTTTTTAAAAACAATTCACATTCATTTCTTCAACAGGCTTTTAGAGGTCATAAGAAGGCTTCTAGGAATTGTAAATTATTGAAGGTTGCTCCAATTAAATGATACATAAGGAATTATATACCTACTTTTGTCTCAATAGCTCCTAAAATAATTGTCTTCTTTCTCTTTAAGTTGTTTGTTAGTGGGGTTTTTTGAAGAAGGACCGATGTTTTTTCCTTTCATGAAGCCTCCGCTGTCATAATGCAACAACTCTGTTCTTTTGATTTCTTCTTTCTCCCTCAACCCTCACCCCCATCAAAGCTGCTCCTAACAGGAATAGCTCTGCATCAACCTGAGTATGGAGGTTCATCTGTGATGACAACTGTAATCAGATAGGAAGCATTTAACTTTTCCCTCCCACATTTTCATTAAAATGAGTTAGAAAGCTTGAAAAACAAAAGTAAAAGAAGAAGGAAACCCAGAGTGGTTTACTAAATAGCTGTATGACCTTGATAATTACATATATGACATTTCAGACTATCAGAGCTGTAAAAAATGTAATAAGTAAAAGAAGACTAAAGCAAAGAAATTATAACAGTGAGGGACTACATTCCACCTTTCTCTTGAGGAGGCATATTTGGTATGTTGAAATATATGCTATGTTAAAATATATTTCCAACACTGAAGTTTCCTTCTCTTCCTTTATGTTTTTATTTTACAGACACAAAATTCTCAATGTTAAAAAACAAGCCACAGATGCTCTTTCCCAATCTGCCATTTCTTAATCCAGTATTTTCACTATGGCAAGTGTTATATACATCCTATTTTTGCTTGTTTTTTAACACAATACAAATATTTGTCAATGACTGTTCTATTTTAGTTATGAATTAGAAAATATGCAGTCTCTATGGAACCTTCCTTATAAATGTAGTTTACCAGAATAGTTAACACCATGTATTCCTTCTGGGGAAAAGGGAGGAAGAAGGAAGGAATTAGCCCTCTTACCCTTGAACTTCTGCTAATTTAACTATGTTTTGGTAATGGTGTGCAATATGCTAATTTCACCAGAGCATTGTAGAAAGGTGATGAATGAAAGACGTGGGCTGACTTTTTACTGAAGCTTTTACTGTCATGATTTACTTAATCTTTTACTGTCATGATTTCCTAACTCATAAAAGTTATTACTCACTGCCACCACACCAACAGCTACAGCTTTTTGAAGTTTTTTCGTATACATTTTCCTTCCTGCAACCTAAAGCAGGATCTGAAGCAAAAATGGACAGCATTGTAAACATAGGAATTGGATTATACTCGAGGGAGAAAAATTCAACAAGTGCCTGGCTAATGCAAGAATTCAGGTAGAAAACAAAAGCACATCTACTATTAGTGCAATTTTCAAGACAATTTCAGTCTGAAACACTATATATGTCTGGAGAATAACTACAGTGGTTTGCCAGAGGAGTTCTTATCAACATACTCTATTTTGTGCAAATAGTATTGCGGTTTGTCTATCAGTCCCACGCAAAGCAACTGCTCTTTCAGAAATGGATTTTGTAAAATTCACTTAATGGCCTCAATGTAGTGAATTTTAACTGCCTAAGAGAAATGAAGTTAAAAAAAAGAAAATTCATCTGCTGCCTGAACATGTTCTCACGTATAAGAAAGTAATAACAACCATAGATGGAATGGAAATTAATTCAATAAACTCCCAACTTACTGAAACTGTCAACAAAGTTGAAAACAAAAGAAACTCACATTTAGAAATTCGGAAGTTATTCTAAAAAGGCAACACAGGTCATTCAGAAATATTTTGAGTCAGTTAGACTCCTATCATAATACTGGCACGAGCAATCCTATTCCAGGGAGCCACAAACTAGATTTAGCAGACAACACAAGAACTAGTCTAGGTACCAAGACCCAGATACTTCTAGAAATTAAATACAAATTTGTAGAGTGTGCACATCGCAGAAAGTTTGCAAAGAAAGTGGTACTGTTTTCCACTCGTTTACCCAATACCTCGCAACACAGATGGCATCTCTAGATTTCCTTTATTACTATAGTATACCTAGGTATTCTTCAGCCTTCAGCTAGTTTTTTTCTGTTTTGAAGAAGTACAATACACACCTCTTCCAGCTTTACAAGTAAGAAAAGATCCACAGGTCGATCAAATATTGACACAAAATACTGATTTAAACACACACACAAAATCATTTTCTTTCTCTGAATTTCACATAGGATGATTGATTCAGTCACGATGTCTGTGAGCAAATCTCTCCCAATGGAGTTTACATATGCAAGTTTTGGTTTCACTATATTCTGTAACCCACGAAACTGCTGAATATCAAATATTCCCGTGAGTGGTTTGGTGTCCTACATACAAAACTGTAGGCTGTAACAAAAGGCACTACTTGTTGTGTATGTCAAAAGACCCATTGCAATCTCTGTGTTCCCAGGTTTCTAACTAAAGTTGAGAACTTGGAGGGGGTAGGGGGGTGGGGGGGGGTTGCCGGTTAGGGACACATATCACACCGTGTCACCTGGTTTCTCCTTTGTACCTTCAGTAAACTGAAACAGGAAAGTACAAGAACTGCTGGAAGCTCTGTTTCACTGAGCTGTCTTTAGAGAGTAAGAACGTTGCCATACATTTAAGTACACAAGGTCCTTCTTTGGTAAAATGCAATGTTCCATTGTTCAAATACCTGCTTCTGCTAAAAAAGTTGTTCACTGAGAACAATGGTATTAGAGATACCCTATTTTCATAAGTATTTAAAATCCACAAGATATAAACTGGGACCGGTTGTCACAAGGTGCCCTGTCTGTCCTTGAGCTTTGCACACAATAGCACTGGAAAGTGCTTTCAGTAGTGCCCTCTGGATTGACCTCTAACCTTTACTATTCAGAAACTCTTCCACAATGAAGCATACTCTTTCCAAACCACTGTCAAACTGCAGCATGCTAATATTGCTTATAGCACCATTTCTCCCTTAGCAATTCTCTTTTCCCTCCTCTGTAGGGATGATCATCTGTGGTACTATTCCCGTTATGCCATTCCCTTTTACTCATTAACTGAAAGTTAATGCTCATCAGCTCACACACCAGTGTTTAACAATACTTCTAATCATGTTTGTTTGTTTCTTGAGTATAGATAATATTAGGAAAGCACCTATACGGATGGATGCAGTCAAAGCCAAATTCATATGAAGCCTACACGCCAAGCCTTGAGCCTACGTTCCAGTCAAATGCAGGCTAACTCTGATTTAAAAGCTGTCTCAGTGGAGCACTGCGCTAAAGCTAACAAGTCCTGCTACTGATGACATCCTTAGTCTTTTTCTGTTCCAAAGAACTCTATTTTCTACATTTACCTCACAGAAGAAACTCTGCCAAAAAGAAATGGTACTGGACTGGGAAACAGAAGACTTAATTCTATCCCTGTTTTGCTACTGACTGCAAACAAGCCAGGCTACTGATTCCCATCACATCATTTGTCTGCCTTATTAATTTACCCTGTAAGCTCTGCAAGGCAGGGACTATCTCTCACAAACTCTTTGCAAAGAGCTCCGTCACACACAGGGATTTTAAGTTCTCCAAGAACGGGCAAGTCTGTACTTATATAATACCGCTTCTATTACCAGTAGTAATTTCAAATTGTTTTCATTGAGCAAAATTTTGTATCAATAAATAGTACATATTTTGCTTCCAGAAGGCTTGTTCACTAATTTTGCCCTTCCTGCAGGCAATGACGATATTGTTGTAAGCAGTCATCTCCCCTTACAACACTTCAATGTTCCTGATACGCAGCTACCTCCTGTTTATTTCTTTGGTGACTCTGTTATGGTTCTGTTCTTCTTTCACCCTTACGATTGCCACAAGAAGATCTTACCGCTGTTCTGATATACTCATGACAGCCTTCTGAAAGAATTCCTATTTTGGGTATATATTAATTAATTACTTCTATTCATTCCAAAGTGAACTGCAGTCAGCAGGGAGCTCTTCATCATTCCTTGGAATATTTAGCACCCTCAAAGTGACACCATTTGCTGTGCTTTTAGGAAGCAGCTTCTTGCTCTAATTCCTTCTTATGAGATCCAAATTTGCAGGTCTCATTCTTCATCCAGTCATTACCAATCTTTCCTTACCATGGCTCTAATTTCACTGTTTGCCCCTTAGTCACTAGCTAAGATACTGATCTCCCCTGTGCACAGTTGAATCAGTGTCTAATCTTCCTCTCTTTTTTCAAGGACAAAACACTTATCTGAGGTACCAAATTAAATGTCTCCACAGATATTTCACTTCTATCCTTCATACAATTTTTTTACTGTTGTTGTTGATATCAAATTAGTAATTTAAGATCTCAACTTGGCACTTTCTTTCTTATAATAATTTATCTTTAATGTTTGTCCATTCCAGCTTCATTTCGTTTTTACAAGTTTCAGCTACCATGAAAGATTTTTCTTTCTCTCCAAATCGGAAAACAAATGCAGCTTTCACATTCTCTGTTATGTTTTGTATCAGCTGCCTGGGATCCTAAAGTAGCTGTCCAGCCAAATCTAGTTGTTCTGTGAACTGTGAAACCAATAAAGTTTGCTATCCTGGAGTATTTCCTATATCCCTGCCCCCTACTCCTGCAATTATCACAGCTTTTCCCAGGTCCTCTATAATCTCATTATCTGTAATACTATCATTTCTCCTTCCTGACCTCTAGATTCTCCCACAGTACCTTGGGCAAGTAAGTTCAAAAGTAATTTATGAAAAATGGAAGGACAAAATGGTCTTACTAGAAATTCTACGTTGCCATGAAATAAAATAACTTAAAAGCGTCAGCTGTATATAAATCTTTGTTGTATTCTTCTTATTCTGCATGCAAATCTGTAGGTCTAGAAAACAAGAGCTAGTTAATTTGCTCATATGTGATGTTAACTCTGAAATTACAGATGCAACATAAACACCAACAGTTAGTATTTCACTAGCACTGAAGTTTTACTAGCATTCAGCTGCTCATGCAAAAAGCCCCAAACAGCCTACTACAGGAACTGAAACACCTCAAACCCCCAACTGTTCTTCTCGTGCTGACAAATTTCCACAATAAATAAATACACATACACAAATATATGACAGAAAAAACCACAGAAGTAGAGTAAAATATACTTAATTATCAAGACTAAAAATGTAGTTGATACACCGCTGATGATATTAATCATCACAATATTTAAGACACTTAAATACAGAAGTATGGATTATACCACCTGAAACAGCTTTTGAACTTCCTATCTGCTTTAGAAGCTGAGAGTCAGAGCAATGAGTCCAGGTCCAGTTTACCAAATAATAAAAAGTCTTGACTACACATGGTAATTCTGACATTCCATTGAAATGAATTAGGTCATCAGCAGGCCTGTACATTTGGAAAGCAATTTTTAATTTAGCCTGGCAACAGATTGTATGTTGTAGCCAATAACAAACTTGGTTGCGAGTATAAAATCGGGCTCAACATCTGTGCTTCGTGCTGACATAAAATGGCAGTAACAACACACACACTCAAATCTAGCAACTGGAAATTGACAACTTCTACGGTTCACATCACTGTATTTTTTTTACCCTTATATTTTCATATATATGTTTTCACATATAAGTAAGCAAAGCACATTGCCATTTATGTCATGAATATATACATCAACACAATCCATAGGTGATGCATTGGAGACTGACAACAAATCACATTTCTGTACCTTCCTTTGTGTACTGAAACTCCCCAAAACCCTTTGCAAAGCAATAAATATCACACCCAAGGAGAAGCAGTGATAGGTCATCAATACAGTAGTGACTTTCTGTACCCAGGCTTAGCAGCCATTCTAAGTACAGCAATACTTCTGAAATATGAGTGCCAATTAATCTGAAATAGTTCTGCCTGTGAGGGATCTTTTATATAATCACCTGCACTACTACAGATTGCATCTGCAGTTCTTTGATACCACTGCAGAAGGACAGTGATTTGATTAAATCAGTATTTGCCAAAAGGCCAGTAGGTTTTCCCAAGTTCCCCAAATGTCTTAAATGTGTGGTCTTAGGTTATCCCTGGCTATTAAGATACCCAGACTATGCCAAACTGCCAAATCCATTTGCAGGATAAACAAAAATATTTTGTAAAGTAACTGCGCTGGTGAGCGTAGCAAAGACAACAAGGAAGAGAAAGTTGAATCTATGTTTCCATGCTTACTACTGCTCACCGCAGGTAAACACCCCTCTGCCTTTACTGAAGAGAACTGTTAGCTAACCTTCAGGGGATGGAATTCAAATACCTACTTATAGCTGCTCTTCCATGTTCCCTGCTCCTCTCTTAGTGTCATGCATTTATGAGTTCAGTGCTTTGGAGTCCAATTCTGTGGGCTTTCTGATCTGGAACCATAGCTCCAGCAGCACATTCACCTGTGCACGCTTGCAGCAGCACACAGAGCAGCAGCAGCCCTGTAGCTATCCTCCGGGGGTCACAATTGGGTTACAAATTCTATAAAATGTGATGACTGTGCAGGCTGATTTAGAGCAATTTATTCACACCCTTCTTCATTAAGATTCAAGTGGCATAAGGAAGATAGAAATTGAACAGATACAGAAATTGTGCATGGCTTGCTTCTGTAGTCAGTAAACATTTATTCACTAGGCACAGCTCTCTCTAGTGCTCTCTCTCTCGTATTCTCTCTCTTCCCCTATCCTTCCTGCTTGCTGTTTTAATGCATAATTAAGAAGGTCAGAATTAATGAAGCAGTGTGGAGTAAAGTTCAAGGAATCCCCAGGCACTATTTATTCTATTAGATCTCAGGCATGAATGTCAGATTGGCAGCATTAGAGGCAGAGGCGGAGGAGCTGGCAGCAGTCCAGAAGTGAAGCTACCAAGGGAGACTTACCTGCAGTGTCAAGTCATTGCTGAGCTCCCTCCCTGCAAAAATCACCCGCAGCCGGTCAGCTGGAACTCCCTGTCGCTGGGCAACCACCTCCTTCAGCTGGAGGACGCTGGCGTCTGGAGCAACCTCCACTGGGAAGCCATGGCTGGAGTTGAACCTGACAAACACTGAACAAGAACAAAACACCTTTTAACGCAAGCATTTCTCACGACATGCTTGTACTAGAGTGACTACGAGAGGCTTACTCTTCAATTTCGGGGGGCACGTACTATACTCAGACAAAATCTATTAATACTGCAGTGTACCATGTTGAAGGGAGGAACCATACTAGATTTCCCACCACAGAACAGCGACCAATTAAATAGAAACCACGTGTTTCCCCTTGGCAGTGTTAGAAATTACAGAGAACAGTCAGAATCAAAAGAAACCCAGCTAGGCAGCTGTCTATGTAGTCGCTAATTGGCACAATAGATTTTCAGTTCAGTCCTAACCTTAGCACGCATGGGACATACACGCTTTCTGTGCCTCTTGTGCTCTTCCCCACCGCATACAACAAATGCATTAAATAATACAAGGGAAGCCAATTCCTTGTTACGCAGTAAAGCACGGTCATATAAACTGGTTTCCCACAGATACAATTCCACAGAAGATAATGATGGAGAGAAAAGCACCTGCTAACAGAAATGTTTGGAAGTGCCGTATTACAGCGTGGTCTTTTCAGAGTTCGCTGAAATATCTGCAGTACATAACTCCTGCCGGCATCCACCTTCAGTGCAGAAAATCACTACTGCACCAGTCATATCATTTTTAGAGCTGCCACAAATGCTTTATACATCCAGAGAATTCTGGCAAATAAACTCGTAAGCTTCCTGCCATTCAGCTGGCAAAGCTGTTTTTCATAAGGAGTCTGAGTGTGCTCATTGAGCCCACGGTCAGGGGAATGACGACGAGAGCTATGGAACAGGAAAAAAACCTCGTTACACCCATACCAGTCACAAAGATTGTATGAATGGTGGACATGTCCCCAGTGGACCACTTCAACAAGTAGCTCCACAGGCAGGAAGCAAAGGAATTAGCAAAACCAAATATAAAACAAAAAATAATTTATATCAATTAAACAGCGGGTACCTGTCACCTAAACTGCTTGGGTATTGACAGGAACCACCAGTCTTCTTAAAAGCTTCATTCCCATTCCCAGCAATGTTTTAGCTGAAGATATTACTCCTTTACATTTCTGATAACAGACAGAAGCATAAGCACAAAAGTATTTATATAGTTTAAAGAAAAAAAAATTAAAACTGAAAATTGGTTCTTTATGATTTTTCAAACACATGAAGTCTATCTGACCACTTCAAAGTTGTCAGATTCTTTTAAGAGTGCTCGAATACGGCTGAGCACACTGCCATTGTTTTGCTGAGCAACAAATGTTGTAAATACCTGCAATTCCACATCTTCAATTCATATACCATATACCAATAAAATTTCCCAGTACATTTTAAGTTTTGCACTTGAGAGTACCCTGTTAAGGCACTAAAATGCAGGGTAGGATTGCATAATGCTGTGTCAGGCAGGGTGCAGTACATATGCCTGGCAGCGTGTTAACAGTCTCCTGTAGTACATCTCGTTACTGGTTTTGATTTCTATTTAAAGTTGTTCTGGAAATAACCAACCTGTGCAAGCTGTATATTCAGACTGATCAGAAAAAGCAGTGGAATTTGAATTTTATTTTGATTGTGGTTTGGAGAGTAAAGAGGGACTTATATGACAAAAAATAGTTCCAGCTACATACATACATAAATAATGAGAACTGAACATTTCCCATCTTTCCAGAACACTCATAATGCTTAACTGTAAATAACTTTATCTGGGCCAGTAGCGAAATACATAGTTAAATCAATGGTGAATAAACTTTTTTAATATGCTCCGTTCTATCTGACTACGTGCGTATTTTTTTTTAAAGCATTTATACAGGTATGGTTGCATACACATATAAAATGCATACATCTGCATCTCTAAAGACTTCTTCCTAAGTAACAAATAATCCTTTTTATCTTTAGTCTTACGAAAGCCAGTGCTACTGGTTTGGGAAATGAAAAAAAGTTAGCAAGTGCATTGACTCTGTAAATCACATGTGCTGGTAAGAGGAAAGTGCTTGATAAAAGAAGCATAAACAAGTAGCATGTGATTTAAATTAATTATAAAGCACTACTCATTTTTAAAGACAGTATAAATCCAACACACTTACTGCAAGCATAATTCATGTTCATCACCAACAATCCCCACCCCTTCCCTCAAATAAGTTTATTTTTATTAACTTCCAACAGTTACAGTCTCCTCCTCCCAACGTGTACAAGGTAGCAGAAGTTTCAGCCTCACAACTGTAGCAACCACAAGCAAACATAGGACATGGATGTTTGAGTGCAACATTTTGCTCTCCACATCAAAGATTACAACTTCTCTTTTACAAGCCTGAAGAGCTAAGTCAGAAAAATCCTAGAATGCTAAACTTTGCTTGCTGGAAAGTTCTAATCTACAAATATTTTGCCATTAAAGACATTTATTCTATTACAAAGTCTGCACTCCACCGACTCTTTAATGTAAAAGAAGAGAAGGGACCTTTGCTTACTTGGACAGAGCATAAAAAGACTTCAGCCTGTGGAACAAAACCAGTATTTCACGCTGTGTTTTTAGGAAAAAGAAACTTATTTTCTTTTCGACATTTCAACTCAGTAATTAAATCATCACTATCAGGCTGATACTCTTAACAGCACACGTTATTCATGAGATCACGACTGAAGTTATGCACACATTTGAGACCTCTTCCAAAGAATACATACTTTGAAAAGACTTGGAATTTAAAGTTTGTCTGCTGGAAGTTAAATAAATATTGGCTTAACAGAAGATTAGACAGTTTACTTGAGGCCTAAACTGCTGATGGAAATCCAAAAGAAATAAATCAAGCTACTAAAGTTCAGAAGTAGCCAAACTGAGCTGAAGCAAGGAGGCTCCATCTGGATCAGTTCTCCTACTCCCACATCTGTACGAGGTGACAAACAGTAAAACTTGCCTGATAAAAAGAAACTTTGCGAGACTTGACTGTCATGTCAAATATAATCTCTGTAAATATCACAACGATCTGATTCCCAGACGGATCAAGAGGTACCTAGGTGCTTTTGTACATCTCTCTTAGTATCTATCTGAATCTCTACATACATTTAAAATCTCACTTTTAAGTCCACACATTTTAAGCACAGTACTGAATGGAGGAAAGCAGTATAATGAAAAGAATGAATAAAAAAGACATATAGAGATAATTCACTATGTCTTTTCAATATCTAAGGTGTACATCTTCATGCAAAAATTTCAATTCTATGTTTAACGAGTTGGATAGTATTAGTGACTTGTTTGGAAGGATCAGGAAGTGCTACATAAGGGAACAGTTATAGATGAAGTAACTTCTGCATATTTCCAGAGAAATTTCCCATGTTTCCTATGAAAATACCCATTTTTTCAACCATGGACCTACACAGTAAGAATTTTTTGGTCTGGCACACTGACTCAAGTGGTGCAAATTTGCTTCGTCAAAGATTGCAGGCTTATTCCTTTGGCATGCCACTTCTGCAAGCGTGACGGAGGGAAAGTTCTCAGTTCTGGGTGTAAGGGCAGGAACTGCATTTGTACTGAGCAACGCATTTCCCCCTAGAAAGAGATACTACAAAATCAGAATACACAGAGTTGCAGGGTATGTGAAATGTGCATTCAGGTGCAAAGACGACATAGGAGACTGTATATACAGAAAAGACGGTCGAGCATGCAGCAGTCAAAGCTGGCTAAGCAATGTAACCAGTCTTGACAGACAGTGGCTAGCAACTGAGGGAAACAGAAGTGAGGAGTAAAAATGCAGCCCTCCACCTCTCCCTGCTGCCTCCATTGGACCAGAGAGTGGAGACGTACATAAAGGTAAATACTGAGTGGAATGAAAATCTTCATTCCCAGTTGTGGGCAGTTTTACTATTTTGACATTGGTTTTCATCTCAAATACATGAAAAATTCAATGTATTGACTTTTTATGGTTTTTGTTGAACAAGAAGTACCACGTAAGTGTTAAAATATTTTCATCCTGCAGCACTTCATGGAAATAAATACCTCTTTATTCTTCCAGTTGTGTTGACTGGACTCCTCTGTTTGGATTCAGTCTCTCAGAGTGAAGCAACAACACAAATCCCAGGAAGAAGTGGGTGCTGTGGTCATGAGGAAACACTGTTGTATCATGATAGAAGCAGCCCAACATTTATTTTGACTAAAAGTTCCCAAGGAACTCAACTTCTCAGCTTTTAGCTGATTTGTATTCAAGTGATCGTAGTAAAATTAAGAAGTTATCACCTCTGAAGTGACTTGTATTAACAAATTCATGCACAATGAGTGATTTCATTCATATGAATACAATACAGAAATGCATCAGTTCCCAAATGAAGTATTGCTATCCTGAAGATTTCGTGTTTCACAAACAGCATGACACATCAGTGCACCCACTATCAAAATGGAGCCAACAGCACAATTCAGTCACTTAGGATACAATATGATGAATAACTTTTCCCCATGAAGCAATACAAGAATTGTTAGTGAAGGGAACATAAGTAGGTGAAGAAGACTGTGACGCAGATCTTGGGTAGTTTAAGTACTGCTCCTGGCCATCTGCCCAGCCCTTACGCTGGAGGTTGCTACACATGCTACTGGGATACTCAAAGAAATGTGTACCTGCACCTCAGCTGTGCCTGTTTACAATTCAGCATGTTAGTACAAACCCAACTGGAAATTTAAGCAAAAGCGGATACACAGTGGCTAAACTCAGACACAAGTACATGGGGCTGGTGTGTAGGGGAGCTGCAGAATTTCAAGCAAAGGTTGGAAGAAAGCCAGTGAGCAGGCACCTCTGCCAGGATCTCAACAGGCCATTTCTCAGCAGCCTTTCTTCTTTGGCAAGTCGTGCCATTCGTGCCAAAGCTTTAACCCCCATTGTCATCAATACTACAGATTTTCCCATTCTGAATCGAGACGATAAATATTGCATGTTGAAGAAGAACAGGCCCTGCTTGTGAATAAACTGTGAAGGCACAGTCCCGATATATAGAACCAAAACGACTGAGCTGTACCAATAATGAAAAAAGAGTTGTAGATGTTTTTACATTGCTACCTGCAAAACACAAATATTCTTTTTAGTTTTGACATGAAATAGCCAATTCTTTTTCTTCTTAAAGTAGTGAATCACACAGTCCTGCTTCGCCGCACACCAAACAAGAGCTATAATCTACAATAAATTATCTGTGGCAACAGAATGCACACATTTAAAATTTAAGATCTTATTGCTGAGCAATTATATTGTGTCCATGATAACTACAACAGCTTCAAGTACGCTTTATTCCCCAGTCTTCCTAGGGACAAAGAGAATAAAAACAAGGCTTAACCCAAGGATGGTGTGAAATATGTAAAAATTTTTTGATTTTTAAAAGCACTTTCCCTACTGAGGTCAGATCGCAAGAGCTTTGAAATGTGTTTCCTTAAGACTGGGAAAAAAAGTCTTGTGACAGTATCTGTCTGTGGTGATCAGTTCGTATTTGGCTCAGCACATGACTTGAGCAGACAGTCCTTCCCAGCTCAAAACCCTGCATCAAGACTATTTCACCCTAGAAAGTATCATCCCTTCCTTTTCAATATTAAATCTTTCTCATAAACTGTGATTAATAATTTCTTCAGTACAAATAACCGGTTTAGTGAAGGTTAAAAATGGAAAATGCACAGAAAGGATAAATAAAGGAAGAGAAAGTAGAAATGGAGATACTATAAAATCCTCACCACCTTCTAGAGTACTGTGGAAATGTTCTGTAAGTCATTCCATTACAGTAAAACTGCACATCACCTCTGAAGGCATAGGCTGAAGGCAGCTGTTCTAAGTATCTTTTTTATTTCAATAAATAAAATAAATACATATTTTTCAGATGCTTGGGGCTCTTGCATCCTCAATCATACAGCAAGACACTGTTCTATGATTTTAATCTTTATATTTAATGAACATAAGATACATTTGTAGGCACTTAATAAACCCTGAGTGAATGTCAGTTGCTGCCTGGAATTTCTACAACCTAAATTGTAGAAAGGCAACTGCAGGATATATGTAGTATGAGAAACTAGCAGCAGAACACAATATAATGTGATGGCAGTAAGTCTTGTTCCACAACTTTTTATTGCTATTTCCTGGTTTTCAGTGTGTCAAGGGAATTGCAAAAAGGGAAAGAAGTAAAGCAAAGATAAAGGAGGAACAAAAAATGGGAAGAAAAAGATGAGTTGGGGAGACTGTGCAAGCTGAGGTTAGGTCTGTAAAGAAATAGCTCAGAGTTGTGGCAGGCTTTTATTAAGCAACTAGTCAGCACATGTTACTGAAAGTCCAATTAAATGGTTAAATAACTTTGTGCAAAGTTCTTTGAAGTGTCTCTCCACAGCAACTCCAGAAGCCTGGAACTGGTTCCAGCCTTTTCCTTTACAGATTTGTGCATCTAGCTTCTGCATTAGAGCAGGAGACCTTCCCAACACCTTTTGCTCCTGGGAGCACTGGAGAGCAGGACGGTCAGCGCCATTTTAATTTCTACCCTACTTGCACTACATCAGGTCCTGCTTTGGAGGCTGCTGTCACTGTCACAAAGCTCTGGCCAACTGGCTTGCCTGATTTTTTTCTTGACATATGTGATAAAATAAAAGCTCATCAGCACTAGAATAACCAGTCCCATAGGAATTCACGTAGCCCTTTCATCAGTTAGCAAAAATATCCTCAGCTCTCTCCAAGGAAACTCTCAAACAGATGTCTTTTCATCAAAAAGTTGCCAAATTCTGACAAATTGGAGCCAAGTTGAGATAGCAAGATCCTGAGTCTTCATGCCCTTGCACTGAACATCCTGCCAGCAATTCCTTCTATAAAGAGAGAAATCCAACTATGGAACCTCTGCTGTCTACAAAAGGAGTGAGATAGTCTCTCAGAGATAATGATTTCACACATTTCAGCCAGTACAGCTGAAAATTGACACCTTAAACACTACCCTGCAATGAGTGGGTTGTCATTGCAGATATCGATGCATCAGTATCGTGTTTTCCTGGCAAAATGGCCTGCTGTATATTTTGCATCAGGTCCAGCCTGACAGGTACATGCAACAAAGTTAACCATGACTTAATGAGTTACCACTCACTGCTGGCCATGATAACTGGCAGCACTAGCCCTCCTCAATCATTGCATTTGTGAAATAAAATGAATGCACATTAATGTAAGCCAACTTCACAGCCGCAGCACAAAAAGAGCCTACACAGGCAATAACTGGCAACTCATTAAGCTAGAGTAATTTGGTTGCTTCTGATCATTTGTAAATTACCTTCACTTAACAAATGATTTTATGATGTAGTCACACATAGAGAGCAATATAGTAATCTAACATAAACAATGTCTATAAAACCCCATCCTTGGTGAGGTTATTTCTCTCCTTAGCAAGGAATAAACTCTCTCACAGGAACACCTTTCGTTCTAGCTAACACTAAATGATTATAATAAAAAATGTTGCTTGATTATTCACTCAAATTTTAAGATTGAGATTTCTGACTGTGTTATTTTCTTTTTAAATAAAAATCAGGATTGACTTTTATTCAAATAACTGTTCATGGGAAGCCATACAGTAGTATTCATAAATGTGACATTTGTACCTGATGACAGTTTTCTAGAAAGTCATGAGCAGCATGGAAAGGGTGAGTAAGGACCAGGTACTCACCTCCATTGCAAGATTTAGGTGGCATCATCTTAGGCTTGGAGGAGCTAGGTTCAAACAGACAAATTGTTGCTAGTATTGTTGCTTACCATACTAACAACAGACCTTCTGGAAAAAGTCTGCCAGAGAAGCTGTAGATGCAGGATGTATAACTTCAGCTCAAGGGGAGAAAAGAAACTGGCAGTTACTCCATAAGGCAGCTCAGTAATCTCTCTACTGAAAAGGATGGGATAATATATACTAGTATTAAATACATATTTATATGTAGGTTTTGGGCTTAGAAGGGCTATGTCTTCCAGTCAGGTGTGAAGCCAAAGAGGAACTTATCACTGCATGAACAGTCAAAAGTAACAGATACCATCACAGTTCTTTTGCCTTTCTTATGAAAATACCTTTTAAAGCTCCTGCCGTTTGTATTAAAAATAGTTGTGAGAACATCAGGGAGAAATACCATCTATGTTTGCCCTATTGCCTTTCTTCAGAAGGGTCTCTCTGCTTACAGTCACTGATGGAGACATGGGGTTAAACAGACTCCTATTTTTAACGAATATGGAAGCTCTTTTATAGATGTCTTGAGGTTTTATTTCCATATATGTACTCCACAGAATGTAGAACTGAGTAAAATCTAGCAAGTAGTTAGGTTAACAGTTTCCCCACGACTCTTCCTTGCTACCAAGTAATCCAAATCAAAAATAAAGGCAAATAAAGAAGACAAGAGCTCAGCCCTACTCTTTTCTTTTTTTTTTTTTTCCTTCAGAACTATGCATGCCCATGCAATTGCTTTCTTGTATTGGAGTGAGGCAAATTTAAACTCAGCAATTCTCAAAGTAACCTAATTTTGTTCTAGGAAGTATGCCTCTTAATCCAAGAGACAAGCTAAATTTGTCCAGTAAATTATTTCCTGTGAATAATTTACTCATTTTTGCTATACCCAAATTCTCTTTAAAGTTGGAGGAATGCATAGCTAGCTAACCCAACACTACAATTATGTTGGCATTTCCTTAAAAAGTCTCTTAAAAATGCTATTTTCCTAGCTATTTTTGTCCTGATTTACTGGCTGCTTATATCAGCACAAAGCTGCCATGAACTTCCTTGATACAGAACCAAGCTAAATTCATGTTTCATTTTAAATAGATGCATACTGTTCTTTAATGTGCTTGGATATGGATAAGAGTCCTTAAACTACATATTTCCAGCTATACGCTACAGCTTTCCGTATTAATAAGTATTACATTTTAAAATAAAATGTATACTCTTGCAGCTTTTAAATTAACCCTGTCCTGTGTAAGAATGGGCCAGTATTTTTGCAAAGACTGCATGAGTTCGATGAAATGCATCAGAGTCAGAAAATCTCAAGTAGGACTACTGCAATAGCTTTAAGGCTTTAAAGGGGACTGCAAGGTGAGGTCTGCAATAGTGAGATTCCACCATTTTAACAGTTACACTCATTTTGCATTTCCCCGGGAAATTTAACACATTTTTCTTACGGTGTCTAAATTCTGCTAAATAGAAGCTAAATAGAAGCATTGGTGGACAGCTGCGGATCCACTCAAACAAATGTATGATAAATACGGCAGCTGTCACACTTGACTAAGGAAGAAGCTTTCTAACCTCATGAATTTTCTAGTTGCTCACTATAGGACACATGAGTACAAAATTTTATACAATTCATATTATAATACGGATTAAAATGGTATATATATACCATTGGAATGGCTATGTAGAAACAGATTACTTCCACATATAAAAAACTCTGAGGATCAAAAGAAAACATACCTGCCTACCTACCTACTGACACGGAAATCTTTGTTTTCACTTTTTTATTTCTACAAGAGCTACTACAAATAAAAACAAGCCAAAATTCAAGGGAATAAACATTGTTATAGCCCAGGACAGCATTAGCCTACTATGCGGTTGTATGCAGTATAACCACATGCACTGCCTGAAGGGAGAGGGCAGAACAGAACCATCATATGGCTTATTTTCTTGGTGTTTACAGGTCTAATGTTAGTTTTTGAACCGTTAGGTTTCTTTGCTTTTACTCATGCCTTTTGTGACGATCCCAGTATCATTACAATCACTTCCCGATTTGCTTTAAAACACATGATGCACAAATGAAATTGTATTTCATCACCCAGCACTCAATTTTAAGGCTACATGCCGCAGCCTCTTTGTCTTGAGCATCTTTCCAATTTACCTGTGTTACCGCTAAATAGTTATTTACTAGCAGAAAAATAAGCTTTGACGTTCTGGGACAGCCATATTCCTGCCCTTTGCCGTTAAATGCTAACCTCACCCTGCTTCCCGACGCTTCGCTTTCCTTTCCAACCGTGGGCATGATCTCCCTCCTTCCTGAGGCCCATCTTCTCAACAGAACGATTACCACAAGGGCAGAGCAGACTTGGGAGTACGATCGATCGCTCTGCCGAACGGTCTGAAGAGACACCACGAGGGCACCGGGGGCACTGCCAGCCCTGACTGCCCCTGCCTGGCTTCCCCTGCGGCTCCCCTCTCTGCCCACCGCCCAGGGCCCCATGCCAGCCCCCAGGCCTGTCAGCCCCTGCCCCAGCGACGCCACCGCGGGGCCCGTGCCCACACCGGCCTGTTCCCGTTCCCGCCCGGGCGCCTCGCATGGACGTGACCTGACTCGCCGCCTCGCACCGACCTAACCGGGCAGCGGATCCCTGCTCTGCCCCTCGCCGCAGGCCCAGCCGGGGGGCCGTGGGGCCGCGCTCCTGCCCGCCAGGCCCTGGGCCCGGCCGCCGCTCTGCCCCGGTGGCACCACCCTGCTCTCGCCGCTGCTGGGGAAAGGCGAGAAGCGCGGCGGTGAGAGGAAACTTGGCGTCTCTTCAGCCACGGCAAATCGGAGAGTCTCAAAACAGGCTCTACAATCGCACACACATACGTGAGGCAGAGAGCTGCTGGTGGGAGGCGGGCTCCGGTTCCTTCATCGAGGCGCGATTTGGCCCAGGTGGCTGCGAGCAGGGCTGAGTGCCCCTCACGCCGCCCTGCCAGCGCCAACAGGGCCGGCCTTCTCTGCCTCCCAGGCTTCTCCGCCTCCTCCCTGGCACAGGTCTGGTGAAAGCCCGGCTCTCAGGCCCGGCTGCGCGCTCCACCCCTGTGTGGCAACTCGGCCTCCAGCTCCCACCCCCCTGGGGCTCCTGGCGGTGCGGGGCTGGCAGGGCCATGACGCCTCCCGACAGGGATCCCTGGCCTGCGGGAAGCGCAACTGCCCAGGCTTCACACCCCCAGCTCCCGGCAGCTTGCTCCAGCTCCACGGGTTTCAGAAGGGCATCCTGGCAATAGTTTCAAAACGGTTTTAAACTGTCCCTGCCTTTTCACATTTGGAAAATGGGCCTTGTTCCAAAACGTACAGCGCTTCTGTAGCAACTTGGAATTTACCCTGGCGGGTCCATGTTAAATTATTTAGGCAAAATTACATCTATTACAGATGTAATGTAAAGAATAGCTAAAGATCCTAAGTAATTACACTAGCTTTAGTAAAACTATCTTAGCTATTTGCTCCTTTGACAGTAAAATTTAACCCCTGAAATCAAAAGAGAACTAAAAAATGATTGGTTGCCAAAGAAATTTCCTATTCTGTAATAGAAATGTGTATAAACTTTTCTTCTGACTTAGTTAAAAAAAGAAGTTCCTCTAGCTAAGGTTGAAGATTTACCATATTTCAAAGATAATTTTCTCCCTCTTGAGTTTTTCAAAGCCCTCCTCCTTTTGCTGTCTTTTTTTGACATCTACATTTGCTATCTATCTCACATCTAAATGAAAAACACTCCCGCATTTAATACCTCCAAGAGCCTGACACAAGAAAATACCCAGCAGCCGCTTTTGCCTGGCAAAAACATATGGCCCAAATTGTCTGCCAAAAATAGTCTATCATTCCTACTATAAAACTGCTAGCTAGCTGGAAAAAATAAACACATATTTAATATTCCAGTGTCACACCAGAATGCTATGAGTTCAGTATCTTCTCTGAACATACAAAAATTAATAAGACCTATTGAAAATAATACATCCATTTACAATCACCCCAATTTATTATATTAAATGTATAAAAGTGGGTGTTTACATGGATGTAAATAGATTAGAGAGAGAGATGTATAAAATATCCAGTTCAGAATATTATTATTTCAGTACAGAGTGAAGTCCTTATTCACTGAGCAGAAGTAGACATGAACTGGCTGAGTAGGATGAGAGTAGGGACTCCAGTACTTTGTTCACAAAAAATGCTTACTGGGCACATGACTGAAAGACTATTACAAATGTGAAAAATTAGTAACTCCAAATCATAATGAAATCCCAAAATACAGTAGGAGGCCTCAGATTGATAAATGGTGATGTATATACCATCGTATTCAGCTGATGTACTATAAAAGTGGTGAAACATTTAAGATACTGTACAAGAAACTTCACTTCTGTTCTGCTTTTTTTAAATCAACACTAAGCAGAGCTAAAGCATCTATATATTATAGATAAGCACACCAAATAGCGAAGCCCATGTGGAGCTATGCTGCACCACAAATTTACCATGTATGTTTCTTGCCACTTTACCAATTCCCTGCCAATCTGTTTTGCTGGATTTAACTTTACTATCCCAGCAACTTTGAGGAAGATGACATACTGATTTCTGTCTCTCTTTGTCAGATCTAGGTCAATAGCTGATACGAAGTTAGATACATCTAGGCCTGCAGGTCTATAATTTCGAGGTATATTTCACTAGAAAGCTAAGAGACTATAGGGTCTTTTATTAAAGACTAAGATGGCTATATAAAGTAATTTTACCATTAAAAAGTAGGCCTCATAATCTAAAATTTTAGCTTATAGCCATGATAGATCAAAATATCTCAGATTCAGAAGAAGACGACTAGTTCAGGTCATAATTCCCCTGGAAGAACATTGGCACATGTAATGTACTGAAGCCAAAGGTTTTGTGGGCATGTATCATTCCATGAATGCCAGATAATAAGATGATTTAAAAGCTTGCTTTGACAAAAGAAAGATTTGCATAAATTAAAATGTGAAATAACAGCTGAACTGATGATGACAGGATAAGTCAGTTCCTTCTTGCTGAAGTGAAATTTATTTAAAACAAATTTTAAGTTAAGATATCCTTTTCATTTTTCTTAGATCAAAATTTAGACTTTGTCCCCCAAAAACAGAAGCTCAGCATTTTCATTCTAACTAACAAGGCACGAAGTTAAAATTTCTGACCAAGCAGAACAATAAATCTGTATCTGACTACGTGTAATTCTCTCTACGTGGGCTCTTTTCTGCCTTATTTTGGAAAAGCTGAAGCTTAGTGAGAGGCAGCAAGTACAGGCTGCCTCTAACCTTTCGGAATGAGTCACCCTGCTACCAAGATGTATCTGCATAGCACAGTTCCACAAATTCTCTTGCAGAATTCCTGTTTTGCACACCTGACACCCATGAGTGGAAGACAGAAAGGCACCACCATTTCTGTGAGGCACCTGAGGGGCAGTACACTTTGAAACAGCAGAATCTATCTTAACTTTGGTTTCAAATGCTGACTGTGCTGACCAAGTCTTTCAGCTCTCTGAAGAAAAGGTGGCAGGAGGAATGATGCTAAAACAGCAACGTAGTCTTCTGAGGGATTTACTCATTGTCAAAACCTGTATTTGAGGCCTGAAAGAACAGGCAGTCTTTCTTGCTGAAAAAAAAAAACCCACCCCAAGTTCTTCATTCTAACTATGAATATTCCCAGAAGAAGATCCATCTCAATTTCACAAACACCTCAATACTTCTCAAGATTTCCTTTCTTTCTGTCTTTCTGATAAAACAGGCACAGAGCTGCAACCAGTCACTCCCTGTGCCAGTGCATTTGTCAAGTAGTTTGAAGGAAATCTCCCAGCACACAAGGCTAAGCTTATGATCAGACAGGAAATTACAGTCTATTATGCAATTTTATTCTTGTCTGTGATTGACTGCACATCAAAGGGCCACTCAATGGCAGCTACTGATACTTGTTAAGGTAAAAATAGTTTTGTAAAAGCTGATGGTGGAAGAAAGCAGTAGATCAGAAATACTGAGTCTGAGTATAGTATACTTTATATGAGGCTTTTAGAAATAAAACGTAAGGATTTTAACATGTAGCATTCCTTTGCAGTATATTGACATTTCAAATTCTACGGTGTTTTCAGATACAGTGGATGTTTGCCAAGTTCTCCTGATCCAAATTTTCCCTATTTAGAGCGGGTGGGACATCAGCAGCTTTATACCTGTAAATAGGTAATTTTTTTCTTAGTGTATGCTCCTTACATAGGCTTTGTCAGTATATGAAGTTAGGCATATGAACAATTCTGTATGCAAAGAACCTCACTGAGCTTGATAAGACTTTTTACATTTTTACAATGTTTAGGGATAAAATGATTGTGACATATAATGCCAATATGTCCACCTTAGTAACGCATTTTTTTTAACAACATAGAGAAAATGAACTATGTCAACTTAGGCAAGTGATAAATGTGAAACGAATAAAATCAGAACACGACTTATGTAAATAAAGCCATAATATGTTTTAAGCCAATCATCCAAGTAAAACCACACCTTTGTAATGGCACATGTGAACTTTGAATAGTGACTGAAATTAAATATGAAATACTGTGGTAAACTAAAGGGCCGAAAAGAATTTACATAAATAGGCCATTTGGTTAGATATTTAGAAATTTATTTAGTGGAACTTAGCAGTAAAATTAAACTTGTTCAAGAAGATTAAGAATTCTGAACAAAAACATGCTGATTTAAACTGGGTATGTCAATTATTAGGTAGAAACCTGTGACAATTGTCTTTGGAATTCTCATTTTAGAAAACAGAAGTAAAATATGGAGATATTTCTTATAAACGGCCTTCTACAATACTGCTACGAACTTGGTGGACAAAGGCAGAGCAACGGACGTCATCTACCTGGACTTAAGCAAAGCATTTGACACTGTCCCGCATGACATCCTAGTCTCCAAATTGGAGAGTCACGGGTTCGATGAATGGACCACTCGGTGGATAAGGAACTGGCTGGATGGCCACACTCAA